>JANAVB010004599.1:14807233-14964222 GCA_029216955.1 Iris pallida | reverse complement strand
TCGAATCAATTCGAACTAATGATCACTTTGTGGCATTATAACAAACACATGGTGAGCAATAAATAATCTAAAGATCCGATATCTGGTGGATTCGAACTTCCTAATGAGCTCCGATGTTTTAGAGACCGCTTACCCTAACATTGGACATTTTGGAGACCCAAACCCTAATATCCACTATTATGTGAGACCCTAATAATAAATATCGATTTTTGACAGAACTCAAGAACCGCAGATGATCGATGATTAGCTCTGTCGTCGGAGGAGGACACCGCAACTCGTCGTCGGCCGTCGGTGCTCGAACTAACCGATCAACGGAGAAGATGACCGGCGTTCGATTTCTCACTGTCAGAAAAGATGAATCAAGAGCAAAAACTTACCAAAGAGTCCACTGCTCGAACGTTCCGACGATTGATCGATCGATCTCTTCGCCGAATATGTCGCCAAGAACAGAGTATCGTTTGGGATTGAAACTAAGAAGAGATCAAAGCAGAACAGAAACGGAATGGAGAAGGAAGGAATGAACTCACCGATACACCTGCTCATCGTCGACGCCGACTGTCGGAGTAAGCTCAGCACCGGTGGATCGCGGCTGAAAAGCGGCGGAGCTTGGCCGCACGTCGCCGGAGAAGATCCATCGGTGGAGGAGTGGCGAGATCAGGCGGAGCTTAGCCTCTGCGCCATGGATGAAACTTGAATTCGAGGCGGAGGTTAGAGCATCTATTTTAGAGACACTCCACACACATACGCCAAATTATTAGAAATCGCATAAATTACTACTTTTGGATATTTTCTTGATATTCCCGGAACACTTCAAACAAATATTATAAATTGACATCCTATTTTTCCTCCTTTTTTTTTCTTTTTATTTTTTTTGGGTAAGAACAATTAATTTTAGGACTAATTCTAAGGGCACTTCACATTTTCTTTGCTTGGGACTAGCCCACATATGAGTATACATACCAACATTTCTTTTGTTGCCCTCTTCTCTCTCTTCTCTTCTCCCTTTTCTCTTCTCCCTCTCTTGCTCTCTTCTTTTCCAAAAATTTCTAGGTCACATAAGTAATGCTTAAAATAGTTTGATAAAATAGGTTAGAACAAATTTAGGGTTCATGTATGTATCTTTCGAACACAACAAATTAATTTTTTGCATCAAACCATAACCCTAGAATCATTGGTTTTGACCTACAGTCGGCCACGAAAACGACATGAATGAAGTCTTGCAGCCCCAAGTAAAATTCGGACTGTCCCCAGTAAAAGTTTAATTTTCATGGGTTGTCCCCTAGTAAGGGATAGCCCTAGCAAAATGTGGAGTGCCCTTATAATTAGCCTAATTTTAGTGGGCTCATAAATTAATGTAGAGGACAAGTGCCTATGCATCCTATTTTTCTGCTTTTTTCTCTTATTTCTTTGTTGGGTAAGAACTATTATGTTTTATCTTTCTAACAATTTTCTTTTTTCAAGTATGGACAAGTGCTACTGCAGCCTTCAAGTACTACAAAATTTGATTAAAGTCAAAATGTAGCACTTGAACCTCTATCGCCGTGGATGCTCTTAGAAAGGCATGGGTAAAAGGGAGAAGATTTATTAGATAGTCATTAAAATGTTGAAGTAAACTTTTTGAGGTGTCATTTTCTCCGGGCCAACGAACAATGCCAAAAAATAAATAATAAAAATAAACTGTACCCATCCACACGAAATCCTCTAGTGTACCCAACGGACTAACCCCAAAGTATTCTCATAACAACCTTCTTGGTAGTCAAAGTTAGATTGTTGGTATCAGCATTAAGGCTCAAGTATAAGTCGATGCCAAAGTCATCAAAGTTTTCCACTTCAACATTCTGCAAAAAATTATACTAAATTTAATTTAATATAATATACAATTAAAAATAAGGAAGTAATAAGATTAAGAAATAAAATTAAGAAAGTACATAAGATAAACTCGTCTCCATTCAAGCTTCGTCCCCTGCGATTAAGTCGTTGGCTGAGGAGCAAAAGCTCACCGCAGAGATCAATGATTTATTAGCAATTGAAGAAACCTACTGGAGTCAGAGGGCGAAATGCAAATGGATCCAGGATGGCAACAAAAACACGAAGTACTTCCATACCAAAGCTACAATCAAGAAAAGGAGGAACGAGATCCATTCTCTCCAACTCCCGGACGCTCCTGGATCTCCGACCAGGATAGTATTTCTAAAACATTAATTAACCACTTTCAAAATATCCTGTGTTCTGATGATGCCTCACCCATGGATCCGCACTTTACAGTTTCTACCTCTCCCTTATCGGAAGCTGACAATCTCCTCATTGGTGAGATGCCGAATCAAGAAGAAATCAAGGCCGTGGTGATGAGTATGGGAGCGGTGAAAGCACCCGAGCCCGACGGTTGCCCAGCCTTGATATATCAGAAGCAATGGGATACGCTTGGTGCTGATCTCTGTGAGATGATCCAACAATGCTTCATCACGGCAAGTCTCCCCCACCAACTGAATCACACAAATCTGGTGCTAATCCCTAAGAAGGCGAATCCTACTTCTCCTTCTGATTATCGGCCAATTGCCCTATGCAATGTTGCTTATAAGGTTGTGTCGAAGATCATTACAAATCGGTTGAAGCCTCTGATCAATGCTCTCATCTCTCCATACAAAAATGCGTTCATCCCCGGAAGGCAAATTACTGACAACATCATCATTGCTCAAGAAATAATTCATGCCATGAAGTACTTTTCGAGGAAGAAGAACGACTTTGCTCTAAAAATTGACATGTCCAAGGCATACGACAGATTATCATGGAAGTTTATCCAAAGTGTCCTCCATGGAATGGGGATTCAGGGTCAATCTAATACAATTATTATGGGTTGCATCACATCGCCCACCTATTCAGTCATGGTTAATAACTCCCCGGAAGGTTTCTTCACTCCAACCAGAGGCATTCGCCAAGGTTGCCCTTTATCACCTTATATTTTTGTCCTGTGTTCGGAGGTTCTACCAAAATTGTTCTATAAATTCGAGCAGGAGGCCATTTTTAACGGAGTTCGGCTGAACAGGTATACTCCCCCTATTTCCCATCTATTATTCGCTGACGATATTCTAGTCTTTAAGGCAACAATCCCCGCTATCTTAGCGGTCCATGATATCCTCAAAACCTTCTCGCTTTGGTCGGGACAGCAAGTCAACTTCTCAAAATCTAGCATCCATTTCAGTCAAAACGTAAGCAATCAAGAACGAGACTCGTTAGCTAATGTGCTCAACTTCGCCATCATGTCTGAGGAGGACACGTACTTGGGATACCCCCTTCTGCCATCCAAATCAAGGGTATCGTCTTACTCTGGCCTGATTGATAAAAGCACCAACAGATTGCAGGGTTGGAAGAACAAGTTGCTATCTCACGCAGGGCGTACTACTCTGATCAAATCCACCTTAGGATCACTACCCATCTACTATATGTCGGCATACCTTATCCCTAAGAACATTACTGAAGTCCTTGCCAGGCACCAGCGAGCTTTTTGGTGGGGGCATAATGTAGCGGACAGGAAACTCCACTTCTTACAATGGTCCAAATTTACTCAACCAAAGAAGAATGGAGGGCTCGGTATCAGAAGATTAGATTGGGTCAACAAGGCGCTAGTTGGGAAACTGTTCTGGAGATTTATAGAGAACGAGGATCTTCTATGGGTCCGCATCCTAAAAGGCCGTTACTTGCGCAATAACTCCATCTGGAATATTCACAAATCCAGACATGCATCGTCTACTTGGAACAGTCTCCTGGACATGCGTTAGGTCATGAAGAATAATATGCTATGGAGAGTTAATAACGGGTGGATTAAAATTTATGAAGACCCCTGGGTTCCGGACATAGTCGGTCACCGCATCCTGGATAGTTCTCCATCCCCAAACGGACCGAGATGTGTTAGGGATCTTATGGTGCCTCTAACGAGGACGTGGGACAGGGAACTTATCCAAGCCACCTTCACGTTGGAAGAGGCTGCTGCTATTCTCAAGATTAATCTGAATGGAGGGGAGGGAGCCGATCAACTCATATGGACGAAATTGAACAATGGGAGCTTTTCCTCGAAATCCCTATATGAAGAGTTGAGAAAGATTGAACCGAATAGCTCCTCAATCCAAGCAGTCCAAAGCTTAACAAGGTGGCGGCATCTTTGGCGAATCAAAGGTATATCACCCAGGATCCAAGTTTTTTTGTGGCGCTTATTTCATAATGCTCTTCCGCTCTTTTCGTCCCTCAGCAAGCGTATTCAGAATATCAACAAGCTTTGTCCATTTTGCTTAACATATGAAGAAGACATTAATCATCTATTTCTTCATTGCGGAATTGCTAAGGCTGTATGGTTTGCCAGTCCTATTGGGCTGCGCATTGATAATCAGTTGGATCTCATAAAGCTTTGTGAGGAATGGATGGCAAATCCTCGGGCAGGTGATGTCACGCCCCGCTCCCGTAGGAGCGATCGTCCTCGCTAAGGCGTGATGCCGCACGGGCCTAGGTTGCGCCCGTGCAAGGCTAAGTCCAAAAACGGCCGATTTGAGCTAGGCCACAGAGTCGCACAGAGTGTCCCCATTGCAGCGAAAAGTAAATAAACACAAGTAGAAGCGAATTCGAACTATTTATTGATATTCAAGAAGGTTACAAGCGGCGCTAGGCCGATATTACAAGTCACTCGAGCTCTCTCTGAAATATAAAAGGCGTGCCAAGTGGCTTATAAGATGGAATGATTCATGGCGATGTTCCAATACATTATGTCCTGTATAGGGTGCTTCAACTTCTTGCAACGTTCCAAGGCCCCAGAGTTGGCTCCGCGCCTTAACACGTTCGATGGAAGCTTCGCACCCGCCGGTGTCTCCTGCATCCTGCAAGCAGACTGTGGGGTTATCAGTACATTGTTATGCACTGGTGGGGAGGCTAGCTCGCCCACAATGCTATCATTACCAAACACGTTCTATTTACTTTTGTGCATCATCTATCATTCATTATCTTTCTAATCTTGCCTTAGGATCAGTTTCATGGCATATATCATAGCCTATCTCGTGTTGCTGAATACAAGTGTCGCATGGAAATATATGCATGACTTACCCATACTTACCGTCAGGCCTTCCCTGTCCAAAGTAAACCAAGTTAGTCAATAATTTGTATAAAATGACTTTACGTAATTCATGTGAACTTTCAATGTCAAGGACGTGTCCCTGCCTCGAGTCCTAGCACGTCGTAGGCGTGTTTTCTTTTCTAACTCCTTTGCCGAAGTACTCTCGATTATTTGGTGTGTCATATTCAAGCCTGTTCAGAAGGCACTTCATTTAGTTAACTTAGACTACTTTGATTTCAATGCAAGGACTTGCACGTGGATTGCCACCAGCAAAGCCCACTTAACTCTATATGCACCGATCGCTGGCATCACAAGCCATTTTGGACCCTTTTTCCCTTGGTATTTTGTAACTATTCAGAGCGTACGGCTGGTACACGTTGATAGTGTCTTGAAATACCCTGCACTTACGTCCCCCGGGTAGCCAAGCCCCCCCAGGCAGCCCGTAAGCCCCCTTTGATTCTGCCTAGGCCGGCATATCCCCCTTTTGATCATGCTGCGGAATCCCTTTTTCTTTACGGCCACGGCATCGCCACCCCTCGCCCGTGCGGTTTGTCCACGACCATTTCGTATTAACTTGTCTTTTTAACTTAACGACTGTCTCTGAGCCGTAGGCTAACCCTTAGCCTTTTTACGTTATCGACCAGGTTGGCGTCCGTGTAGCGCGGGTAGCGAGCCCCGTTGCACGTGCCCGTCACACCTGCCGCTAACCATTCTTTTCTTTCTTATCTTTTATTCATTCTTTCATTCGTTGGTTCATTCACATTTTCAATCATTCATTCATTATGCAACTCCCCGTGCGGGAGTCGCCTTGGCGACCCATCGGTCCCATAGTCTTTCAATATTGCTATACTCTACTCGGAACGACTATATTGATAGTCTTCCCGTTTCATTGTTGTAACCTATTTATTGTTTTATTGTTTGAACACATAAGGAACATAAACGTAAGCTTGTGCCTTAGCACGAGCGTAGAGCGCGGTGCGAGAGATCTCACATTTTTCATGTTCTTTTCCATATTCTATACGAGCATACAAGATGGGATTATTCCCTTAGCTAGGTGCGTTGAGTCCTTTATTAGCATGCACGGGGTTATCGCCTAGCGATTCTCGTGATAGTGTCCGTATTATTATGTGTCTAGGCTAAGCAAAGACGGGTTTATCGGAGCCACCCACCTTAGTGATGTTCACATCGGCCGAGCGATACTCCGAGCGCGCCTTTGATAGTCTAAGTCTGGATTCATCTTTGACGGGCCATTGTAAGTCTTGCATCGATTCGCATCGATACTTCATCGGGTCGACGCAACTCTTCGAGTCGACGGCTCGCTTGAGTCGTTACACTTGCCGTTTGAATCGGCGTTCCGCTAGGGCGGAGCGGGTCATTACATAATACACCACTCAAAACAAGTCTCGTCCTCGAGACTTCCTGAGTGCAGGTCATCCTACCATTCCCTAACTCATGTCATCGTGTTTTATATAGACAATTCTATCGAACGGCTCTATCGTTCGATGGCATCGAACACGTTCGGTACCTTCCCAAGTTCCGTGTCGCATACGTTTGGTCGATTTTATTAAATAACTTTTTATTCATTTTATAGTTGATGGCACTTATTCAATTCCAGTATTTCTTCGATTTGGTTACTGTTTCGACGTGTCATGGGACTGAAACGGTCGCGCGAGGTGCGTCGTAATTTATCAAACTCGAGAGTCGTAGGCTGAGGCAAACTCATTCATTCGTTCATGCGCATCGCAACACCCACTTGCAGCTGCATTCGAGTTCATCACATCGCTGAGTTTGGATCGTGCACGCATTCAAGGCGTCCCCCGAATACGTACATTTCAACCAAGCTTAGCGACTAGTGAAGTCGGACAAGCTACTCGTGATAGTTTTGATTTGCCGATCGAGGAAGAAAAAAGTCTACTGGCAGAGCTCCATGCAGTTCACCTAGGAGTGTTACTTGCAGATGACTTGGGTCACAAGTTTGTCGTCCTAGAAGGGGACTCGCTCACAGTCCAAAGAATTTGCTCGGGCGAGTTCAACTTAGTCCCTTGGAGGATGCACGACCTCGTTCTCTCTATTAAGGCAGCTAAAAATTCTGCAGACAAACACTTTGATCATTCATTCACACGACGTGAGGGGAATAAGGTAGCTCATCTATTGGCTAGAAATGCTCTGCATAAGGTCTCCGGCTATCAGACGGATACTCCTCCGCCATTCATCTGTCAGCAACTCTCCATAGATGCTGAATCCATTGTATTCCCATCTGACTGATTTTTATGAGTAATAAAGTTTTTACTTCAAAAAAAAATGCATTTGGACTTCAAAAAAAAACTCATTCAGTGGTTATTTGTCGCGCCAAAAAGACCATCTAATCACTACGCCTTACATGACATGGATAAAACTATCTATAAATGCTATGAAGCAATACATTTCCAAAATTGACGTCATATTCATGTCAGAAATGTAAATATACATGTGGCTATACCATAGTCAGTTCTATGTCCATGTCACTGTGGCCACGTGCAATGTACTAATGTAGCATAAACCTAAGAGCATCTCCAACCCTATTGTCTTGTTAAGTGTTGTGAGTCTTAGGTGGCTCCTATGTGGCAGAGTCACAAGATAATGTCTTATTTATGTGGCAAAACTATATCTCAAAAGACAATGAGATAGAAAAATTCTCTCCAATGCAAAAGGATTGAGGAGACAATAAAAAGTATTTTTTCCAACTTCCAAGGCAACTCCTCCACTTTTTCAACTTTTTTATAAATATTTCTATTCATAATTGATGATGAGGAGACAAAGTCATTGTGAAGTGCATTGTCTAGATATAGACAACCAACTTCACATTCTCCTTGCCATGTCATTGCCATGTCAACTTCATGTTTTATTCTACATTTGTATTGGAGAAGAATTTGGGGAATGAAAGTTTGTTATTCCTATGTGGCAACCATTTTTTTAAACTCACAATAGGTTGGAGATGCTCTAAAGAAGTCCCAGGATAAAGGATACAAATGTCAACTTATTGTCAAAAGTGACTATTAATAGGTTAAAGTCTACTTGGTTTAAATCCACATGGACAAGATATGCACTTAAAAATTAAAGAAGAAGGAACCGAAATTTGTAGGTAGAGGTTAATTGAGAGCCAGACATCCGTAGATGGGGCGGTCTATCCATGTTTAAGTATCAGCATTATCGGTTTTCATTCATAGTCCGTCCATGGGTCATTATCATCCTCCAAGTCTTCTCCCATAACAATGGGGTCCACTATGGAGCACAATAAAGCTCCATGAAGGAATTGAAAGCGTTTTACAATACGATGTCCACCTTGTAGGTCCTAAAAAAATCAAGCGCACATCAACAAAGTCATGAAGATCAAGAAATGAATCTTTCAAATGAACTGCGCAGACATCAGTTTGTGCAGCATACAGATTGCGCATACTAGATTGCGCACATTATCAAGCGCGCAGTCTGACGTGACAAATCATCATCATTACCTGACACAAATCAAATCTTCTGACAGCTGACAGCGCGGAGAACGAGGCGACTGTTTAATCGTGCAGCACGGCGCTCGAGGACAGCTGGCAGTACAATCCATGTTGGCGTAATCCATGTTGGCGCAATCCATCCCTGCGCAGTCCAAGTCTGCGCAATCCAATGCCAGCGCAGTTGAGGTTGCGCGTTTCATCAACTCAACTGACAAAGTACATGTGGCATTCATGCCATCAATTGCTCATTACGTGGCAACCGTCTACACACGATCATGCGCAATTCAATCAAAAGTTGCCATGTGTCCAAGACAGTTGGACCACGATCCAACAACTGCCTGCGCAGTCCACTGTTGCGCAATCCAATTGCTGCGCAATCTATCATGTGCAGTCCAGAATAACTAAAAGTTAGTTATTTCTAGAACTCTATAAATAGAGTTTCAAGTCTCCATTCAAGGGGATCAGAGATCAGATTATAGAGAGATCAGACTTTAAAGTTCAGAGAGTCCAGGAGTTCTTGCCCAAGTGCTGCTGCATTCTTCCGAGGCTTTTGCCTTCAACTTCCGAGGCTTTTTGCCTTCAATTCCCGAGTTGTCTTCAACTTCAGAGGCTCCGTCTTCAGAGTTCACATCGTCCAAGGGATAAAGCAATCGTCATCTAGATTGGATTCCTACAGTTGTACCTTTTCCAGAATTCAAATTGTAATCTTTTACAAAGTTTGTATCAATAAAATTCTATACTTTTGTTTTTGCAAACAAAATGGCGACTTTGCTGGGGACGACTTTTTCCTCCGATGAGGAAGTGACAACTCAATGTGACGTAGCGTCTATCGGAAAGACGCAGAAGAAACTGGTTGTGAAGATCAACCAGACAGCCTACGAGGCTATGATCAACTCCAAGACCACTCCTCGCACTGCAACCACTTCTGCCACAAGCAAAGTGCGCCCAGTGTGGGTCCCAAAGACTGCTGTGCAGTCTATTGATGCTGCCAACAAGACTTCTGTGCAGTCTGCCAGCAAGACTGCTGCGCAGTCCAAAACTTCTGTCATCAAGCCTGCTGCACAATCTGTCTCAATTAATGCTGCGCAATCTGCTGTTGCCAGTATACAGAGTACTTCATATGCTGTCTTGGCTAAGTGCAAGACTCCTATGCCTCTGGCGCAGTTGGCTGCCAATCTCTCTGCGCAAACCAACACTCCAGCAACCAGAGTCCACCCTAGGCACTCTGTGACAAGAACTCCTGATGCACAAACCACAGTCTCTGTGGACAGAACCAGTGCGCCATCTACTCATGCACAAAGCATGCCTGCACAATCCAAGAGTGACAGCCTTTCGGCTAAACTCTCTTCTTCTCATAACAAGGGGAAAGGCTCTGCTCCTCTTCCCAAATACACTGTTGCTACGAAGCAATCCACTGGGGGTAGTCCTTTGGCTATTCCTCTTCCTCTTCAAAACAAAGGAAAAGGTCCGTTGGTCTTTTCTCAAACTTCCTTGTCTCATGACTTGGAAGACAATAGAGGGAAACGCTCTTTAGCTAACCCTTCTTCACAAAACAAAGGAAAAGGCCCTTTGGTCTTTTCTCAATCTTCTTCAGTTTTTACCGAAGAAGATCAATCTGAATGTGCCTTGGCACCAGTCAGTACTAGAAATCTTTCAAACAAAGATTCTTCTTTCTTTTATAACAAGAGAACTTGTACTGACCGAAGAGGTATTCTGCCTACTCCGGTAGCAGAGTTCCAAGATCTCCTAACCCTCAAGATTTTCCGTTCCAGACAGGGAAAACTGCTAGTATCTCAGACAGAAGCCCCTGTGGGTGAGTTTGCTGATTTAAGAACATATCTCAATCGACCAACTTCGGTAAAACGTAAGCAACCAATGCCGAAGATCAAACATCAAAGACAAACTTCCAGGGCCAAAAATCCTGACACTTATGCCAATGAAGTGAGCACTTTCCTGTACACTCAAGGGACTAAACATTTGAAGAATCAAAATCATGTTCTGAACATTATCAAAGAACAAATCCCTCAGAGTTTTCCTCGTCCTGCTGCTGTTCCCGATCTCCGAGAACATCTTAGACAAAGGCGGGATACTATCTCAACACCTTCAGTTCAATCATCTGATCATCATTGCAACCACAAAGTCATCATCCAATGTTGTTGTCAAACAACAAAAAGATCTGTCTTTGATCGTCTGACTTTTGCAAACTCTGAAGTAGTTTCAGTGGAAGATGAAGTCTTGTATGCTTCTGTCAACATGACTTCTCGAGACACTGGGGGTAAGAAATGCTCCAAGCACGGCAAACCTCGCCGTCCTAGTCAACGGTATCTAGATTTACTTCAAGAATCTTCTGAAGGAGTATTTCGACATACCCGATCCCGAAGCCGAGACACAATCGGTCAAAGGAATCTTCTTCAAGGTCCTTTGGGTTATCTTCCTACTTCTCAGTCAGGAGATGACTCTTTCTCCGACTATGATGCATACAGCGAAAGCTCTGAACAGACAGTGTCTTTCACTGTACCAAGAGAAGTGACAGCTTATGTTGTCAATGAAGATCCAGATGCTTCAACTTCTGCAAATCAGGAACAACGAATTGCTGCACTAGAAGACAAGCTAAAAACCATGGCTGAAATAGTTGCTAGTATGCATTCTATCATAGTGGCACAACATGCCACACCACCGACTGTACCTACTGCTAGTCCTGAAATCATAGCATCATCGGTACCTGTCAATGCTGGGTTGGGGGTAGTGTCTCCTCAAATGCCTCATGTACAAGTACAAGTTCAAACTACACCTAGTCAGTCAGAAGCTGGGGGTAGTGCTTACAATGTTGTTCCTCCTCCTACCACTCTAACTCAACCTGCTCCTTCTTCGTCATCTGAAGACGCCAATGAAGCTGTCAAACTCTTGCAAACCCAGTTCGAAGCCTTTAAAGAGAAAGACAACTTGCAAAGATTGGGGATCAAGCAGCCCTATCCAGTTGAATGGAAAGAAGTCCCGTTCCCGCCGAAATACAAGATCCCAACTATCTTGCTGTTTGATGGCAGTACTTCTCCTAGTCAGTTCATCAATTATTTTAAGGTAATGACCATTCAACTCCAGCCAAATGACGCTCTTCTTACCATAGTGTTCGTCGGTTGTTTAGCCGGCGTAGCATACGACTGGTACAGAAGTTTGTCCGATGGTTGTATTACTTCCTTCTCAAGTCTCAAGCAAATCTTCCTGGAACGGTTCTATGAAGGATTCAACGACATGACTATGTCGGCTCTCAACAAAATCAAACAGAAACATAATGAAACTGCTGAGAGTTTCATCGAACGGTTCCGCCGTGAAGCCTTGAAGATGCCTCCCGGAACTCCATCTGCTGTCACTATTGATACTTGTAAGGCAAATCTTTTGCCTATCATCAGTATGTGGACAGGATCTACCCAGTTCCAAGATTGGCCCTCATTCATTGTCAACGCCAAAGCTGCTGAAGTGAGTGCCGAGAAGTTTAAGCAATTGGGGGTACAAATGTCTAACCCCGACCGGGATGAACATCAGACATCTGGTGGTGGCAATCGCTAGAACAACCGTAAAGCAAAAGAGACTTTGAACATCAATCTGAACAAGAATAAAGAATCTTTGGCTGTCAATGTGGCTCCGTCTACATCCACTTCTACTCCTTCTGTACCTCCACCGAGGGAACCTCGTCCGAAAGTAGAATATTCCTTCGACGAGAATGACACTGCAAGCATCTTTGATTGTTTACTCAAAAGCAACAAAATTCAGCTCCCAGATCCAAAGAAACCTGATGAAGTCGGTAAGACAGATCATCCTAAATATTGTGTCTATCACAGGTTCATTGGACATCCTACTCGAGCGTGCTATGTGCTCAAAGGCAAAATTCAAGAGCTTGTCAATGCTGGTGTTGTCACTCTGCAGCAAGACGAGAAGACTGTTACTGCAAATATGGTTTCAGTCCAGTTTGGTGACTTCCCTCCGCAAATGGTATTGCACGGTGTCATTCCTATTTCCAAAGCTACTCTTGAGATTGAGAATCTCCCGCCTTCACCAAGTGAAGGTCTTGTTCCCTTGTCTCTTGACAACGGCGAAGTTATGTGGATCCATCCAGATCTTGTTTCCGAGTTCGAAGTTTCATCTTCTTCTAAGAAGAAAAACCGCTCCAAAAGCAAGACAAAGATTTACAACATGGTGTCTTTTGACCCCATAGTTGACGAAGAAATTCTGTTAGGCACAAGATCAGGAAAAGCTTACTTAAAGGAGTATCCTGATACTCAAGAGAATCCTGTCTCTTCTTCTGAACCTGCTTCAGCACAGCCTGTCTCCACTGAGGATACTTCTTCTGCATCCGCACCAGTTGTAGTGCATATTCCTTCCAAGCCGGTGGTTGCTGACAAAGGCAAGCAACAAGTCCGCTTTGACAAACCCTTGAAGAAATCATCTCCTACAGGACTTGAAAAGCCGTACAACTTTGATATATTGGCTCAATTAGCCAATACACCGGCTAGGCTATCAATCTTCGAACTCTTGCGCCTTTCCAAAGAGACTCGAGAAACTCTAAGTGAAGCCCTGATGCAGGCTGAAACTTGTTTTAACTCTCCTCAAAAAGTCGAAATCTGAACCGGTCTCTTGCCGTCATTGTCACAGCATATTAGAGTTGATTCCAAATATCACTTTCACTCAGGATGATATGTTGCTGGAGGATAATAGACATGATCGTCCTCTCTACTATACAGGGTATGTCGATTCGATAAAAGTCGATCGTATCCTGATAGATCCAGGGTCTGCTCTCAGCATCATGCCAAAGACGATGCTGGATGCATTAAAGATACCAGTGCATAGTCTTTCAAGCACAATCACCACTATCTTGGGATTCAACCAAGGAAGGAGTGAACCTTTGGGCAAGATCCGCTTAAAACTCCAAATAGGCAACCTTCGCACAAAAGTGACCTTCTACATCATAGACAATCATGGTTGTTCCTACAATGTTCTTCTGGGGAGACCATTCCTGCATGAACATAATGTTGTTCCATCAACTCTTCATCAATACTTTAAATATGTCGATGACAAAGGAGAAGTTCATAAAGAAGTTACAGACCTTTATCCTTTCAAGGGTGTCGAAGCATACTGCAATGACGCTCGTATGTATAAGAAAGAATTTATGAAAGTGGTATTGGCCATGGATACTGAAGAAGACCAAGAAGCAGTGCCCAAAGACACTCTTATTATACCTGTCAAAGGGCGTGTTTCCCGTCCTCAGTCTTCTAAACCACTGGCTATTCACTTGCCAGTCCAAAAACAATCTATTGATGATGATCAGGACAAAAGGGAGCTCACCTCTCCTGAGCCACTTGTTATTGACTTACGTCGTAACAAAGATAAAAAGTAGCTCACTTCTTCTGAACCACTTGTTATCGATCTATCTCATAACAAGGAAAAAATGGAGCACACCTCCTCTGAGCCGCTTGTTATTGACCTCCGTCGTAACAAAGCTAATCCTCCTCCACGTTCTTCTTCTCCCCCTCTTGTAATCAATCTGACTAAGCTTGCTAAAGCTAAAAGTCCTGCTGTAAATACCAATGTACAAATCAATGAAAAAGCATCTACTTTCCAGTATACTGATGTCATTTATCATGCTAAATGCTACTTGGATATGTTAGATAGCTATCAGTCATTTACAATGGGAGTTATGCAATCTCTTCAAACTGAAGTTTCAGTTGAACACCCAAAGGATTCATATCGTATTGTTCCTGCTCGCAAGAAAGGCGAACATCCAATACTTTTTAGTAAAAGACCGGAACAACAATTCAGTTATACGGATGATAGCAAAGTTAAGGACACGGGTCATCTTCAATTCCGTCGTTACAGTCAACTGTCAAAATACATTGTCCGAAAGATGGTTTATGACTTCAAGAGTGGCCTCAACTACGGTAAGGGTAGAAAGACTCCTCTCCGTACAGCTGTTCCACAAGGGAAGTCAGAGATGTACTACAGCAAGACCAAAAGAGGTCTCGGATATGCTTCTCCTCCGATGTTATCCCCATCAGTATCTGACTCTGATAGTGAAGAGTACTCTAACTCTTCTGATTCTAGATCATGGGATTCTGACACCAGTATTGGTGATATTCATCGACTGGTCGTATCTTCCAATATGGTCTCTGCTGAACTTCTAGAAGGTTATGACGGAGACATTGAAGAAAGTTCTGAAACAGATCCTTGGGCTCAACAGATGGACAATCAGTGGGTACTCCGATTCGAACAAAAAGAACCTCCTACCGAAGATCAATTAGTTCAAATTGATGTAGGAGAGAACGGATCACCTCGTCCAATATTTATTAGCAAGAATCTTCCAGAAGCAGATAAGCAAGAGTTGATTCTTCTTATTAAAGAATACATTGATGTCTTTGCCTGGAGCTATGAAGACATGCCAGGACTAGATCCCAAAATTGCTACTCACAAATTGAATATCCTGTCCAATGCAAAACCGGTCAAACAACAACAACGACGCTTCAAACCAGAAATGATAGACGCAATCGACGATGAAGTCAAGAAGCTCATCGCTTATGGCTTTATTCGAGAAGAGCAACATCCTGATTGGATAGCCAACGTTGTTCCAGTCCTGAAGAAAACCGACAAGGTTCGAGTCTGTATCGACTTTCGGGATCTTAATAAAGCATGTCCAAAAGATGAATTTCCTCTCCCTATCACAGACGTCATGATTGACAATACTTGTGGGTTCGAGCGAATATCTTTTATGGATGGATTCTCTGGATACAATCAGATCAAGATGAATCCCGAAGATGAAAAACACACATCTTTTCGTACTCCTCGGGGAGTCTATTGCTACACAGTGATGTCATTTGGTCTCAAGAACGCTGGTACAACTTACCAACGGGCTATGAGTACCATTTTCAGAGAACATCTTCGTAAAACAGTCGAATGTTATGTTGACGATATCGCTGTCAAAAGTCGTCTGAAGGAAGATCATATTCAAGACTTGAGAACTATCTTCAATCTCATGCGCCAACATCAGCTCAAGATGAATCCCACTAAGTCATTCTTGGGTGTCTCTAGTGGCAAATTTCTCAGCTTCGTCATTACCTCTAAGGGTGTACACGTGGATCCCGAGAAGATCAAAGTCATTCAAGAGATGCGTCCTCCACGCAACCTAAAAGAGCTACGAGGATTCCAAGGTCGACTTGCGTACATCAGAAGATTTATTTCGAACTTGTCTGGACGCTGCAGACCATTCACTCAACTAATGAAGAAGGGTGTATCTTTTATTTGGACTGAAGAATGTCAACAAGCATTCGATGACATCAAACGATATCTCATGAACCCACCAGTCTTGGTGCCACCAATCTCAGGTATTCTATTCTTAATGTATGTCCGTGCTATGGACCATTCGTTGGGTGCTTTACTCGCCCAAAAGAATAAAGAAGGTCATGAACAGGCCATCTACTATCTCAGTCGTACTATGATTGGTGCTGAACACCGTTATAGTCCGGTCGAAAAGGAATGTCTAGCTCTTATGTTCGCTGTTCAAAAGACAAAGAATTATATCATTGGTCAAACTATTCATGTTATTTCTCGAGTTAATCCTCTTCGGGTACTCATGAAAAAGCCTAGTACACTCAATTCTCGGCTGGCTACATGGGCCATTTTGCTAGCCCAATATGACATGGTGTATGTTCCTCAAAAGTCTGTCAAAGGTCAAGCATTGGCAGATTTCTTGGCTGCTCATCCCATACAAGAAACATCCAAGCTTTACGATAAAATTCTAGATGAGACATTGGAAGTCAATATGATCTGTGAAGAATTTCCAACCTGGCGTCTATTCTTTGACGGAGCATCCAGAATCGGACCCAATGGTGCCATTGTCGCAGGAGTCGGAGTTGTCCTCGTTTCTCCAGACGGATCAACTATTCAAAGAGCTTACTCTCTAGATGAATCCTGCTCCAATAATGTAGCAGAGCACAATGCTCTACTTATCGGTCTTCAATTAGCCAAGCAATTGGATATCGAATATCTCGAAGTTTACGGCGACTCTAAGCTGGTTGTCAACCAGGTTAGAGGAACTTATGAAGTCCGCCATCAAGATCTGGTACCTTACTTTGAAGCAGCAATCAACATAGCTACATCATTCAAAGCTTTCTTCATTGAATATGTATGCCGAGCATGTAATACTGAGGCAGATGCTTTGGCCAATCTTGCAGCAGTTTTAGCCATTCCCATCAGAAGACAACAAGTGGTGGTTATCTCTAATCGAGAATTGTTTTGTGTCGAAAATAATCGTAATATTGAGTTCAGTAATTTTACTGAAGTCAATGTTATCAGTGAAGACTGGAGAGTTCCTTTCATTGACTTTGTTGTTCATGACATACTTTCTGAAGATCCAAAGGAGGCCACGAGTATTCGTCGACGATCTCTACGATTCTATTACAACCAAACTACTAAGACTCTCTATTGACGGACTTATGACGGTCTTCTTCTACGCTGTCTAGCTGGTGATGAAGCAAAACAAGCGTTGCGTGAAGCTCACGATGGTGTCTGCGGGGCACATCAACCCGGTCCTAAACTACAAGATCGCATCCGACGCATGGGTTACTACTGGCCCTCTATGGTTTCTGACGCTATCGATTATGCAAGGAAATGTCGAGCTTGTCAAATCCATGCAGATTTTATCCATCAACCTTCAGAATTTCTGTATCCGACGGCTGCTTCCTGGCCTTTTGAAGCTTGGGGCATGGATGTCATAGGTCCTATCAATCCTCCTTCTTCTAGAGGACATCGGTTCATACTAGCAATAACTGATTACTTCTCCAAATGGGCTGAAGCTATACCTCTGGCTGAAGTCAAGACCAGCAGTGTCATCAACTTCGTCAAGCACCATGTCATCTATCGATTTGGTGTACCTCGAAGAATCATCCACGACAACGGACCTCAATTCATCAGCCAGAAGTTTATCAGATTCTGCGATGATCACCGAATTGACAATATCGCTTCTACAACTTACAATCCTGCTGCTAATGGATTAGCTGAAGCCTTCAACAAAACCATTATCAAGCTCCTCAAGAAGTTCATATCCACTAACAAGCGGAACTGGAGCGAGAAACTTGGTGAATGTCTATGGGCCTACCGAACTACGGTTCGTAACCCTACAGGCTTTACACCTTTCTCTTTGGTGTATGGTTGTGAAGCTGTTCTTCCTCTAGAACTTCAAATTCCTTCTTTAAGGATTGCCATTGCTAACGAGCTTAATACAGAGAATAATGATCTTCTTCGACTTCAAGAATTAGAAGCACTTGACGAGAAGCGGCTAATGGCTCAGCAGCACATTGAGTTATACCAAGCTCGCATCTCGAAGACTTTCAACCGCAAAGTTAAAGTCAGAGCCTTCCAACAAGGAGAACTTGTTCTAACAATCAGACGTCCTATGACTATGACTCACATGAGCAAAGGCAAATTCGACACAAAGTAGGAAGGACCTTATGTTATAAGCAAAGTCTTCTCAAATGGAGCTTATCAACTCTCAGAGCTCGACGGTCGAGTTGCTATGATGCCTATCAATGGCAAATTCCTTAAAAAGTACTATGTATAAATGTAAATGCTTGTAAATCATCAGACAAGTTCAAGTTCATAAATAAATTCAAATTTTATTTTATCATGAATGATAGTACATGATATTAAGGGAGATCACTATCATCTTTTTCGACATTGGGACGCGGACCACTGCCGTCCTTCTCAAAGATGCGGTTAGCAAAAGAGCTGAAAACCTCCTTGCTGGAACCCACGAGGAACTTGCAAGCAGCCAGCCTCATGGCCTCTTCTTCTTCAGTCTTTCCTGGTTCAAGCAGGAAGTCCAGAATATCTCGTGGTGGTTTTGGTGCAGACGAACCTTCACCTGCTCCAGCCTGCTTTGGCTGAACCAGTTCGACCGAACGTTCTTCAACGCCTTCTTCAACCTTTGGGGTGACTTCGACTTTCTTGGGTGTATCTCCAGACGATATTTTTATGTTGGAAAAGTGGAAGTGCTCTTTCCTGCTAAATTTCTGTTCTATTTATAGGCAGAGATTCTCCAAATAACAAAACGACACATTCATCCGACGGTTCATCCGTTCATTCGATTCATCCAACGGTTCGCTCGTTCATTTATTATTAATACCTGACGGTTCACCCGTTCATTAATCATCATTTGACGGTTCATCCGTTCATTCATTTTTATCTGACGGTTTGTCCGTTCATTTCTACCATTTGACGGTTTACCCGTTCATTTTGACGATTCATTTCGTTCACACCTTTTTGACGATTCGTTATCGTTCATCATCCACATCAGCAACTTATCGTTTTCGATTAAGTTGTCAATTAAAATAATAATATTCGACAAATTATATTCTGCCATGTCCATATTACCTCTGAGCAGATTTAATGAATATAATTATTTTCCTACAAAATTCAGAAATATATCATGTCCTGTACCTCTGAATATATTTTCTATCTCTATTATTTATATCTGAACAAGATATGCAATAAATAATAGAGCCACAACAAAATGTCTTTTATTAATCAAAATATGAGACATTACAAAAACATATGTGCCACAAGTTCTTTCTAATGAGGTGGAGGTGTTATCAGACTAGCAATTTGTTGTTTCAGAGTCTGTAGTCGCTCTTCACGAGATGACATCACTCTTCTCCTGGCTTCTTCCATCCCCGTTTCTTCATTGAAAGCAGGCATGGCCACCATTTGGCGAGTAATCTCAGCATCATGAGCTGCTACATAATCATCCCTCTCCTGGATCAGTGTATTGAATTGCTGAACTGCAATCTGATGATCAGTGACTTCATGTTCTAATTCCTCCTGGAGACGAGCAATCTCTGCCCTCAGCTCAGTAGCTCTCTTCTCTTTTCTTTCAGCCATCAAGGAAACTGATTCCAGCTTGGATTTATATTCAGCAGATTTTGCAGAGTAAGCTTCCAAGAGGTTTTGGAGATTCACCCTTTCAATGTCAGCTGCCTGAGCCAGTTGTTCGAACTCTGCCTGCACTAGAGACTCCACTTCTCCTTGGTTGAGCTCTTTATAGTTTCTGATGGAAATCTCTAGCTCATTCAAAATATGATCCAGGAAAGTGGCCTGAGCCTCGTCACCTTGTTCTCGGATAGCCCTTACTAAGAGAGAGGTTGGACCTCTAACCATAAAAAAATCATTACCCTCTTTTTCTATCATTCTATTTACTAGAGGTCCCAAAGACTCAAAAAAGCATCTGGTAAATGATTGGATCACAAGATTATTAATCGCTATAGCAACAGGAGTTGCAGCTACTCCTGTTGATGACGAGGCCGCAGGATGTTCGATTTCTCGTATTGGAACGGTAGGCTCTTTGAATAAAGGAACCGAAGTAGAGCTCGTTGCCCCTCCTGGTCGTTCCTCTGCAAAATCAGAATATTGTCATTTTGCCTGTCATTAGCAATTGATAAAGAAAATCAGAAATGAAAACATGCATTACCGTGGATGGATCCAGCAATAAGCTTGTCATCTGCAGGAGCAGAGTCTGGTTGAGCTGAAGTAGCTTCAGATGCTACTGCTTGGCTGCTGCCTGCTTCAGAACCACAAGAGAGATGACGGCTGCTACCAACAATCTCCGTCGCAAGAACTATGTCCAGACATACTGGAGGTGCTGGAGGAGCTTCAATCTCTGCATGGAGTACATATGTAAAATGTCAGCTATCAATCTATTTTAAAGAAGATTGTTGATTTCATTTTATACCTTGGGGATCGACGGCAGGAATTTCCCTCAAAGTCGCTTCTTCAGCTGTTGGAACTGCCTCTTCCTCAATATCCTTTTTAGGATCCAAGGAGTCATCAGCAGCTTTAGTGGATATATGATCTTCATCATCCCTTTCGGGATCCTGTGTGTCTTCGTCAGTCTCTGATGATAAACTTTCATCATTTTCATCTTCTGCTGGTACCTCCCCACTATCAGTATCAGTGGCTTGATCAACATAATCTTCCTGTAAGCCGAAGTCACAGTGCTCTAAAGCTTCAATCATCGTACGATCTTTTTCTGCGCGAAGGGCCCCAGGTGTAAGAGGCAGTTGAGAAGATTCCGCAGCAGGTAAAGGAGATCGGACGGCATTATACTCTTCTTCTGCGATGTTGTCTCTGGGCTCTTCAGCCTCATTTCTCTGTTCAATTTCCTCTCTCTGCTCTGGACTGGAAGTTTTATTCCCAGAATCAGAAACAGGGGTGGGAGAGGGCATGGTGATTCCTGCTATAGCATCTGCCACAATTGAAGACAAAACTTGTCTTCTATGGACCAGCCTCTTCCTTCTATGAAGAGGTCTCTCAGGACTCTCTGCATCTATTGTCTCGACTTGTTTTTGAACAGAGGTCGGAGTGGTAGCTTCTTCTTGCAGAATTGTCTCGGCCAGCTGCCGAGATTGAGACCTGGTAGTAATCTTTTCAGAAGAATGATCTAAGACCAGTTTCTTCTTTGCTACCGGAGCGGAAGGCTCCTCTCTCCTTCTCTTCTTAGCTGAAGATTTAGTAACCTTTAAAGAAACGCGCAGTGGCGCGTTAACCTCTTGAGGGAACATAGCATCCCTTGAAGCTTCCAAGGATGCATCTACTGGCTCATGCACCTCATCATTTCCTAGGAGCGACATGACGACTCCTCCCTTCTTCAATCTTGTTGAAGACGCAAAGCTATCCGCGAGATTGAAATTCTCGGCAAAGGTGTTTGATGATGTATAAAATACTGAGTATATAAATAGCATCCGAGGGCCATGATTGCTATTTATTGGCATCGAGAATGTTACTTTCGTATCTCGAGCATTATAATAAGCCCAAGCTCGGGCCCCATCTATCAAAAAACCATTTCCTTGAAGGCACGTGATGGCATTTCCCACGTAGAATTGGCCGTACCCGAACTGCCGAGCAAATCGACTGGGGAGATATGGCTCTAAATAACATTCTTCTTCAAACCAATACACCAAATGGGATGGTCGAATTGTCTTCAACCACTCAAAAGCTGTACGGCTCAAAGGTTGCATCTTCGAGTCAATCATATTTGTCGGCATTTGTTCATATCCAGCAGGAGGAGGAGTGCAACAAAAGTTCCATCCTTTGCTCAGGTTCAGAGCATATCTACAATCTCTCAGAGAAGTGTATTTTCACTTACTATGAGAGTATCTCCGCAAAAAGCTGCCGTCGACTGGTCCCATGCCGGGGTCCATCAAAGTAGGATGGTGAAGAAGCAACCACCCGAACAAATATGTATACGGCAATTCTAGCCGAGGAAATTCTTTTTCTCCTTTAGCTTTCAACATCAGATCAACATACAGACGAAGATTGGCATTCAACCTACAAGTCATCGCTGACAAAAGATCCATCTTGTAGCCGAAGACTAATCTAACGGCGGCAAAAAGAACACCGCGATGGAAGCGGTCTACGACACTCGATCCTGGGACTACAAACTGACGGAGCCAATACGTCAGAAACCCTGCTAATTGGGCTTCTTTTGACATAAATCTATATCCTACTCTCAAATAACTCTCGAGAGTATCTCCTTTCTTCAAAGGAGGACATTGATGATCATTCTTCATCTCTTCATCCAAATCCCCACTTTCCTCCATCAGTTTCACCACTTCACTGCTGCTCAGTGGTCTAAAGAAGTCAGGATAGCATCTATCATGTTCCTTGGTCTTCGTTTCTTTAATGTGGTTAAGGAACAGATAAGGCAACCATTTTGAGGAATAGCAGGTATTTGATGTAGCACTTTTGTAAAACAGAGAACAGATTTTATAATGACATAGCAGTTCTTCGAAGACTCTACCATGTCTGCATTCTCTTTTCTAAGTTTGTCCAACTCATCATTAGTTGGGACAAATTCTTCATATGGGGCATCCCCCGTTGACAAATAAGAGATGTACTGCATCTCATGAAGTGCAAACCCGATCTCTCCGCCAGGAGTCATGAAAGTCCCTGTTCTATAATTGTATCTTTCTGCTAGAACCAAGAACAGTTGCGAGTTAGGGGCAAAACCATAAACAGTGGCGCACTGCTTGGTACAAATTGATTTGCTGAAGTTTATTTTCAAACTTGGTCAAAATCCAGTTTGCTATGCAGTTCCATATCTTAAAATCTGGATTTACTAGTCCAGTTAATCTGAGATCCTGATCTGGGTACTTCCCTTCGACCTTCGCAAACTCATTTGCGAATATTGGAGTCTGACAGGCAATAACAAGAAAGAATTCTCCGGCGGAATACAACCGGGTTTCAAACCTCTTAACAAGACACTGTATTGTTCTGAGGAACTGTAGAACTTGTCCTTCTTGTTCGGCCCCTTCTTCACAAAAATCCTTCCTGGACGGGCATCTTGGAAAGGTGTAAGGTTCCATTCCATCTTCCTCGGATAGCTCGCATGAGCATACCGGGATAAGGGGAGGCAGCGGGAAACGTCTGGTATCGAGAATGTCCTATCCTTCTGATGGACAATCCTTTCTTCCATCCTTGGCCTCGGTTGAGAGCTTTTCTCAAAAGCATCGCCGAACATGAATAATGGCTTCTTGTGAATGACAGCGTCTACTGACTCCAGAGGTTGTCCATTCATCAAACATAGCAAAGTCTCATTATCTTGGGCTATCAAAATAGCCTGACTAGAAGTTGGCAGATCATATTGAGGATAGTGCACATGGGAAAGGTCCTCTTTGTATTCTGACTCTGAAAGAGTTCCTACGAAGTTCTCATATTCTGGATTTTCTCTAGTATTAACTGCATCAGACA
This sequence comes from Iris pallida, assembly GCA_029216955.1. Taxonomy (NCBI): domain Eukaryota; kingdom Viridiplantae; phylum Streptophyta; class Magnoliopsida; order Asparagales; family Iridaceae; genus Iris; species Iris pallida. The sequence continues at coordinate 14,940,861 of JANAVB010004599.1, read as the reverse complement.
GAGAAAACAAAAATTCAGCATAAAGAAAAATCAAGGATGCTAACATCAGATTGCGCAAATCAGGATTGCGCAAATCAGACTGAGCAAACAATCAGACTGCACAAACAAACAGTCATCAGTTTGCGCTGAAAGTCTCGCGCAAATCAGTAAGTTGCGCTGACTTTTGTCAGCACAGTTCAACCGATTACGCAGAATGTCGTCCTTCATAAAAATAAAGAACGAACTGATTTGTACAACCAGAACCCTAAAAAGGGTGGCGCAGTATGATCACATCTCTAAAAAGAGATGGATTCTGAAGAACAGTGAGATCAAAACCCTAAAAAGAGTTTTGATTTGGTTATCTACCTATCAGCGCGGGATGAGCAGATTCGTGACGAGAAGCACGTCGCGCAACCCTTGCCGAAGATTCGGCGGGGGCTTTGCCCTTAGCGGCGGCGGAAGATCATCTAGGCGCCATGGAGATCGTCGGAGAAGAAAGGAAGAAAGGGTTCGGAATTTCTCTCTCAAGTGCACGAAGAAAGCAAAGTAAAGAATACTTCGAAGTGTGAAGAGGACTATTTATAGTTTTCGAAAACGAAACGGCCGCCTTAGATCGCGCCTGAAAATGGGGCTAATCCCTCAGATTACGCAGACAGCTCATTTCATGCGCAAATGGATTGTAAATTCAAAGTATTTTGAAATTTTGAATAAGTTCAATTTTCGAAAACTTTGAAGGGGGTCTTGTAGGTCCTAAAAAAATCAAGCGCATATCAACAAAGTCATGAAGATCAAGAAATGAATCTTTCAAATGAACTGCGCAGACATCAGTTTGCGCAGCATACAGATTGCGCATACTGGATTGCGCACACTATCAAGCGCGCAGTCTGACGTGGCAAATCATCATCATTACCTGACACAAATCAAATCTTCTGACAGCTGACAGCACGGAGAACGAGGCGACTGTTTAATCGTGCAGCACGGCGCTCGAGGACAGCTGGCAGTACAATCCATGTTGGCACAATCCATGTTGGCGCAATCCATCCCTGCGCAGTCCAAGTCTGTGCAATCCAATGCTAGCGCAGTTCAGGTTGCGCGTTTCATCAACACAACTGACAAAGTACATGTGGCATTCATGCCATCAATTGCTCATTACGTGGCAACCGTCTACACACGATCATGCGCAATTCAATCAAAAGTTGCCATGTGTCCAAGACAGTTGGACCATGATCCAACAACTGCCTGTGCAGTCCACTGTTGCGCAATCCAATTGCTGCATAATCCATCATGCGCAGTCCAGAATAACTAAAAGTTAGTTATTTCTAGAACTATATAAATAGAATTTCAAGTCTCCATTCAAGGGGATCAGAGATCAGATTATAGAGAGATCAGACTTTAAAGTTCAGAGAGTCCAGGAGTTCTTGCCCAAGTGCTGCTGCATTCTTTCGAGGCTTTTGCCTTCAACTTTCGAGGCTTTTTGCCTTCAATTCCCGAGTTGTCTTCAACTTCAGAGGCTCCGTCTTCAGAGTTCACATCGTCCAAGGGATAAAGCAATCGTCATCTAGATTGGATTCCTACAGTTGTACCTTTCCCAGAATTCAAATTGTAATCTTTTACAAAGTTTGTATCAATAAAGTTCTATACTTTTGTTTTTGCAAACACACCTGACATCAATCCTCAATTGAAAGCGTTTTACAACACAATGTCCACCTGACATCAATCCTCTATTTAGTGCCTAATCCCTAACCAAGTATAGCTATAAGCAGAGAGGATCATGTCATAAGACCTAGAAAATAAGTTAGCAGACAAGTAAACCTACATTTTGGATATGTAGTTTAAGGTCATGCAACCAAGGAGCAGAGTACCCTCTAATTCCCGTAAACTATAAATAGTCTAGACAAAGAGGTAGATGGTACAATTTGTTATAGGAAATTATATTCATTTCTATGACACAAGAATCCAAAAGGTGAAAAAGAATGGGAATCCCATGCACTCGCTCTATGGGTGGTTACTCGCAATTAGGCAACCACTTGGAATTTTTATTAATCAGTTAAGTGCCCGAATACACGTACGAATAATCATGGACTAATCCTTTCCTAGAACATTGTGTGTGAGTGCATGCACACACACCATTTTGGTCAATTTTGGTAAAGTTTTAGTAACTTTCGAGCAGTATTGACGTCATTTCTATTAAGTTTCTGTCAATATTTGCAAATCATTTCTCATTTTATTCATTTTGAAAAGTTCGAGCTGATGTTAGCCAATATTGGTCAGATATAGGTCGTAAATTGACTAGAAATTAGCCGAGACTTTCAATGTTTGTCTAATAAATATGTCAGCTAATAGTGGTTTTAAGTGTAGTTATGGATAGTTTTGGTTCCAATTCGATAAGGAATATCCGGAACTTGGCCATAATTTTTACTAGCTTCCTACTTCTCATCCAAGTTACCATTTCGCAAGCACATGCTAAATAAAAAATTAGAGTTATTTGTATTTACTCTCCCAATTGCTAATTATATCTCCACTCCCCCACCCCACCCCCCCCCCCCCCCCAACCCCATTTTTATTTTAATTAGTGTTAACCCTCCCACCACCACCACCACCACCACCCCCCCCCAAAAAAAAAAAAAAATCTTTGATAAAGTGCAAACAAACTCTCCTTAGATTTGCTTTTTTGCATTTACAGAACCCTTGTTTAAAAAAACTCACATTTTTATTTTTGCTCAGTTTGTACCGCTACCGTTAACAGTCGTTAAAATATGTCTAAAAATACGATTTTACCCCTCCTCCCACTCTCTCCTCCTCTCTCCGGTGGTGGGGACAGGTCAAGCGGGACCGACCAGAGGAGAGGGGAGGGTGGCCGGTCATCGGAGGGAGGAGGGGGCGGGTCGAGCTAGGGGTGAGCATTCGGTTAATTCGGTTCAAACCGAACCGAATAAGCGAAAAAGCAAAACCGAAACCGAACCGAATTGGCCCATAACCGAATCAAACCGAACCGAATTAAATCGGTTCGGTTTTTGGTTTATTCGGTTTATTCAATTTTTCGGTTTATTTGCACTTTTTTGTTAATATATATAGTAATAAAATATACCTAAATTTATTTAGTATATATATATATATATATATATATATATATATATATATATATATATATATATATAAACTAAATTTTCTTATTCGGTTTTCTGTTTTGGACCGAAACCGAATATATATATATATATAAACTAAATTTTCTTATTCGGTTTTCTGTTTTGGACCGAAACCGAATAAAAAAATTTAGTATTTTCAAAACCGAACCGAATTTTTTTAAACCGAACCGAATCTCTTCGGTTTGGTTCGGTTTTTTGGTCCAAAATCGAATAATGCTCACCCCTAGGTCGAGCATGGCCGGCTAGCAGAGAGAGGAGGGGGCATGTCGAGCATGGCCGACCAGCGGAGGGGGCCGGCCAGCGTAGGGAGGAGGGGGGGTCGCGGGAAGGGGGGGGGGGCGCTGGCCCGCTGAGGGAGGAGGGGGGGTCGGGTGGGCCTGCCGGTGGAGGGAGGAGGGGACGGCGGGTCAGGGGGCGTGCCGGCGGAGGGAGGAGGGGGCTGGCCACCACTTGTAGGGAAGGGAGCGCATTTTGGGTATTTTTATTTTTTTAAAAAAGTTATTAACGGTCATTTCTAAGGGCATGGGTGCAAATTGCGCAAAAATAAAAATGTAAAATTTTTTTTTAAACGAGGGGTCTTTAAATACAAAAACTCAAATCTAAGGAGGGTTTGTTTACACTTTATCCGAAGGATTGGGGAGGGTAACACTAATTAAAATAAAAACGAGGGGGAAGTGGAGATATGATTAGCAATTGTTTTGGGACAAATAACTCAAAAAATAATCCTATTTTATAAAACTATGTGGAAGAAGAGTGGTGTTTCCATGTTGTTCGAGAGTAATGATCGACATATACACATATACATGGGACATGTTAAGCTCTCCTATGGAACTTCCTAGTTTTGATATAAAAGTAAACTAAAACGGTATAAAAAACAACCGCAACAGTCTTCACCTTTGCTTGTAACAAAGATGGTATAACTTTTTTGAATAAAAGATCCTGGCAATCTCGACCTTGTCTTCTACTACGAATAGCTGACCTTCGTGGTGCTTGTCACAACCCATCATCCGAGGTTGAACAAAATATTGAATGTTGTAGAACTTTTACGAATACAAGACATCCAAACAATTTCCACATTGAGTTGCCCTTTGTATAGCCTACTTAGAAAGTAACCTAGAATGTCATGAACATCTCACCTGGGTTAAGTAACGGTGGAACATTTATGAATACAAGACATCCCTACATCCTATTGGTACCAGTAGCAACAATTTAAATCCACCCAAAAATATATTATTCTAGATAAATGGTGTTTTTATGGTGTCCGCCGTAATGCTCGAAACTTTTTGTATACGCTGTATTATGTCTTTTGGGCCCACTGCCCCCCAATTTCCACCATAAATGGAAGGAATAATATGCTCATGTGACTCGATCCGCTGATCTTCCGTCACCCAGCAAGTGCTTATATGCCTCTGATCTCCGCTGATATGCCCACTCGAATTTGGTCTAGATAAATGGTGTTGACACGCAACTCTTTACTAATTTGAATTTCGGTCCTTTTTAATCAACCAACCAAAATGTACCAAGAAATGGAATAACATATAATGTAACCGCTCAATAGCCCATTAATTTTATATTGACGGTAACACAATTCCTATAAGATATTGTATGAAACTTTTATCATTCCTTCTTTGTGCACTTAAGTATGGCATTAAACTTGCTACGGACAAAAAATATAATAACCGATTCTCACAAGCATTACCTTCTATGGTACCAGGATTCACAATACCGATATCAAATCTTTGCTAATTTGCAATTTTTGGACAGTTTTGAAGGTTTAAAAGGGTTTGGTTGTTTTGAATAGGTTGATTTGTGTACTCTGGGCATTTTTAACTGTTTCAAGGTATTCATTGGTACCGCAAACTACATTGTTAGTCCACTTCTACCATATATTTTGGTAGAATTAAAAACATGCAACCAAGTTAGCAGCTCCTTAATTTGCCATTTTCCTAGGTATGATCATTTTTTACTGGTTGAAACAACTCCCTCAAAATCTAGGGGTGCGGCTATACGCACCCCATGACTTACTTAGCATACCCCAAGTGCTTAGTACACCATATTTTAATTGATTAAAATTAGCATAAATGCTAAGTACATTCCATCAAATGACCAAAATATATTTTTTCTATTCTAACATAAAACCTATCTATCGTTCAATATTTTGTTCAACCTCGGATGTAGGATCACTGCTAGAGTTTTTCGAATCCCTTCAATCGTGTGAAAACGAAATAAATTTCAATTTTTTTTGGGTTTTCACGGTTCTGTTCGAGCCTGGTTTGTCAAGCGCTCGGACTGGAGTTCGACCCACGACGGTCGAACTTCTTTGCTAACGTTCGACCAAAGCTGGTCGAACGAAAAATTAAATGAAAAACTCTAGCAGTGATGAAAAATTAAATGAAAAACTCTGGCCGAACACAATGTTCGACCACAACTAGTCGGACAAAGCTCTACTGTTCGACCATTTCAGGTCGAATTGTCATATATATGTTCGGCCGACACAGGTCGAGCAGACAGTGTTTCGTTCGACCTGTGTTGATCGTGCTTATCGCAATTTTTTTTTGATTCAACGATTCACATGCAGTGCTTCAAACCGAGAAAGAAGGATTGTGCTTTGAAGTGGACTTCCTTCCTCCATGATGCCTTCTTCACAATTTCAAATTAGGGTTTTTCTAGGATTTTGGGGTTGGGTTGGAGAAGAATGTGAAAATGAAAGAAGGAAGAAGGAGGATGGTGGGGTGTGATGCCGTGCGAACCTAAGTTGCCGTGCGAACCCATTATGTCACGTCCCGATTCCGTAGAATCGATAGTCGTCCCCCGGGTGTGATGCCGTGCGAACCTAAGTTGCGATCGCACAAGGCATAGTCATAAGGTTATCCGAAACACAACATCAAGTTAGAGTACGCAGAGAAATTGAATGACACATTTGGAATAGAAATAGACTTTTTCATTGATGATAATAAAACTTTACATAGACTCCTTTACAATCATTGCCGCGCGGGCTACAACGTGACTCGACTTACAAAATGAACGCCGATGAGATAGGTCGTTCCATACATTACATCCCCTTTTTACAAGCAAATATATAACATCTTTCCACCTGCTATCGAGGCGAGTCGAGCCGCCATCTTCTTTTGGACTGAGTGCGGGTCTTCTTCAAAAGAAAATCCAGAAAACAAGCCTTTACACGCGGACGAGGCTTCAAAAGGGTTCACTTCGCCTTGAGCTTTCAAGTGGCACGCCCTTCGGAGTTTGGGGTACCTGCGTGGAGAGCGAGGATCAGTACATTACACTTTGTACTGGTGCGTGGCTATTTAAGTTCCAAGTTCTCATTTGGTTGAAGAATTTATATGACTTAGAGTATGAATGTTTCTAACCATCCTAATGAATTGCAAACAAGTAATGACAAGCATAGTGACATTTACGTTGAAACTTACCGACGGCGGCCTAGCCGCACCTTATGAAACTTACCAAGTTCTTCCCTGTCAATTGTTATCATTTCCATACAAGTGCAATATTTCGTGTGTTGGTCACTGGCTCCCAGAGCCATCGTGGACTCCTTTTTGCTTTTATTAGACGAGGCCCTTTCAGCGCGAGTAGCGAGCCCCGCTGCAAGTCCTCGCCTAACATTGTGCCCAGCACAGCTTATGAAAATATTTCCTTCTTGGCCGCATCGGTCCCGTGGCCCCGGGTTGCCGTGCGGGGAAACTCTACCTTGTCGACAAGTTGTCCAATGACCGTGCAAAGACCATTTTTTTCTTCTTTTAGTTATTAAGACATAGCCTACATTCTCTTTAAAACTCAATCATTTTACCGTGCCCGTGCCTTTGCATTTATACTTTCATTCGCAACAACACTATCGACTTTGCCTAAGAAGGGGGTCGAGAAGAGAAGGGTCAGCCACTCACCTTGAGTTTACTCCGGCGAGAGAACTTGCTGGTTGCGCTAGACGTCGCCTACGCGATTACCTGAAATCGCACAAGCAACCGATTAGAACACTGCATTATTCAAGGAGTTCGATAGGAAATGCGAGTTCGAAATGCAAGCCATGAAAACCATCGAAAACATTCACGAAAGCGCACTCAAAAAACAAAGCCAAAACCAACGCAAGCGGCGTGAAAAGCAGAGCAACGGGAGGTCTCTCCCGACTCAGACGCAGAGTCAATCCTCGAGGCGCAGCCCGCTGAATATGGGACTTGGTTCCGAAGAAGACATTCCATAACGAGGAATGGGTCTTAATTCAACCGTTCCCGTTCGATCGACTCGGCCGATCCCGACCTATCGGTTCCGACCGAATCGATAGCGACAGTGTTCCTTTCTCGCGCACCCCGTGGGCAAAGTACGGGACACGATGTAGGGACGGGGCACTACACCATAACCAACTAAGAAAAAGTTTCGTCCTCGAAACTTAAGAATAGAACCTACCTCTACGAGAACAATGAAGGGAACTTCTCCTTCATTTCAGACTCAAGCTCCCACGTCGACTCTTCGACCGAATGGTTTCTCCAGAGGACGCGGACTAGAGAAATAGCACGGTTGCGAAGAAGTTTATCCTTGCGCTCCAAGATTTGCACCGGCTCTTCGATATATGATAGGTCCGCCTTCAGGTCCAGCTTGCCCAACTCTACCACATGCCCCGGATCGTGCGCGTACTTCCGCAATTGCGAGACGTGGAAGACGTCATGTACCTCTGACAATGCCGGCGGCAAGGCGAGTTGGTAAGCTACCGGGGCGACTCGCTTCAATATTTCGAATGGGCCAACAAATCTTGGGCTCAACTTTCCTTTCGCACCGAACCGGGAAACTCCACGCATAGGCATCACCTTCAGAAATACATGGTCGCCTTCCGAGAACTCGAAGGGACGTCGGTGCGTGTCGGCATAGCTTTTCTGCCGGCTTTGTGCTATCTTCAATCTTTCTTGTATCAACTTGACCTTCTGCACAGTCTGCTCCACCAGCTCCGGACCAAGTATCTGCCGTTCCCCGACTTCATCCCAGCAAATGGGCGATCTACACTTCCGGCCGTACAAAGCTTCATACGGCGCCATTTGGATGCTGGACTGATAGCTATTGTTGTATGCAAACTCGGCCAGCGGTAGATGGACGTCCCAACTTGACTTCAAGTCGATCGCACAGAGTCGCAACATGTCTTCGAGAATTTGGTTCACCCGCTCTGTTTGGCCGTCAGTCTGAGGATGATAAGCTGAGCTGAACTTCAACTTGGTCCCCAGTGCTGAATGTAGACTACTCCAGAAGCGTGCTACGAACCGTCCATCCCGATCCGAGACGATAGAAACTGGGACCCCGTACAGCCGAACTATTTCATCAAGATATATCTGAGCAAGGCGGTCGACGCTCCAAGTAACTTTGATGGCGATAAAGTGCGATGACTTGGTTAGTCGATCGACGATGACCCAGATGGCGTCGTTTCCCCGCGGCGTCCTCGGCAAGCCAACAACGAAGTCCATAGTGATGTGATCCCATTTCCACTCTGGAATGGCAAGGTTCTGCATCTCCCCGCCCGATCGCTGGTGCTCGGCTTTGACTTGCTGACAGGCCATACATTTTGACACAAAGAGCGCTACGTCCCTCTTCATGTCGTGCCACCAAAAGACAACGCGGAGGTCCTTATACATCTTGGTGCTGCCAGGATGCAAGGAATATTTTGCATAGTGTGCCTCCGTCATTATCTCCTTTCTGAGTTCTACGTCGTCCGGTACGCATAGCCGTCCCTTCACGCGTAACACTCCCGACTCGTCCTCTGCAAAGTCAGACGCTTTCCCTGTCGACATCAGCTTCCGCATCTTCTCCAGGTAGGGGTCGTCCTTCTGTGCAGACTTGATCCTCTCCAGTAGGCTAGGTTCCACCCGCAGTTGCGTCAGTTTCACGTCTCTGAAACGAACTCGAAGCTCGATGCCCATTCCTTCCAAGTCATGCAGCAGTCGGTCGTTGATACATAATGAAGCCAAGTACTTCCGGCTAAGCGCATCCGCTACCACATTTCCCTTGTCCGGCGTGTAGTCGATCGACAAGTCGTAGTCTTTGATTAGTTCGAGCCATCGCCTCTGCCGCAAATTCAATTCTTTCTGGGTGAAGAGATACTTGAGGCTTTTGTGGTCCGTATAAATCCTGCACGCCACGCCATAGAGATAGTGACGCCACATCTTCAACGCAAACACAATTGCCGCTAGTTCTAGGTCGTGCGTGGGGTAGTTCTTCTCGTGCGGCTTCAACTGCCGGGAAGCAAAAGATATCACCTTATCCCGCTGCATGAGCACACACCCCAAGCCCTGGCCAGAAGCATCGCTGAAGAATTGAAATCCCTCCGTCCCGTCAGGAAGAGCAAGTATCGGGGCCGAAACGAGCCGTTGTTTGAGCTCCTGGAAGGAAGCTTCACAGTCGCCTGACCACTTGAATGCGACTCCTTTCTGGGTGAGACGAGTCAACGGCGATGCGATCTTCGCGAAGTCCTTCACGAAGCGTCGGTAGTATCCCGCCAAGCCTAGAAAGCTTCGAATTTCACTAACTGATGCGGGCCGTTTCCAATCAGCAACTGCCTCGACTTTCTTCGGATCGACTGCGATGTCCGCGGCGGAGATGATGTGCCCAAGGAATGAGACGCTGTTCAGCCAGAACTCGCACTTGCTCAACTTCGCGTACAATTGATTCTCTCGAAGGGTTTGGAGTACCGTCCGCAGATGCTCTGCATGTTGCGCTCGATCCTTCGAGTAGACGAGGATGTCGTCGATGAAGACTACTACGAACTTGTCAACGAACGGACGGAACACCCGATTCATTAGATCCATGAAGACGGCAGGGGCGTTTGTCAGACCGAACGGCATTACCAAGAACTCGTAGTGGCCATAACGAGTGCGGAAGGCAGACTTCGGTACGTCGTCTGGCTTGACTTTGAGTTGGTGATAACCCGATCGTAGATCAATCTTCGAAAACACCGTTGCACCTTGGAGCTGGTCGAACAAGTCGTCGATGCGGGGCAGGGGGTATTTGTTTCGGACGGTGGCTTTATTCAATTCCCGATAGTCGATGCAGAGTCGCATCGATCCATCTTTCTTCTTCACGAATAGCACGGGCGTACCCCACGGCGAGACACTCGGACGAATAAACCCTCTGTCGAGCAATTCCTGAAGTTGTGCCTTCAATTCCTTCAATTCTGCAGGGGCCATTCTGTACGGAGCCTTCGAGATCGGCCGAGTGTCGGGAAATGTGTCGATAGTGAACTCTATCTCTCGATCGGGCGGCATGCCAGGTAGCTCGTCCGGGAACACGTCCGGAAATTCTGCCACAACGTCGGTCTCTCCCGCGTTTGCACCATCCTGTCGCATGTCTCGAACGGAAGCTAGATAGCCTTCGCACCCGGAATGCAGCATCCGTCGAGCAGATATCGCCGAGATCACCATGCAGGTCGGCGACGCCTCACCACACGAGTAGCAGAATTCAGGCACTCCAGGCATGCGGAATGTGACCCTCTTTTCAGCGCAGTCTATGGTTACGTTGCACGGCCCGAGCCAATCCATTCCCAGAATGATGTCAAAGTCCTTCATATCAAGAACTATCACATCTAGACCGATCTTTTGATCGCCGATACAGATAATCCCGCCGGCGCAAGCTAAGTTTGTGAGAATAGGTGTGCCCGAAGGCGTGCTTACGCTTAGGTCGAGATCTAATGATATTACAGGAAATTTGTGCTCGGCGACAAAGTCCGCCGATATAAAACTATGTGAAGCGCCTGAATCAAATAACACACGAGCAGGCACATTATTGAATTTTAGTATACCTGACACCACGGTATCTGACGCCATCGCTTCGTCTCGAGTCATGGCGTAGACACGGCCCTGAGTGTTGGGGCGACGATCTTGGCCATTTTGTGGTGCAGGTCGAGTGGGCGGAGGAGGTCGAGGCGCCTGCCCCCGATTCTCTTGGCGATACTGTTGTGGTGGTACGTTGCGAGCCAGTCTGGGGTTCGTGCAATCTCGAGCAAGGTGTCCCCTCTGCCCGCAAGCGTAGCACTCTGTCTTGGCGAAACAGTGGTCATCAGTATGCCCAAGCTGGTGACAATTTCTGCATCGTGGTAACGGGTTCCGGCCTTGGTAGCCGCTAGTGTGTGGCCGCTTTGACGTGTAGTTGTTGCCTCCCGTATGGCTAGGACGTTTGTGATTGGAGTGGCGCACAACGTCGTCAGCACCGGAAGGATGCAGGTTCTCAAGGCGGAGCGCGTGATTCAGAGCCTCGCCCACGGTCTTGTACTCCGGGACCCCGACATGAGCACCGATAGAGTGTCGCAGACCCACTTCGAACCGTCGCACACGGCACTCTTCAGTCGGCAGAAACTGGCCAGCGAACTTAGACAACTTGTTGAATTCCGTGGCGTACTGTTCCACTGTCCGGCTTCCTTGCTTCAACTACATGAATTCATTCTCCTTCGCTTGAAGAACGGCTGACGGAAGGTACTGGAGTTCGAAAGCTTTGCGAAACGTGGCCCAAGAGATCGGCGCGGTGGTGTTGTTCGGTCGGATCGCTCGCTTGTGTATACCCCACCAGTCGTGCGCGTTCAACCGTAGTTGAAGTTGTGCGCAGGCGACTTGCTTAGATTCTTCAATGCCAAGAAGCTCAAAGTGATCTTCCAGTTCCTCCAACCAGTCTATCGCCATGGAAGGGCCCTCGGTGCCGCTGAAGGAAGTGCGGCACGCCTTCTTGAATTCTGACACTTCAAAGTTGTACTTTTTCGGTGCCGCTGGTTGACGCTCGGGATCCTCCGTGTCGACATCAATGGGTTGGATCGCCGGCACGGTGACGGTAGGCGTAGTCGCAGAATTCCCGTTGGCCGCCATTGTCTGGACTATCTGCTGTAGGGTATCTAGCTGCTTTTGCTGAAGCTTGGCATGTGCATCAAAACGAGCTTCGAAGCGAGCTTCGAACTGGGCCTGTCGTTCCTCTACCTGCTGATGCCGGTTCTCGGACTGGTTTCGCTGCGCCTCCATCATGCGCAGCATCCTTTCGATTGTATCGTTAGAAGGTCCGGCCTGCGGACGATGCGAACTACTAGAGCCGCTTGAGGCGCTCTGTTCTTGCTCGGCCGTGGGTTCCGTCACTTCTGCGATACGAAGGCAAACGCATCAGTCACAAATTATTACGGACTCATTGTATGGAACAACTTATCTCATCGATGCGAGGTCAAAGGTTTGGAACTCTAGACGCGAGGCCAAAGGATGTAAAGCCGTGCTCTGATACCATTATGTCACGCCCCGATTCCGTAGAATCGATAGTCGTCCCCCGGGCGTGATGCCGTGCGAACCTAAGTTGCGATCGCACAAGGCATAGTCATAAGGTTATCCGAAACACAACATCAAGTTAGAGTACGCAGAGAAATTGAATGACACATTTGGAATAGAAATAGACTTTTTCATTGATGATAATAAAACTTTACATAGACTCCTTTACAATCATTGCCGCACGGGCTACAACATGACTCGACTTACAAAATGAATGCCAATGAGATAGGTCGTTCCATACATTACATCCCCTTTTTACAAGCAAATATATAACATCTTTCCACCTGCTATCGAGGTGAGTCGAGCCGCCATCTTCTTTTGGACTGAGTGCGGGTCTTCTTCAAAAGGAAATCCAGAAAACAAGCCTTTACACGCGGACGAGGCTTCAAAAGGGTTCACTTCGCCTTGAGCTTTCAGGTGGCACGCCCTTCGGAGTTTGGGGTACCTGCGTGGAGAGCGAGGATCAGTACATTACACTTTGTACTGGTGCGTGGCTATTTAAGTTCCAAGCTCTCATTTGGTTGAAGAATTTATATGACTTAGAGTATGAATGTTTCTAACCATCCTAATGAATTGCAAACAAGTAATGACAAGCATAGTGACATTTACGTTGAAACTTACCGACGGCGGCCTAGCCGCGCCTTATGAAACTTACCAAGTTCTTCCCTGTCAATTGTTATCATTTCCATACAAGTGCAATATTTCGTGTGTTGGTCACTGGCTCCCAGAGCCATCGTGGACTCCTTTTTGCTTTTATTAGACGAGGCCCTTTCAGCGCGAGTAGCGAGCCCCGCTGCAAGTCCTCGCCTAACATTGTGCCCAGCACAGCTTATGAAAATGTTTCCTTCTTGGCCGCATCGGTCCCGTGGCCCCGGGTTGCCGTGCGGGAAAACTCTACCTTGTCGACAAGTTGTCCAATGACCGTGCAAAGATCATTTTTTTTTCTTTTAGTTATTAAGACATAGCCTACATTATCTTTAAAACTCAATCATTTTACCGTGCCCGTGCCTTTGCATTTATACTTTCATTCGCAACAACACTATCGACTTTGCCTAAGAAGGGGGTCGAGAAGAGAAGGGTCAGCCACTCACCTTGAGTTTACTCCGGCGAGAGAAGTTGCTGGTTGCGCTAGACGTCGCCTACGCGATTACCTGAAATCGCACAAGCAACCGATTAGAACACTGCATTATTCAAGGAGTTCGATAGGAAATGCGAGTTCGAAATGCAAGCCATGAAAACCATCGAAAACATTCACGAAAGCGCACTCAGAAAATAAAGCCAAAACCAACGCAAGCGGCGTGAAAAGCAGAGCAACGGGAGGTCTCTCCCGACTCAGCCGCAGAGTCAATCCTCGAGGCGCAGCCCGCTGAATATGGGACTTGGTTCCGAAGAAGACATTCCATAACGAGGAATGGGTCTTAATTCAACCGTTCCCGTTCGATCGACTCGGCCGATCCCGACCTATCGGTTCCGACCGAATCGATAGCGACAGTGTTCCTTTCTCGCGCACCCCGTGGGCAAAGTACGGGACACGATGTAGGGACGGGGCACTACACCATAACCAACTAAGAAAAAAGTCATTAACGGTCATTTCTAAGGGCATGGATGCAAATTGTGCAAAAATAAAAATGTGAGAATTTTTTTTAAACGAGGGGTCTTTAAATACAAAAACTCAAATCTAAAGAGGGTTTGTTTGCACTTTATCCGAAGGATTGGAGGGTAACACTAATTAAAATAAAAATAGGGGAAAAGTAGAGATATGATTAGCAATTATTTTGCGACAAATAACTCAAAAAAAAAAAATCCTATTTTATAAAACTATGTGGAAGAAGAGTGGTGTTTCCATGTTGTTCAAGAGTAATGATCGACATATACATGGGACATGTTAAGCTCTCCTATGGAACTTCCTAGTTTTGATATAAAAAGTAAACTAAAACGGTATTAAAAAAAAAACAACCGCAACAGTCTCCACCTTTGCTTGTAACAAAGATGGTACAACTTTTATGAATAAAAGATACTGGCAATCTCGACCTTGTCTTCTACTAGGAATAGCTGACCTGGAAATTAACTGATGGCTTGAGGTTGTAGTCGTACCTTCATGGTACTTGTCACAACCCATCATCCGAGGTTGAACAAAATATTGAATGTTGTAGAACTTTTACGAATACAAGACATCCAAACAATTTCCACATTGAGTTGCCTTTTGTATAGCCTACTTAGAAAGTAACCTAGAATGTCATGAACATCTCACCTGGGTTAAGTAAATCTTCAACACGGTGGAACATTTAAGAATACAAGACATCCAAACAATTTCCACATTGAGTTGCCTTTTGTATAGCCTACTTAGAAAGTAACCTAAGAATGTCATGAACATCTCACCTGGGTTAAGTAACGGTGGAACATTTATGAATACAAGACATCCCTACATCCTATTGGTACCAGTAGCAACAATTTAAATCCACCCAAAAATATATTATTCTAGATAAATGGTGTTTTCATGGTGCCCGGCGTAATGCTCGGGACTTTTTGTATACACGGTATTATATGTCTTTTGGGCCCACTACCCCTCAACTTCTACCATAAATGGAAGGAATAATATGCCCATGTGACTCAATCCACTGATTTTCCGCCATCCAGCAAGTGCTTATCTCTACTGATATGCCCACTCGGATTTGGCCTAGATAAATGGTGTTGACACACAACTCTTAGTAAGCAACTCCACCTCTGTTGGTATTTTATTGTACTCTAGTACTCCATCTGCCACATTTCTTTACTAATTTGAATTTCGGTCCTTTTTAATCAACCAACCAAAATGTACCAAGAAATGGAATAACATATAACGTAACCGCTCAATAGTCCATTAATTTTATATTGACCGTAACACAATTCCTATAAGATATTGTATGAAACTTTTATCATCCCTTCTTTGTGCACTTAAGTATGGCATTAAACTTGCTACGGACAAAAATATAATAACCGATTCTCACAAGCATTACCTTCTATGGTACCATGATTCACAATACCGATATCGGACCTTTGCTAATTTGCAATTTTTGGACAGTTTTGAAGGTTTGAAAGGGTTTTGGTGGTTTTGAATAGGTTGATCTGTGAACTCTGGGCAATTTTAACTGTTTCAAGGTATTCATGGGTACCGCAAACTACATTGTTAATCCACTTCTACCATATATTTTGGTAGAAATAAAAACATGCAACCAAGTTAGCAGCTCCTTAATTTGCCATTTTCCTAGGTATGATCATTTTCTACCGGTTGAAACAACTCCCTCAAAATCTAGGGGTGCGGCTATACGCACCCCATGACTTACTTAGCATACCCCAAGTGCTAAGTACACCATATTTTAATTGATTAAAATTAGCATAAATGCTAAGTACATCCCATCAAATGACCAAAATATCTTTTTTCTATTCTAACATAAAACCTATCTATCATTCTTAAGCACACCCAAATCATTCTAACCTCTCCTCTCTCCTCTCTCCTCTCTCCTCTCTCCAACCGACCAGCCCCCTCTCCTCTCCGATTCCCTCTGCTCCCAAGACCAATCCCAAGATCACTGCTAGTGTTTTTCACTTAGGATCACTGCTAGAATTTTTCGAATCCCTTCAATCGTGTGAAAACGAAATAAATTTCAAATTTTTTTTGGGTTTTCACGGTTCTGTTCGAGCCTGGTTTGTCGAGCGCTCGGACTGGAGTTCGACCCACGACAGTCGAACTTCTTTGCTAACGTTCGACCAAAGCTGGCCGAACGAAAAATTAAATGAAAAAAAACACAATGTTCGACCACAACTAGTCGGACAAAGCTCTACTGTTCGACCATTACAGGTCGAACTACCCTATATATGTTCGGCCGACACAGGTCGAGCAAACAGTGTTGTTCCGTTCGACCTGTGTTGATCGTGCTTATCGCGAATTTTTTTTTTTTGGTTCAACGATTCACATACAGTGGTTCAAACCGAGAAAGAAGGATTGTGTCTTTGAAGTGGACTTCCTTCCTCCATGATGCCTTCTTCACAATTTCAAAGTAGGATTTTTCTAGGATTTTAGGGTTGGGTTGGAAAAGAATGTGAAAATGAAAGAAGAAGGAGGATGTTGGGTGTGATAGAAATGTCATATGGGTATATGAGTCTTTTAACATTAATCTAATTTTCAACTTAAGTTATATGGGATGTGCTTAGAACGTCATGGGGTATGGATAGCCGCACCCAAAATCTAGTCTTGCATAGAACAAACTTAAAAGAAGTTGCACGTGGAGTTACTAATGGAGAAATGCACGCTATCATTTCCCATCCGAAAATATTAACCAAGAAACTGCAATAAAATATACCGTAGGCAGTAACTAGCCCTTCAATTTCACATTGATGATAACACAAATTTTTTGATGATTTTGGCATCTACGAAGTTTCTAATTCCTTCTTTTGTGGCATTCAAATATGACATTTGATGCGCTTCAGACAAAATCTAACATCAAAAACCATAATAACCAAACCTCACAAGCATTACATTTTATGGTTCAAGTAGCAACAATTAAATAACTTGCACCATATTATTTGAAAGAAATAATGTTGTGCAACTCCGAGTTAGCAACTTTTGCACATATGTTACCATTTTCCTATATATGGTTAAATTTTTCAAGAGCTGGAAGTCATTAGCATTCCTCAACATGCAGAAACTATGTGTGAGCATTATTAGGTTTTGGACCAAGAATCGAACCGAATTTGAAAAAAGAAAAACTCGGTTCTATTTCGTTTCTGAAAATACTAAAAAAATTATTCGATTTCGGTCCAAAATTGAAAAGTGAATAAGAGTTGTGCAATTATGTAAATATCCTCAATTCTATGTTTATGTTGTAATTAAAATATGTATATTTTGAAAGCAACAATTCTATTTACGTGTTTTCAAATGAAACTTTGGCAATTTAACAACTAGCCTAACTTTGAACGCAAAACAACAAACGTGTGTATAAAAATTATAATGTTTATTATCATTTAACCACGACTTTAACTCTGGACTCTACCCATTATACAATAGAAATAGTCCAACCGAATAAACTGAATCGTTCGGTTTCGGTTTTTGGTTTTTAGAATTTCAATCTATTTGGTTTTGACTATTTTCCCACCCCCGCGTTGAAACAATTCTCACTTACAAGAAGATATGCACTAGTATTTCTCATTACTTTAGAATTTGCAACAACAAACAAACGGTTGAGATGCTACTAATTTGACTTCTAATGTTTTTCATCAACATTTAACCACAAAATTACTATAGCATACACGATAGGGACTCACTGGACTTCGGGGTTAAAGATACCGATGATATCGGCATATATATCGCTTTGAGGCTTAAACCAACATATATATCACCCATATATATCGTATATACGATTTTTGAGAAAAATCGGCCAATATATCGGTGGAATTTCAATATATCGACCGACATGGTCGATATCTTCCGATATATTAAAATGTCATATATTAGATATGAGTAAGTGTTTTCAAGTCAAGTTAGGTCAAATTTCTACCAATTAATTAAACTTAAACCTAAAACACACTAAACATAACTCTCTCCGTCAACCCCAATAAAGCTCCCCCCATCATAAAATCACAGGGCATACCTTTTGGCCAATAGCAACCATGGTTTCATTTTAGGACAATCCCTTGCCCGTTGAGCATTTGAGTTCCACTTATAAGTGAATTGGCTTCTCATTGAATGAAGACTTGGGTTCAAGTTAGCGACTATTTCCCTCGATACTCGTACCTCGCTTCTCGCTAGTGACTGAGCCCTCTTCGAACTTGTACTCGGGTTCCTGTTGGGCTTTATAGTAATGTCTCATTATATTGGTGACTCGTCCACTTACACGAGCAATCACCTTTTCGATTATGGCTCAGCCCTCGTCGAATGAACACTTGAGTTTCATCCTTCACTCATACCCTTGCAAATGAGCACACGACTTTTCGCTCGGCCCCTTGCTGAACGAACACTTGAATTTCCTTATCGGACATCTTTTTCATTCATATGTGACATCTCTCCATCTTCTATTTTGTCGAGGACCTCAACTGAAACCCCTTGCCTAAAATGGTTTTGGCAAGTGGCATGTATGTTGCTTCACTGCCAACCAAATACTACCCTGATATTAAAACGTTGTATCGCTCGGTTCTATAGAAACACGGAACACACATGTTGCCTCCCAAGCCTGTGTCGATGCCACAACATCGAAAGCTTTGTTCTACAACCAATGTTGACACATGAACCACTCACCGGCGTCCAAATCATGACAATACCACCTGGCATCTCTCAAACTAGCACTAGATCTCAGGCCCAATGAACAATAACGATAGCAGATATTATTATTGAAAGTTTGAACAAAAAAATATTAAAAAACAAATGCATAAACAAACAAATCCAAAGATAATTAATTCTTTCTACAAAATAACCTCTGCATGTAACGATCCTTTACATAGTTTTCTCCAACATTCTCCCCTCTCCCAAATTCTCAATTCCTAAAACCCTAACCCTAGAATTTTGTCGAGCCAATGTCTATCAGCTTCCGATTCCGCAGCTCCGTCTTCACCGAGTCGGTCGATTGTGGCGTCGGTCGCTGTTACCGTCCGCGACCTCCACACCATGATCGCGGCCAAGAAGAAGTTGCAGGTCGGCCGACACTTTGATATCACCATCGTAGGCTCCGACACCACCATAGACTTTTCAACATGGACACTCTTGATAACGATAGTCGAGCCCGCCTTTATTTCAAGATCCTCCTAGAAGCTAAAGTTATTTATCAATCAACCGATAAATTATCAGAAAGAACTATAATTTCCAAAGAATGGACAAACTTGAGGTACCTATGGCGGTGTCGGAGACGAAGACGATGATATCAAAGTGCTGGCCGACCTGTAGCTTCTTCTTGGCCGCGATCATGGCGCGGAGGTCGCGGACGATGACAGCGGTCGGCCGCCGCAATCGACTGATTCGATGGAGAAGGAGCTGTGGAATCAAAAGTTGATGGATATTGGCTCAACGAAATTCTAGGGTTAGGTTTTTAGGAATTGTGAAATTGGAAGAGGGGAGAATGGGAAGAAAACTATGTAGAGGACCGCTTCATATATAGAGGGTTTGTTTAGAAAGAATTAATTATCTTTGGATTTATTTGTTTCTGCATTTGTCTTTTAAATTTATTTTGTTCAAACTTTTGCAAGAATAATATTTTGTTACCGTTACATGCAGAGGGGTATGACCTCAAACAAAATTTAGAAAGAATTAATTATCTTTGAATTTATTTAGGCAAATACAATTCATTTTTTCAGAATATATTGTACATATGGGTCTATATGTTGTATACATCAATTAATACATTATTCAAAATACATTATAGAAAACGTGTCCCTTTCAAAATTTGGGTCTATATTTTGTACATCAATCTATAGCAACATCATAAGTTCTTAGGCATGACTCGGGGCCTCCATCTTCATCATCTTTTCGTAGGCAGAAATAACATCTGACATGCTCTGTATCTTCAAATAGAAGGAAATATGTAAGTACAAAAGAGTTCAAAACAGAACCTGAAAAGTTAACTGTTTGTCTTAGGATTGCCAAAATTTGACAGCAACTCTCAGTTTTAGGACTGCCAAAATTTTGGTTTGGCAGTCCTAATATTGACAGTTTCGTTTTATGCCAAATCTCAACGATTCAATGATGAAATAAATTGCCAAAGCTTCTCCGAAAGGTTCAAAAATGCGAGATAATGTATTCGACGAGCCGATAACTTCATCGAATTAATTCTTTGTCATCCCTTCTATATTGTTAGGATACATTTTCATTGGAGAATGACCCAAGACTTGAGAAGTTTCATCAGAAAACTTTGGAAAATACATGGCTAGAGATTTTTCGAAGATTCACCGAAGCTCCACAAGAATGGTGGAGATTTGTTAGTGTTTATGAAAATTTATTTAGGGTTAAGGGATTTGAAAAAGGAAGAAGACAAATGGAGGCAGGAGACAATTTTTTATACATACTTTAGTTGTGGTGCAACCAATTATTTTTCAAGGACGTTTTGATAATTAATTTTGTTAACATTTGTGTCGCCTCCTATAAATTGTGTAGTGCTCTTAACATTTGCCATATTTTTGTCACAAAGCCTCTAAGATTTTTCATGTATCATTGTATCCATCTTAACAAGATCCAAGCTGCAACATAGTTGATAAACTAATGTCTAAGACTAAAATTGATGCCAGACCATTATTTTGGGTCAATCCAAACCCAACAAGAATTAGATTTTTGTTGTTTAAATTTAAGTTAGATGTTCTTAATATCCTTTGATATAATATTTTAGTTTATGTTTGTCTTTATCTTTTGTAAGATTTAGTTTTCTATAAATAAAGTTTCATGGACCTTCTGTTTAGTAGAGAAAAAATTAATTTATAATAAACATTTTGAGTTTGAAAAGAGCCAAAGCCTAGTTTTTATCTCTATGCCAATTTTTAGTTCTATTACCGAGTTTGATGTCGCCTTCGCTATCTCATGTTTTGTCATGCCCCGCGCGCGTCCGGTTGATTAGGCACGAATTGTGAACGCGTCCAGCCTACATCCCAAAATCGATGGTAGTAAGCTGTCTAGACCTAAATAGTCACCAAATATTCAAAATAATTAATCTTGCTCAATCACAGAAACTAGCAAAACAAGAAACAAAATCAAGCACACATATTATCACCATAGTCCACTAATATGGTTTAAGTACTTCATACAAATTATAACTCGGATGAAAAATTTGTTAAAATCATCATATACATGTCTCATCATTATACATGTCCTATATCGATACGTTCGATACAGCAAAAGTATCTATCAGAATTTGTAGATCTTTCAAATACAATCATCTGATTCGAGGTGCTGATCCGTGTCCTCCCCTAATATGTCAACTATCCAGTTAGGACGTGAGCAAAATATATCCATACAAAATATCGCACAATACAAAATAAAGCATAAAATAAATACAGAAAATAAACCAGAATGAGACATTACATGTTGTAACGGAATGGAACCTGCAACACAAAAGATTATGAGAAGCAGAGTATGAACATGAATAAACATGATTAGCATCTACGTGTTTTGAAATATCATTTTCAATATGTGGACGACTGGACATTTCCTCAGATTTGTCCGACTGGACTTTTACTCAGATTTGTCCGACTGGGACATACGTGTAGTATATATCGAACTATTATTCATATTCTGACGGTTTGTCTACATACATACTTGGTATTTCCCCTCCCCATGATTCAAAAATTATATCAAGAAATATTCAGATTTGATATCATAATACATAGTCATGATTTAATTATTCAGAGTCGTAAAGTATCGTGTCAGAATCTGAGTCGTAATATGAAACATGACTAGTCAAGAAACAAATACAGCAGTTATAATGTATTAAGAAACATCTTATAAGGAGTATCTGACTCATGTCCAAAGTGAAAGTTGCACCCAATCCACCTATAGAATATTGAATCATTAGATTTCAATCTAGTTCAAAATCCTCTATCTTTATTATTTAAATCCTATTTCATATTTTATGCTATAGTCCAAACTTCGATTATCCTACATATATAGAATCTTGGCCCACAGTTTTTTAGTTCCTTCCTTTTTTTTAAATTAATCCAAAACATGTAAAGAAAATTCTAATAAGATCATCACCTAATAAACCTGCCCAGAACATTTTCTTAAATTCTCTTCTAAGTCTATTACTTATTCAAAGGACCAACCCAAGTATACTGTTCATTTGAAACAACCCTTAGGCCCACTGAATTAGTCCTAAAATAAATATCCTAAAATAAATATATTGATTTCTTTAGACATGGGCTTAGGCCCGGCCCAAAGCTATTAATTCAACCTATATAAAAACAACCCAAGGCCCAAAATCACTTAATATCCATCTCCACTTTTGTGAAACCCTTATCTCGTAATTAATTATTAGTAGTGATTTAGTATTAATATTTGTGTTTCTAGAATTATTAATATTACTATTACTATGAAATATTATTTGAGAGGAAAGTAATTTCAAAATTAATATAACTTGGCTTTTTGATTTTCGGACCCAGACCCGAGTCCGAGCCCAGACCCAGGCCCGAGCCCATTCTTTCTATTTTCTTTTCAATTCTGATTCTGGATTAATCTGTTTATAAAAAACAAAATATATATATATATAAAATATATTTTTTAATAAATAAAATGCTTGGTCTTAGGTACCCATTAAATTGGGATCGGGTCGTGACATGTTTTCAGTGGTGGCCCATGCAGGTCTACAACAAACAACAACTTAGGAAAACATACCTAGAAACAATTAGAACACTAGAACATTGATTTGTCACGACATAGGTCCGATTCATATATAAATAAATATTTTTGCTTGATTATAGACCGGTAGGCTACCTTACTTATGTGTGTGCGTCCTAAACCTTTCAGAGAATGACCGTTGACCAAATCCTGCTGGCGATAAGGTGTCATCTCCGGATCATACCCCATCTCCTCGACCAAGCCCAGGGTCCTTTCTCTCGCGGCTGTTTGACCGTCCTCATAATGCATCCAGTGAAGTTTTTCCTACACTGGCGAATCCTATCTCATCTCAAACTGAATTGCATTTTCCTGGTGGATTATTCATTTTGTTGCTCCACCAGTACCAGCAATCATCTTCCAAATGGTTGTTTTTCATGGAGTTCCAGAAAGCTCAAGATGAAGCCCAGCAGGAACAGAAGAATATCACGAGAGAAGACATGAAGAACGTCATGATGTAGCCTTAGTTATCCCCAACCAAGTTAGAGCAGAACTTTTGTCCTAGGAAGGATACCCCTGAATCTAGAAGATATTTGGGTCCCATCAAGTACTCTACTTTTCGGCAGCCTTGTCGTAAGAAGCTATGGGCTTGTAACTAATGCAAGAGGCCTGGTCATCAGGCCGTTAGTTGCCGCAAGAGATTGGGACAATGTTTGGCATGTGGATCTGCTGAACATCGGGTAAAGGACTGTCCTTATCTTTCTATCAAACCAGAGCTCATATCCCAGCAACACCTGTTAGGCCACAACCTAGGGACCCTCTTCCTATCCAGCAGACCCTGCCCTTACAATGAGGCGTGATGCATACTCGAGGTTCATAGAAAAGGAAGCAGTTGGAGACTGCTCATACAAGAGCCAGAACCATGAGGAATAGTACCTAGAACCGCTGTATAACATCATCTTTTTGGATGTCCTTAGATCAATCATAAGAGTTTTGCTGTAATTCTCCACATGGATAGAAGTTTTTGTTACACCCTTATGGCAGATGTTTTCCTGATAGTCTCCCCGGATTATCCCAGATCTAGACATAGGATTCACCCTTGACCTAGTCCCTGGCTCTTTCCCTATTTCTAAAGGATGTTACGGAGTCAACCCGAAGGTGGCCAAGAAGATGAATGACCAGATCAATGAAGGCTCTAGGATTTATCAGAGTGGAACTTTACCTTAGGGAGTATCTATCTTGTTTGTGCCCCAGAAGGATGGAACAAACGTATGTGCATCAATTACCAGACACTAAAGAACAAGTACTTTCTGCCCGGATCGAGGATCTGTTTGATCTGGTTGTGTGGAGTTAAGGTGTTTCGAAGTTTGACTTAAGGCTTGACTACCATCAAATCAAAGTCAGGGAAGAGGACATTTCCAAGACGGCATTCAAACACCAAGTATGGGTAGTTTTCTTTGGTCAGGACGTTAGACTGACAAATGCTTCTGCTGTGTTCATGAATCTCATGAACAGAGATTTTCATGAGTATTTGAATCAGTTTATCTTATCCATAGATACATTCTGATATATTTGAAGACTGAAGAAGAGCATGAGGAACACCTGAGGAAGTTTTGGAAACTTTGAGGAAGAAGAAGTTTTATGGTAAGTTATCTGAACGTGGATTTTTGACAAGGTGGACTTTTGGCCATGTTGTCAAGAGAAAAAATTTCGATGGAAGATAGCTGTTGTTAAAGAGTGATATACCCCAAGTTCAATTCGGAAGGTTCCTGAACTTGGCCGGCTACTATTAGAAGTTCGCGAAGGATTTCGCCAAGATTGCTGAGCCAATGACGAAGCTCACTTTGAAGAGTTCATCTGAACGAAAAGTTTGCCAGACGACATTGAGGAGCTGAAGAAGAGACTTACCACTACACCAATCCTTGCGCTACCCGTAGGAACCGGTGGGTTCTCAATTTACAGTAATGCCTCTGGAAGAGGACTGGGTTGCGTTCTTCAACAACGTGGGAAAGTAACTGCTTACTCATATAGGCAACTACAGACTCATGAGAAGAATTATCCCACACCTAATTTGAATTGCTGCAATTATCTTTACTTTGAAGCTGGAAGCATGATTTTTATGGAAAGGGAGTGAAAATATATACGGGCTACAAAAGTCTGAGATATATCTTCACTCAGGACGGGCTGAATGTTAGACTAAGAAGGTGGTTGAAGCAGATGAAGGATTACGACATCAACCTGCAGTACCATTCAGGTAAGGCTAATGTGGTCGCTGATGCACTCGGTCGATACTGATGGCGAAGTTCTTAACTAAGGACTAGCACCTGCTAGAAGACATCGAGAAGTTTGGACTGGAGATTATACTGCCTGGAAATGGAAGGAAGAAGCTGGATGCTGATTCAGTGTTGATGAAGTTGCAAATGAGCTCGAGTCTGATGGACAAAGTCAAGGAGACTCAGTTTCAAGACGAGACACCTTGCAAACTTGGAGATCAAGTGTTGGCAGGAACACTTGAGGGTTTCTTAAATCGCCAATAATGGAGCTCTGAAGAATGGTACGAGGCTTTGTGTACTATCTGGCGAACTGAGAAACGAACTAATGCAAGAAGCGCACCAGTATTCCATACATCCTAGCAAGACATATTGGGATATGTGTACTATTGTTGGGTAGTATGGAATGAAGAAGGATGTATTCAGAATTGAGGTTAGATGTTTAACTTGTTAACAAATAAAGGCTAGCCGACAGAGACCTGCAGGACTTCTACGGTCAAAAGACATTCCGGACTGGAAGTAGTAGCACATAACGATGGACTATGTGTTAGGTTTGCCTTGATTCCAAGGAGGGAAGAACACCAGTTGGATTATAGTGGACCGACTGACTAAGTCAGCACACTTTATTCCCTTCAAGGTTAGTTGTTCACCGAGAAGTTGGCAGCATTGTACGAGAGGCACCCCTACCAGACTTATGGAGTACAAATCGGCGGACAATCAAAGAAGATAATCCAGACGCTTGAAGATATGTTAGATCTTGTGTTTTGGAAATTGGAGGGTCTTGGAGAAGATCATTTAAAATTGATAGAGTTTCCTTACAACAACTACCAAGTTAGCATCGTCAATCAGTAGAGTTGAAGAAGGAGATAGCGTCTTTTGTGAAGATTTTCTTCTACCAGAGGAACAAACAGTTTTGACGGAGCTGGGAATTGAGGCCAGGTACATCAAGCCATTTGAAGTTTTAAGACGAGTTGGAAGTAGCGTACCAGTTAGCTCTATCAGCTAATCTTGAGGGTGTGCAACGTCTCCTACGTCACAGCTCAGACGATACATTTCGGATCCGAGTCACATTTTGGATAATTCAGAGCTGAAGATTGGAATCAACCTTTTCAGTGCCAGAGAAACCAGTTGCAAGCCTAGTCAGAGATGAGAAGAAGATCAGTAGTTGAGCCATCACTTTAACCCCTATTCCTTATCTTTATTTTTTTCTCGTCCTAAATTTGACTAATGCTGACGAAGTTAGCCTAGTTTTGCAAGCTATCTCTTTATCAAGCTTGATCATGACAGTATTTTATTGGGTGCACCCACTAATATATTGTTTAATCGGGACCGGTGCATGATGGTCTGATCAACCTCGTGTACTTTGGTTCGCTTTTGTTTTCTTTCTGCATAGATGTCACCATAAATGAAACTTGTCCCTAAACCGTCTCATCCATGACTGCTTTGGAAATTCTTATGGTTGGACCTGAGTTACGGGCGCAGTACCCGTACCTGTTTGTCTTGTCTACCCTACCTTTAAATTTCGAGGACGAAATTTTCTAAGGAGGGAAGATTGTGAAACCCTTATCTCGTAATTAATTATTAGTAGTGATTTAGTATTAATATTTGTGTTTCTAGAATTATTAATATTCCTATTACTATGAAATATTATTTGAGTGGAAAGTAATTTCAAAATTAATATAACTTGGCTTTTTGATTTTCGGACCCAGACCCGAGTCCGAGCCCAGACCCAGGCCCGAGCCCATTCTTTCTATTTTCTTTTCAATTCTGATTCTGGATTAATTTGTTTATAAAAAACAAAAAATATATATATAAAATATATTTTTTAATAAATAAAATGCTTGGTCTTAGGTACCCATTAAATTGGGATCGGATCGTGACAACTTTTAATTGGTTTTGGTTTCTAAAACTAATTATTAAAAGTGTTGTGAAAATAGAAGAGAAAGAGAAGAAAATGGTAGCCAGAAAGTATATATGTAGCTTTTTCCTTTGATAACATATATATTAAGGGGAAAGATAGAGGATGTTGTGGGCATGGATAAGGGCATCCATATTTGGGTTTATCCAAATCACAACACTCCCCCTTGGATGTCCACTTTAAAATTATTGCCTCATTAAAAACTTTTCTAAGGAAAGACCCATGTCTTGGAATAGAAAAGAAAAGTGTACAATAATTTTCTTCATGAATATGATTTTTCAGGAATCCAAGTGGGTGCGACGTACATTGTCTCATTAAAAACCTTTCGAAGGGAGAAAAAGTTTTTGGTCCTGAAATGTCGTATTTAAGTGCTACTGGAGCACTACTATATCTAGCCAATGCACAAGACCAGATATTGTATGTTCTGTTAATTTATTATCTAGATATAGTTTTGTACCTACACTTAGACATTGGAATGAAGTTAAACACATATTGAGATATTGTTGTGGAATAACTGACATGAGATTATTTTATTCATTTGATTCCACTAACAATTCTTGTCTAGTTGTCTGTGCAGACTCAAATATCTTTCTGACCCTCATAAGGGTTACTCCAAAACAAGTTATGTGTTTATTAATAGCCATGCAGCTATATCTTGGCGATCAATAAAGCAAGGTT
The DNA here is from genome assembly GCA_029216955.1 of Iris pallida. Taxonomy (NCBI): domain Eukaryota; kingdom Viridiplantae; phylum Streptophyta; class Magnoliopsida; order Asparagales; family Iridaceae; genus Iris; species Iris pallida. The sequence goes on along the minus strand of JANAVB010004599.1, from coordinate 14,913,307 downwards.
CAGTTGCAACTTCCTATAACCATGCAGAATTAATTGCATTACAAGAAGCAACAAGAGAAAGTGTGTGGTTGCGATCGATCATCATATACGAGTAAATTGTCAACTACCCACAGTTATAAATGAGCCTACAATAATATTCAAAGATAATACGGCTTGCATTGCGCAAGTCTGAGAGGGATTCATCAAAGGAGATCGAATAAGCACCATCCGCCAAAATTGTTTTATGCACATGAGCTCCAAAGGACGAAAGTGATCGAAGTCAAGCAAGTAAGATCATGAAAACTTAGCCGATTTGATCACCAAGGCACTGCCAAAGTCCATATTTTAGAAGTTGGTACACGGAATATGCATGCGACGACTTAATCATCAGGCAAACTTGTTGTTACAGATCCATTATATCGAGGGACGGTATGACTCATGAAGAATATTTTTGAATTTTGCGCGTTGTACTCTTTTTCCTTAACTAAGATTTTTTTTTCACTAGATTTTTCTTAGTAAGGTTTTAACGAGACAACAAATGCGCATACACCACCAACTAATTAATGGTGTATATCCTAGGGAGAGTGTTGTAAATATGGATAAATTACCATAATTATTTGGTATATATAACCTATGCATTTTGGTTATCCATAACCTATGCCTTTTGGTTATCCATAACCTATAGCTTTTGGCATTCTTCTTTTAATTGCCATCATGATATTAACCTCCATTGTAAGCCTATATAAGAGGCTCTTATCAAGTTGATTTATACAAGTGAATAAAGAAATAATTCCCTCTATTTTCTATCTACATCTCTTTGCTTTACAATAGTCGCTAAATTATCTTGTTTTTATTCGCCTTGTTTGACTTGACTATTAATAAAAACGTCAGTAAGATTACTCGTATGGTTACTTTTGTATCATCACCATATAATCTTATTTTTATTTGCCTTATTTCATCACCACCAGGAATCTCGAAACTTTTTGTTGGACCGGATTAATAGATTTCTTTATCTTTAGTTACTTAACGCACGTAAATTTTTTTATAGAATTTTAGGCTAGAAAAAATTAGTACCTCATGAAGGTGATTGAGGGGCTATATACCTAGCTAGAGTTCAAACGGTCAATTTTCGCAAATATTTGATGATTATTTCAAAAATATGACACCTAATGGGCTGGGTTGGATATTTTAGGGCTTATTGTGCCTTTAAATTATCGGACCAAATATTTTAGGGATGGGCTGGATATTACTAGCCCGAAAGGCCCGACCCATTATCAGACCAAAACCAGGGTCTTCGCCAACATCGGATCGACATAAACCGGACGCTTCCACAGAACATAGGTTTATGCGGGACTGCTCCTCTCGTGTGACTGTCCTACCACAGGATGGTTGTCGGTGTGCTTCAAGAACATATGAATGTTGTCTCACCAAAAAAATCTTTAGCTAATCTTGTTTAAAAACAAATAGACTTGCCTACAAGCAAGAATTGTATAATTAGGTACATTTCTCCACGACATATTATCATTAATGAATATAAATAATTCATAATAATCAATGATTAACATATACATGGGGCATGTTAAGCTCTCCATTGAAAACTAAGTGTGGAAGAAGTGGAGTTTCCATGTTGTTCAAGAGTAATGATTGACATATACATGGGGCATGTTAAGCTCTCCTATGGACATTCCTAGTTTTGATAGAAAGGTAAACCTAAAATAGTAACAAAAACAACGGCAACATTTTCCACCTTTGCTTGTAACAAAGATGGTAGAACTTTTATGAATAAAAGACATCCCAACAATCACGAGCTTGTCTTCTACTCCAAATAGCTGACCTGGGAATAAACTGATGGCTTGAAGTTATAGTTGTACCTTCGTGGTACTTGTCACAACCCATCGTCCGAGATTGAACAAAATCTTGAACATTGTAGAACTTTTATAAATACAAGACATCCAAACAATTTACATTGAGTTGTATTTTGTATAACCTACTTGGAAAGTAACCTAATATGTCATGAACATGTAGTTGTCTCCATGGTACCTGTCACAACCTCTGGGTTGAGTAAATCTTCAAAACAGTAGCACTTTTATTAATAAAAAACATCCCAACATCCTATTGCTTTACTAATTTGTATTTCGGTCTTTTTCATCAACCAACCAAAATGTACCAAGATGAAGAAATGGAATAACATATAACATAGCCGCTCAGTAGTCCATTAATTTCATATTGACGGTAACACAATTCCTATAAGATATTGTATGAAACTTTTAGCGTTCCTTCTTTTGTGAACTCAAATATGGCATTAAACGTTCAAAAATAATAATAATAACCACCGATTCTCACAAGCATTACCTTTTATGGTACCATGATTCACAATATCGATATCAAACCTTTGCTAATTGGTACCGTGATTCATAATATCAATATCGATTTTGTCTGCAGCGCATCAATTGTCATATTAACGCAAGGGACTGAGTCAACCAAATACTACCCCGATATTAAAACGTTGTATTGCTCAGTGATACAACAACACAGAACCCAAATGTTGCTTCCCACGCATGTGTCGATGCCACAACATCGACTGCCACAACACAGGACACACATGTTGCCTCCCACGCCTGTGTCGATGCCCCAACATCGACTGCTTTGTTCTACAACCAACGCCGACACATGAACTACTCACCAACGACCAAATTGTAACAATACAATACCACCAGGCTTCTTTCAAACCAGCACTAGATCTCAGGCCATGGTAGCAAGATATTATTATTGCAAAGTTTGAACAGAAAAATAAAAAAAACAAATGTAGAAACAAATAAATCCAAAGATAATTAATTCTTTCTAAACAAAACCTCTGTATGTAACCGTCCTCAACATAGTTTTCTGCACCATTCTCCCCTCTCCCAAATTCACAATTCCTAAAATCCTAAACCTAGAATTTCGTCGAGCCAACGTCCATCAGCTTTCGATTCCGCAGCTCGTCTCCACCGAGTTGGTCGATTGTGGCGGGCGGCCGACTGCCATCGTCCGCGACCTCCGCACCATGATCGCGGCCATGAAGAAGCTACATGTCGGCCAACACTTTCATCAACTCCAACACCGACATAGGTCTTTCGACGGAGACTCTCTTGAATAGAAAATTATTAAAAACAAATACAGAAACAAATAAATTCAAAGATAATTAATTCTTTCTAAACAAACCCTCTGTATGTAACGGTCCTCTACATAGTTTTCTCCTCCATTCTTCCCTCTCCCAAATTCTCAATTCCTAAAACCCTAACCCTAGAATTTCGTCGAGCCAATGTCCATCAGCTACCGATTCCACAGCTCTGTCTCGACCGAGTCGGTCGATTGCAGCGGCAGGCAGCTGTCACCGTCCGCGACCTCCGCACCATGATCGCGGCAAAGAAGAAGCTGCAGGTCGGCCGGCACTTTGATATCACCGTCGTCAACTCCAACGCCGTCGTAGGTCGCCTTTCGACGGTGACTCTCTTGATAAAGGCAGTTGAGCCCGCCTATATTTCAAGATCCGCCTCAAAGCTAAAGTTTTCTATCAAGCAACCGATAAATCATCATAAAGAACTAGAATTTCCAAAGAATGGACAAACTTGAGGTACCAATGGCGGTGTTGGAGATGACGACGATGATATCAAAGTATCGGCCGACCCGTAGCTTCTTCTTGGCCGCGATCGTGGAGCGGAGGTCACGGACGGTGACAGCGGTCTGCCGCCACAATCGACTGATCCGGTGGAGAAGGAGCTGTGGAATCAGCAGCTGTTAGAAATTGGGTCGACGAAATTCTAGGGTTAGGGTTTTAGGAATTGTGAAATTGGAAGAGGAGAGAATGGGAAGAAAACTATGTAGGACCGCTATATATAGAAGGTTTGTTTAGAAAGAATTAATTGTCTTTGGATTTATTGTTTCTACACTTGTCTTTTAATATTTTTCTGTTCAAATTTTGCAAGAAAAGTATTTTGTTACCGTTACATACAGAGGGGTTTGATCTCAAAAAGTACATTTAGAAAGAATTAATTATCTTTGAATTTGTTTAGGCAAATTCAATTAATTTTTTTCAGAATACATTACACATATGGGTTTATATGTTGTATATATCAATCAATATATTATTCAAAATACATTGCACAAAACGTATCTCTTTCACAATTTGGGTCTATATGTTGTACATCAATCAATAGCAACATCATGAAAGTCCTTAGGCATGACTTTGGGTTCCTCCATCTTCATCAACTTTTCATAGGCAAAAATATCATCTGACGTGCTCTGCATCTTCAAATAGAAAGAAATATATAAGTACAAAAGAGTTCAAAATAGAACCTGAAAAGTCGATTGATAGTATTATGGCTGCCAAAATTTTAGTAGTCATCACTACAATGGGGGCTGCCAAAATTTGATAGAAACTCTCAGTCCTAAGACTGTCAAAATTTTGGTTTGGCAGTCCTAATATTGATATTTTTGATTTATGCAAAATCCCAACGATTCATTAGAGAAATAAATTACCAAAACTTCTTCGGAAGGTTCAGAAATGCGAGATAATGTATTCGGCGAGCCGATAACTTTATCGAATTAATTCTTTATCATCCCCTCTATATTGTTAGAATACATTTTTATTGGAGAATGGCCCAAAGCTTGAGAAGTTTCATCAGAAAACTTTGGAAAATACATGGTTATAGATTCCCCGAAGATTCGCCGGAGATTCACAGGAATGATGGAGATTTGTTAGGGTTTATGAAAATTAGTTTAGAGTTTAGGGATTTGGAAAAGGAAGAAGAAGACCAAAAAGGCAGATGACAATATTTTTATGTATACTTTAGTTTTTGTTGCACCGAAAAAAATTTCAACGACATTTTGGTAATTAATTTTGTTAACATTTGTGCCGCCCCCGAGGAAACTGTGTACTGCTCTTAACATTTGCCATATTTTATAGGCACCTTGTCACAAAGCCCCTATGATTTTTCATGTATCATTTTATCCATCTTAGCAATAGCCAAGATGCAACATAGTTGATAAACTAATGTCTAAAACTAAATTTGATGCGGGACCATCATTTTGGATCAATCCAAACCCATCAAGAATTATATTTTTTGTTTAAATTTAAGTTAGATGTGCCTACTATCCTTTGATGTAATCTTTTAGTTTATGTTTGTCAAGATTTGGTTTTCTATAAGTGTAGTGTTATGGACCTTTTGTTTAGTAGAGGAAAATTAATTTATAATAAACATTTGAGTTTGAAAAGAGCCAAAGCCTAGTTTTTATCTCTCTGCTAATTGAGTTTGACGTCGCCTTCGCTACCTCACCTTTTGTCACATCCGCGTCCGGTTGATTAGGCACGAGTTGTGAATGCGTCTAGCCTACGTCACAGATTCAACGGTTGTAAACTGTCTAGACCTCAATAGTCGCCAAATATTCAAAGTAATCAATCATGCTCAATCACATAAACTAACAAAACAAGAAACAAAACCCAGCACACACACCATCACCACAGTCCTCCAGTATGGTTTGAGTACATCATACAAATCATAACTCCGATGAAAATTCGGTAGAATTATCATATACATGTATCATCAATATACATCATATCAAATACATTTGATACATCAAAAGTATCTATCCGAATTTGTAAATCTTCCAAATACCATCATCCGATTCGAGATGTTGATCTATGTCCTTCCTCTTAATATGTCAACTATCCAGTCAGAAATTGAACAAAAAGTACATTTATACAAAATATTGAAATACATTTGATACATCAAAAGTATCTATCCGAATTTGTAAATCTTCCAAATACCATCATCCGATTCGAGGTGTTGATCCATGTCCTCCCCTAATATATCAACTATCCAGTCAGGACTTGAACAAAGTACATTCATACAAAATATTGAACAATACAAAAGAACATAAAATAAATCAGAGAATGATACACCAAATGTTGTAATGGAATGCAACTTGCAACACAAAAGATCATGAGAAACAGACTACAAACAAGAATTAAACACGATTGGCATCTACGTGTTTTGAAATACCGTTTTCAATATGTGGACGGGTGGACTTTTACTCTGATTTGTCCGACTCGGACATACGTGTAGTATATGTCGAACTATTATTCATATTCTCATGGTTTGTCCACATATGTACTTGGCATTCTTCTCCCCCATGATTCAGAAATTATGTCAAACAATATTCAGTTTTGATATCACAATATAGTCACAAATTTATTATTCAGAGTCAAACAAATATCGTGTCAGAATCGAGTCGCAATATAAAACATGACTAGTCAAGAAACAAATGCAGCAATTATAATGTATTGAAAAATATCTTAAATGGAGTACTCGCCTCATGTCCCAAGTGAAAGTTGAACCCAATCCACCAATAGAATATTGAATAATTAGATTTCATTCTAGTTCAAAACCCTATCTATCTTTATTCATTAAATCATATTTCATATTTTATGCTAGAATAGTCCTAACTTTGATTTTCTACATATACAGAATCATGGCCCACACTTTCTTAGTTCCTAGTTTATTTTTTATTAAATCCAAAACCTGTAAAGAAAATTCTAAAAAGATCATCACCTAATAAACCTGGCCCAAAACATTTTCTTAAATTCTCTTCTAAGTCTATTACTTATTCAAAGGACCAACCCAAGTCTATTGTTCATTTGAAACAACCCTTGGACCCACTGAACTAGTCCTAAAATAAATATTAAGATTTCTTTATACATGGACCTAGGCCCGGAGAGCAGACCAGCTGTCAATGTTATTCAGTCTCATTTCCTGTCCCCTCTCTGTGATTTTTTCTTTTTCTTTTTTAAACAACGATCCCACCAAGCTATTAGGGGGGACAGGGAATGGGATTGAATAACAGGGACAGCTGACCTGCACCCTTAGGCCTGACCCAAAGCTATTAATTCAGCCTATATATAAAAATAGCCCAAGGCCCAAAATCAGTTATTATTCATCTCATCTTCTTTTAATTGGTTTTGGTTTCTAAAACATTCTTAAAACGTAAGCCCATGGCCCAAAAGATTTATTAAATGCTCAACTTATTTCAATAGGCCCACAGAATTCTATTATAGCCATCTCTATTATTACTAACATACATAGAAAGAGAAAAGATCAAAGAAACTCACCGAGCTTTGGAAACCGAGGCACTGGACACTCGGCCGAGGCAAGTTTGTCAGAGCCGGAAGGGTTACACGTTGGTGCCTGGCTGCGATGAGGCCGGACCTGCGAGCGGCGGTCGCCGAAGGCTCGACTGGCTGAAACACATTCGTTGGTCAGGGATGGGGTCTGCGGTGATTGAGCGGAGACACCACCAGAGACTGGTGATGCGGTGGGGGCCGATGGAAGATGGCGGCGGTAGCTGTCGACGCTACGTTCGACTGTGGCGAGTGCATAGGGGGCGGACGACCGGCGTAGGAGTCGTCTCTCGGTGGGAGTCGTGGTCGGACACGGTGGCGCCTGGAGGAGCTCGGCTCGAGGATACGGTGGTAGAGACTATGTACTTTGGTTTTACTTCATTTTATTTTTCAGACTATGCACCACTACGTAGTACTTTTCTTATTTTAGTCATGCTTCTAGGTTATGTACTTTGGTTTTTCTATTATGGATTTTTGCTATAAAATGTTTTGCACTGCTATGTTTAGATAAAGTGGCAGCAGAGGACATGGATTAACACCTCGAATCGATGCCGCGGCAGTCAGAACTCGGGAACGGGACGGTCCTGAGATTCAAGCAGCCCCTAACCTCCAACTTTTGGAGCGACGGTAGATGGCCTGCAGCTGTGCAAATGCTCCTCAGCTTGGGCTGCTGACAGAGGTGCAACCTTTCGAGCTTCGGCAGCCCAATGTCTGCAGTGAACAAGTTCTGAAGCAGAGAACAAAATCGTATTTCCATCACTTGGAGTTTCGGAAGGCTGACGGAGACGGGGAACAGGTCAAGCAGGTTTGGGCAGTACTCCAAATAGATGGATTTTAGAAGCCCAAAGCTCCTTCCCTACAGAGAGAACCTGTAATTGCATATTGCTGCTAGTTTCGTGTTGCTGGATAACCAGAGTCTCTAGACCTTCTAGATGTTCCATCCAGCTAGCCTTTCTCGGATTAGGAGAGTTGAAGGTGTACTCCATGTCGTTGCAGCACTTGATGTAACAATCTTTTAGCTCCACAGTAGGCCATATCCCTTCTTGAGCATTTAGGTAATTGTGTAGGGAGAGAAGTTGAGGTCCACATTATGATTAGGTTCATTGTTTGGTACTATAATGTTGTTTCATATATAATGTATTGTTTTCCATGTATCGTCTCCTATGTGTTGTTCCTTCACTCTTTTATTTGATATGTTACTTCACCGTTTAAGGGGGAGTTATACCATTTAGATAAAGTGACAAAGAGGGAGAACACAATAAAAATTATGCAAGACAGTACCGATGAATTTGCTCACGATTTACGGGGGAGCTTCACATCACTGATAGTACATTCGCATCGTACCATTTTTATTTGCATTGACATATGAACAATTGTTTGTCAAATTATCAAAAATGGGAAAATTGTTCACCCAAATAATTCATAGTCAACTCGATTTTGATACTCGACTAAACCATGGTTCGATATAACACAGTACAACACAACATTGAAGATTGTAACATCAAAAGACATCGCTACACGCTTACATGACAGGACAAGAATGTAACAGTTTGGTACCGAGTCTTATATATATATATATATATATATATATATATATATATATATATATATATATAATGGAAAAAGGGTAAATTTTATTCCAAAAGTAATGCAATAATCTTACAACATACAATCAAAGTGGGACTCCCACTCATCAATTCCCCCATAGCATTTACATCAAACTCGATGTTATGGAGAATGCCTACCGGAGGGGTGACCAGTCCCTCAAATATTCGACGGTTTCGTTCCCGCCATACATGTCAAACTGAAGCAGACAGACGAACTCTGGCGGCCCGGAACCAGTCCTGCCCTCGACCCCTGCTATCCCGGAGCACCGTGATGATGTCCCCAATCCCCTACCCGGAGACGCACACTCCGAACGCTCTACTCTGCTCCGACCATATCTGCCATGCCAGTGCACACTCGGAGAAAATGTGCTTAATAGATTCATGCTCCAGACTGCAAAGCACACACTTGGGGTCCGGAACCGGCACTCCAAACGAACTCAGACGATTCTTAGTCAAAAGGCGGCCCAGTAGAAGCTTGTAGACACAAAGCTGCATCTTCCAGGCCAGACCCTTGCACCATACGAACTCGTAGTCAGGACTCTGAGAGAAGGTGCGCCGGATGAGGTTGTAGCAGCTCCGGAATTGGAACTCCCCAGTTCCCGGAGTTGCTCCAGTCGGCTCCCAAATCCACCGATCCGCAGGGAAAGCCGGGTCAATGACAATAGTACTAATGATCCCACCCAGCTCCTCGGTAAACCGATAAGACTCCGGCCTCCACTCCCTGTCGCGAACGATGCAACTACACGTCAGACCACGCCTGTCCTCCTGATGTGTCGGGACTCCCTTGATGTCCAATAGCGAACGCCGATCTATCCAAGGATCCCGCCAGAGGTCCGTTCCAGATCCATCCTTCATGACCTTCCGGATTGCAAATTTGAGTACCCTCCTGTGTCTCAAGACAGCCTTGAACGTGACTGAGTGATTGTTATCAGTAGCACACGTCCAAAAGTTGCCCTGCTTCACGTATCTGCTGTGCATCCAGTCCGCCCAGAGAGACCCCCCGTTGATGAATCTCCAAGCCAGCTTAAGCGCGGAAGCCTCCCTAATATCCAGCAACGGCCTGAGCCCCACTCTTCCCTCCTTCCTGGGTCGACAGAGCTGCTCCCAGGAGATCGCATGCATACCCCCTCTCCAAATGAAATCTGCACAGAGCCGCTCCACTTTCCTAATAGTGGCAACAGGGAGGAGGATGGACTGCAGCCAAAAATGAGCCACAACCGTAATCACCAATCTGACCAGCTCGATGCGTCCGCCAAATGACAAACCGGCGGCTTGCCAACCTTCCACTCTCCTCTGGACATACTCCACCAGGCCATGGCAGTCCTGATCCCGTGCATAGTTGACTGTGAGAGGCACTCCTAAGTAACGCACCGGAAGATCACTCCTCGCGATATCCAGCACATCGGCCCGCTCCTCCTTCTGGGGACATAGGGAGCTGAAGTAAACCCTGCTCTTATCCCTGTTCATCTGAAGGCCCAAGAGTGAATTCAATTCTTCCATAATCGCCGCCAGCGTCTGCAAACCCTCCGTCGATGGCTGGATGAACACCAAGAGATCATATGCATATATAAGGTGGGTAACTGGAGGATCCACCCTCCGAAACAAAGGGAACAGCCTCCTACGGTGCACTGTCAGGTCCATCAGGCATGTGAAGTATTACATAACAAGCGTAAACAGGTAAGGGGACAGGGGGTCACCTTGCCTAAGCCCACAATTGCTCTGGAAGTATCCATAAGGAATGCCCTGGATGAGGACAGAGAAAGTGGGAGACGTGATGCACTCCCGGATCCTTGCAACCCAGTGGTCCGCGAAACCCATGGCGATCATCAGATGACAGAGGAAGTCTCGATTGACCATGTCATACGCCTTCCTCAGGTCCAGTTTCACACATGCTTTCTCCCCTCTGGGTTTGCTAAAGCCCCTCACCATCTCATGAGCCAAGAGGCTGTGCTCAGCGATCGACCTCCCTTTGATGAACGCAGCCTGATTCGGAGATACCAAGTCCTGCATGATCCCCTCCATCGGCCGGCACATAAGGTGCGTAATTATCTTATAAAGATAATTACAACACGCAACAGGTCCGAAATCCGCCAATGTCGTCGCTCCCTCCTTCTTTGGCACCAAGGTCAGGAATGTGTGATTCAGCTCTTCAGAAGCTTCCCTTTGATGAAGAATTCATGCACCACCTCCAAGACCTGATGCTTCAGAATGTTCCAGTGGCGTTTGTAGAACCCACTGCTGAAACCATCCAGTCCGGAGGCCTTGTTGGGATCCGCCACCTTGACAATGGATTCCACCTCCTCCAAAGTAACCGGGGGCAAAAAGAATGCTATTCCCATACGGAGTCACCAATCTCTTCGTAACAACCTCTGAGAACACAGACAGGTAGTCAGTCTGAAAATATAACTCAGAGTAGTACCTGACAGCCTCGCACTGGATCTCAGCCGGCGTCCCCACCAGGATGCCATCCGCATCAAGAAGCTGGGATATGTGATTCCTATGCTGTCTTGTCCGGATAACATCATAAAAGAACTTGGAACAACGGTCGCCATCCTTGAGCAAGGAACATTTTGCACGCTGAGCCGTGTTAATCTCCTTCTACAGCCTCAGGATGTTGACTTCTCCAATCAGCTCCTTCTTTCTTGCCGCCAGGTCTCCATTAAGCATGTCAGCTTGCATGTCCTGCTGGATGGCGCGCAACTCCACCTCCTTATCTTCTAAGGTAGACTTGGGCAACTCCTTCACCCAACTCCGAAGAGCCTTCTTCGTGGCCTTGAGACGACGTACCAAGCGAAACTAGGTCGTCCCCTCCTGACAGCTAGTGAGCCCCTCTGAGACAGCCTCCAGGTAGCCCACCGAGAGATACCAACTATTGTTATACCTGAAAGAGCGGGACTTCACAGGAGACCGAGAAGTGAAGCCAACCCTGATGCGAGAATGATCGCTCGTCCCAGCGGCCAGGCCCTCAGCCGAAGAGTTGGGAAAATACCGGAACCATTCTCCGTTGCCCAGAGCTCGATCAAGCTGGCATGCAACCCCGTTCCGGATGGCTTTGTTGTGCCAAGTCCAGATGAAGCCTGAGCGAGACAATCCCTGGAGCCCCGCCTGGAGGAGGCATCCCTGGAAATCATATAAGATAGAGTCTGGAACTGGGCGACCACCCACCTTCTTCCCTCGGTACAGAAGGGCGTTGAAGTCCCCGATCAGAAGAAGGGGAAGGACCGACGAATCTGCAGCAGCGGCAACTCGGGAGATGTCGCTCCACAGGGACTCCCGTCTCCTTTTATCGTTGTGGCCGTAAACCGCCCCCAGCAATAACCGAAAGCCACCCTTATTCGAGAAGGAGATGGCAATCAACTGCTCCGTCATCAAGATCAAGTCACCATCCCAGCTCTTCGAGTTCCAACGAACCCAAATCCTGGCCATGTCACATAGAGCCAGGTTGTGAAGTTGGGCCCAATGAGATGGGGTCCGCCGAGCAAGTGTCTTTTCACCTTTAATCTTAGATTCTAATAGAATAGAAATGTCACATTTCTCTCTGTGAAGCACCCCACAAATCTCTCTCCACCTCCCAAGCAAACACGCCCCCCTCATATTCCAGGCGATAATAGCCATTAATTAATGGGAGGATGGGTCCCCTGTGAATCACCCGGATCGGCACCTGGGGATTGCGCCACATCCGTCGCTAAAAGATCCTCCTCCATCCCAGTCGGAATGGCCTGCTGGGGAACGACCTGAGAGAGCACCAACGTCCAGGCAGGATTGTCAACACACACCGCCTCCTCTCTGTCAGAAGGATGTCCCCCTCCCTGGAGGGGCCGTCACTCAGCGGACCGACAACACGTCTCTTCCTACAGTAAACCTGCCCCTTAGCCGATCCGCCACCCCATCGCGCCTCGATGCCCGACGCCACCATGCCTCTAGTAACTATACTACTCTGCCCCGGATAAGTGTGTCACGCCCCGCTCCCTGTAGGAGCGATCGTACTCGCTAAGGCGTGATGCCGCACGAGCCTAGATTGCGCTCGTGCAAGACGGGTTCCATAACGGCCGATTCCAGCGGCTGCGACGGGGTCGTCGCACAGAAGTCCCAAGCAGAGACATTGAATAATAGCAGCAGAAATTTAGAACAAACACAAGTTATTCAAAAGAAGCTCTTTATTGATATTGAAACATAGATTACAATGGGGCGCAAGGCCAATATTACAATTCTCTCAAGCTCACTCATCTCACATTACAAGTCACTCAGCTCTCTCTCATCTCTCAATACAAGTCTTGACTCCAGCGGAAGCTGCGGAAGGCGACGTCCATACATTATGTCCCGTATAAGTCTTTACTCCGTGCGGCCGTACGCTTCGAATCGCCAAGGAACTCCGTGCCTCGACGCATCCAAGCGAGCTCCGCGCCACGAGCTTCTACCTGTGCCTGCACATGAAAACTATGTGGGTGTCAGCACTCAACTGTACTGGTGGAATGAGCTTCTCGCCCACCCATACAAACCCAACACGTTTGATTTACTTTGTGCAACATAGTCAGTTCTTATCGATTGTCTTTCTAGTCTTGCCTTAGGATCAGTTTTATGACCGACGCCTTGCTTATTTTGTGTCTTTAGACTATCCCGTGCTCGCAACATCAATGTTAACTCAACAACGTTAATCTATCAAGTCGTGTTTGCCTTACGGCCATAATAAGAGACGCAACTACGCGATGAAGCTCCACTTCCGTGTGACCGTGCTTACAAATCCATCATACCGTGCCTCGCACTCAATGTGACTTCACCCGCCTCGTGGCCATTGCTACTTCGATCACCAACAGACCCAATCAAGACTTCTGGCCTAAGTATCACTTGACCGACTTCGCCTTGCGGCATTTCCTGACTTAAACTCAAGACAACTCAAACCATAACTTATGCAACTTATATGCCAACAACTTAAGACCGACGCCGCATCTCGTGCCGTAGCACGTCGCCTATGTTGATGCCAAATCTTAGGACCAAACCTTGTGTTCTAACTCTACACACATCCAACTGACTCAATCCAAAGGCACACACGCGGATTGCCGCCCGTGCCGACCCATCTATATGAATTGGTCACTAACATCACAAGCTATCCTGGACTATAGCCTTGCCATTCGGCGACCCTTTCAGCGCAGGTAGCTAGCCCCGCTGAAAGTTCCCGAATGATCCGAGCGGTTCGTCCAGCTACGGCTATACCGTGTTTCCCTCCGGAACGCCGCGGTCCCATGGCGCCCAGGGTTGTCGCGCGTGGAAACTCCTCCTTGTCGACAAGTTGTCCAATGACCATGCAAGACTCGACACAAACTGACGTCTCACACAGTCATTCCTCTTTCAATGTTACCATCTCTTTCAAACCCAATATCTGTCACGCCCCGAATTTCGTAGAATCGATAGTCGTCCCCCGGGCGTGATGCCGTGCGAACCTAAGTTGCGATCGCACAAGGCATAGTCATAAGGTTATCCGAAACACAACATCAAGTTAGAGTACGCAGAGAAATTGAATGACACATTTGGAATAGAAATAGACTTTTTCATTGATGATAATAAAACTTTACATAGACTCCTTTACAATCATTGCCGCGCGGGCTACAACATGACTCGACTTACAAAATGAACGCCGATGAGATAGTCGTTCCATACATTACATCCCCTTTTTTACAAGCAAAATATAACATCTTTCCACATGCTATCGAGGCGAGTCGAGCCGCCATCTTCTTTTGGACTGAGTGCGGGTTCTTCTTCAAAAGGAAATCCAGAAACAGGCCTTTACACGCGGACGAGGCTTCAAAAGGGTTCACTTCGCCTTGAGCTTTCAAGTGGCACGCCCTTCGTAGTTCGGGGTACCTGCGTGGAGAGCGAGGATCAGTACATTACACTTTGTACTGGTGCGTGGCAAGTTAAGTTCCAAGCTCTCATTTGGTTGATGAGTTTATATGACTTAGAGTATGAATGTTTCTAACCATCATAATGAATTTCAAGCGAGAAATGACAAGCATAATGTAATTTACATCAGAACTTACCCCCGGCGGACCGCGCCGCGCCTTATGAAACTTACCATGTTCTTCCCTGTCAATTGTTATCATTTCCATACCGAGTGCAACATTACGTGTGATTGGTCACTGGCATCACAAGCCATCCTGGACCTATAGCTTTGTTAATCGGGATCCTTTCAACGCAAGTAGCTAGCTCCGTTGCAAGTCCCCGCTTAACCTGTGCTGAAACCTTATGCACGACTATACCCTGTTTCCTCCTAGGCCGAAACGGTCCCGTGGCCTCGGGTTGCCGCTCGAGGAAACTATCGCCTTGTCGACAAGTTGTCCATAACTGTGTGAAGATATTTTCCTTTTTAGTTAATTAAGACATAGCCTACATTCTCTTTGAAAACTCCATCCTTTTTCCCGTGCTCGTGCCCTTGCATTTATTCTTTCGTTCGCAACAACACTATCGATTTTGCCTAAGAAGAGGGTCGAGAAGAGAAGGGTCAGCCACTCACCTTGAGTTTACTTCGGCGAGAGAACTTGTTGGTCGCGCTAGACGTCGCCTACGCGATTACCTGAAATCGCACAAGCAACCGATTAGAACACTGCATTATTCAAGGAGTTCGATAGGAAATGCGAGTTCGAAATGCAAGCCATGAAAACCATCGAAAACATTCTCGAAAACGCATTCAGAAAACAAAGCCAAAACCAACGCAAGCGGCGTGAAAAGCAGAGCAACGGGAGGTCTCTCCCGACTCAGCCGCAGAGCCAATCCTCGAGGCGCAACCCGCTGAATATGGGACTTGGTTCCGAAGAAGACATTCCATAACGAGGAATGGATCTTAATTCAACCGTTCCCGTTCGATCGACTCGGCCGATCCCGACCTATCGGTCCCGACCGAATCGATAGCGACAGTGTTCCTTTCTCGCGCACCCCGTGGACAAGTACGGGGCACGATGTAGGGACGGGGCACTACAATATCAAACCTTCTATCATTTGAGACCCCTCGACGACCCACGGTCGCGAGCATTCTTTCCATCATTTGAGACCCCTCGACGACCCACGGTCGCGAGCATTCTTTCCATGTTACCATATTATTTCATTCAACTCAATGCCTATTCAATAATCCTTTCTCCAAAAACTCATTCAATCAACCGTGGTTCCTGCCTTAACAATAGGTCCGTGCATCGTGCCTCAAACCGACTTCCGTTCTACGCGACGCTATCGCCCAAGTCATACTTTATATGACGGGCCTTGGGATCGTGGGACTATTTAACCTAACAACCGCAGAATGAGCAGGACAGCACTTGGAATGACTTAGGTCGACCGGCATAACTTTGTCTAACTTACTCAAGCCTATAACTTAACAAACAAAGGCCGCGTCAAGCCTTGCCTCGATGGAACGTGCCGAGCACGCGTTCAACTTTGAACGACCAAGTCATTTGGGTGCCTAGACTTATGGCACAAGCTGTGCAACACAACTTAACCCATGGGGCAAGCCAAGGCTATGCCAAGCCTTGGACGACAGGACCGTGCATGCTTTATGAAGCATTCATGCGGGCGACGCCTATGACTTAGGCTACGATTCATGACTTCGCCTACTCAACCAACTTTCCTTCTCCCAAGCCACGGGACGAAGGACCGAGTGTCATTTTCAAAGCACGTCGTGCACCAACTCTAAGCCGACCATTGGACCTTTCCATATTCTAACTCAATTCGACCCGTCGGGATTATTCCCTTTAGCTATGTGAATTGGTCTCTTTTATTATCAAGCCTACTTGTGCAAGTTGAAAATATGCGATTTATTATGTGAAGGCTAAGATGAGGCAAGTTCACCGAAACTATCCCACCTGAGCGAGCGGTCGCCTTGACCGAGCGATGTCTCCGAGTAGCCGTTGCAAGGCTAAGTCCGAACGCCGTCGGCGTTTCGATTCCTCCGATTGACAGAGCGGGATGGGGCACTCCAAAGTGGACAACGTCCCACTCGTGGGAGCAAGCTGGGTAGAGACAATGAGGCTCATCCCACCATCACTCACTGGATGAGTATCCTCTCCCACCAAGACCACCTCTCCACTGTCAACTCTGAAATCCATGTCACAGGGTGAGTCTGGAGCCTCACTCAGGGGAATAGTAGGCTCCACCTGAGTTCCTACTGCCGAACAAGCACTGGCCAGATGTTCGAAACAGAAACAGCGTGAACAGGTAGGTGGGACCCATTCGTATTCCACCTTCTGGGTAAGCACCTCTCCAGAAGGAATCTCATATTCCACCATCTTCGGTAGCTCCCCCCCAGCCCGAATCTCCACAAAAATCCTGGTGTACATCAACCTCGACCGAAAGGCAGTAGCTTCATCCGCCTTGATCGGGGTGCCCACCAAGCTCGCCAGACGCATCAGCAATGGTATACTCCAGAACCGGACAGGGAACTCAGGGAAGCGAATCCATACAGGGATGGCATTCAGAACTTTCCTCTCACATCGAAGCTCCGGGGTCCATTCCTTTAGAATGATAAGCCTGTCGTCGAACATCCAGAGGCCGCCTTGGAGGATCCTAGCGACATCCTCCGCAAGTCCGAACTTCACATAATAGAAGCCGTTCTCGCGGGCAAAGAACTCCATACTCCCCTTAGGCTGCCAGACACGCGTTGCATAATCCCGGATCTGTCCGTAGAAAGGCTTGTTGCCTAGAACATACAGAACGAGGGTATTCTTCCAGTATGTTGTCACCTTCTCTATCTCCTTCGCAGGGAACGAGGCCCGGAAACCCCGTCCTGCCTTGATCGGCGGCACGTACTCCATCGATGTGGGACTTTTCGGCCCCACAGGTTTGCAGATCTCTGCCCAGGACCGTCCAGCCGGCCATGTAGTCGCCCCATGTGGCCTGGGGGCAACCTCCGGGCGGGGAGACCCAGATCCCTGAACACCGAACTCCACCACCTTACTCTTTCCCTTGTCCGCCGAAGTCACCTTTGGCCGCCAGCCCACCGATCTCCCAGCAGACACCACAGGACCACGGCCCGATGGCCGCGCCCTGACCCGCTCTGTCGACTGTCAGCAGGATGGCGATCCCTAACATGGCACTGTCCTCCACCTGCCTTTTTCCCGGTCTTCGCCACGCGACGACGCGTAACCGTCGTCCATCCCCCTCCCTCCATCTGGCCCCCCTGAGATCCAGATCCTGCTCCGAATTCGAAGTTAGGCTCGTTGGAGACACCTCGCAGGATCCGATCCCCGTCACCGCCGCCTGCCACAAATCCGGGGGGGGCCGCCCGACCCCCCATAAACGATCCCGCCCCCCCCCCCCACCGCCTGGGGGGGGGGGCGCCGCCGCCGTCCGCCGAACGTGGGGGTCCGCCCGACCCCCCTACAGAAGTTCCCGCCACCCCCCCCCCCCCGCCTGGGGGGGGGGCGCCGCTGCCATCCAAAGGTCGAGGGGGTCCGCCCGACACTCCCCCAGCCGATCCCGCCCCCCCCCCTCCCGCCTGGGGGGGCGCCGCTGCCATCCGAAGGTTGGGGGGTCCGCCCGACCCTCCCCTAGCCGATCCCCCCCCCCCCAACCCGCCTGGGGGAGGGGGGCGCCGCCGCTGCCCTTCTTCCCGGCCTTCCTCCCTCCGCCGGCGAGGGGGTCTGGTGGCCGCGGGGGAGGAACCCTAGCCGCCAACGCCTGATCGTCCGATTCGCCTGATCTCTCCATTATATATATATAGTATTTTGATCTTTATTTTGAGTCTAAATTCGTGTAAACGAAGTCGCACTTGCATTCTACAAGACTTAAGCCTATTAGTCCACTCAAATAAACCAAAACCAACTTTTACTTCACAACCCAAAATCAAACCTGAACTCCACAAACTGTCTAGAACCCAACAGAACCATTCTAGAACCAAGGAAACCGAACTCGATTCCTAACCAAACTCTGGTCAAATTTGGTCTTTGGGAACTCAGTATTTAGGGTTCCCTAATTTGACTCCTTCACCCTCGAGAACAGGGACTCAACGTTCATATTTTTGAACGTTTGAGGACCGAACTCTGGCCGAGTTCTGTCCCCACTTCACCCTATAAACACCCATGAGTTCTTCTCATTTTTCATTCAATTCAATCAACTCATTTCTCATTTCCTTAATTTGGTCTTTGGGAACTCAGTATTTAGGGTTCCCTAATTTGACTCCTTCACCCTCGAGAACAGGGACTCAACGTTCATATTTTTGAACGTTTGAGAACCGAACTCTGGCCGAGTTCTGTCCCCACTTCACCCTATAAATACCCATGAGTTCTTCTCATTTTTCATTCAATTCAATCAACTCATTTCTCATTTCCTTATCTATTCTCTCTGAGCTACAACCTTCTCAACTACCAAGAAACTCTCCTAATTAGCATTCTAGTGCCAAGTGCGATCTCGGTTAGAAGTTTACAAGAGTTGTAAAAGCTTGGGAATTCAAATTTCACTTTACAAGTGTTGAAGTCGGTGTGCTCTTCGAATCAAAGCACGTGGTTGTTGAAGTCGACAAACTCTTCGCATCAAAGCTTGTGGCTGTAAGAAGGTGACGAGAATTTTGGATGAAAGCTCGTGGTGTACTACTATTTCACAAATAGTTGATTAATACATGACAAGAGTACGTGGGACTGGATTGCCTTCCACGAAGGACACCAGTATACATCACGATCTTTGTGTTTGTGACTACTTTGTCTATTTTCAATATTTGCTTGTTGAATTGCTAGTTGATTTTTAGTTGGTAATATTTATTGAATATATTCCGTTGCACTCTATTCACCCCCTTCTAGAGTTGCCTTCACTATAAAAATATGAAGACACATATCCTTGAATATTCATAGTTTCATAAAATTTAATTTATGAGTAACCATCATTTGATTATACTGTATTTTTATGGCGAGTGGGCAGAAGCCTAGAATACCTTACTCTATAAAGATAAATTGTTGATGATACAAGGATCAGCTTTGCACATAATCATGCTCTTAAAAATAGATCATGTAAACGTGCTAAATGTGCTGATTGGATTTAGACGTACATAATCCATAGTAATCCAATAAAGAAAAGTACCATATTTATAGACCCATGAGCATATATATAAAAACCTACTTAAAATATAATATCAAAAGCAAAACAATGCCTGAATCCTATAAACTATATTTTAAACTCTACTTTCTTAAAAGTACCATATATTTTAAAAGTACCATATTTATAGACCCATGAGCATATATATAAAAACCTACTTAAAATATAATATCAAAAGCAAAACAATGCCTGAATCCTATAAACTATATTTTAAACTCTACTTTCTTTCTAACTGATTCGAACGACTGTATTTGGTCCAAATTCATATTAAGATATCCATATTTGTATAATCCTCGATGCCAATAAAGTACGGGTACAACAAAACGTGAATCTATCTATGCTTCATCCAAAGTGCAAAATCATTAGAGTCACAATTAAATCGGGGAAGGTCAAGGCCTACACTAATCCAACTGATGTATGATAGGAAGAATAAGTAGAGTAGGATATATAAAAGATTTTATCAATATATGAGACATATATACTCTCGTTCACTTGTTCAAGTGCATCTCTAGGAACTCCGCTTTCATATATCATAGAGAACTCTCCAAATGCCCAAAAAGCTTCCATTTGTCAACATCCTATGAGGTGAGAGTTAACTGGAAAGTGACATTAAAATGGATCCTCATCTTGTGATCAAGAAGATAAAAAATTCTCTTTGCTAAAGAAGTTGAATTGTGAGCACTTGTCAACAACTCATGAGTTAGAACTTGCCTAATCTCGTAGTTGGAGCAGTGGAAGCTCAACACCAAGCCGTGGTTGGAGTCGGAAAGTACTTCAAACCAAATCTCACTAGTGGAGGATCAAACCAAATCACACTAGTGGAGGAGCGAAGGAGTTGGTATACTATTCTTTCTTTGCAGTAGTGCATTAATTTGAAATAGTCCCAGATTGAGAAGATCATGATACATTGTCATGTTTGTCTATTGTATCTTTAATTTTACCCTTATACATTGTCGTGTT
Source organism: Iris pallida (assembly GCA_029216955.1). Lineage (NCBI taxonomy): Eukaryota > Viridiplantae > Streptophyta > Magnoliopsida > Asparagales > Iridaceae > Iris > Iris pallida. The sequence continues at coordinate 14,892,541 of JANAVB010004599.1, read as the reverse complement.
TGTCTATTGTATCTTTAATTTTACCCTTATATATTGCAATAGTTTATAATTTATAATTGTAAGTTTTTAGAATGTATTAAGGCATAAAAAGTTTAAGAGTAAAAGGGGCACGAATATACCTTGGTCAAAAAGATATACAAATGTCCTTTGGTCAAAAATGTACATGAATATCATTTGGTCAAAAGGTGCATAAATGTCCTTTGGTAACAAAGGTGCATGAATGTTCTTTGGATACGAAGATGCATAAATGTCGTTAATTATTTAATAGTCATAATATTGTAGGAATTGTTTTGGTGGTGGTGGAATTGAAATAAGATTAGAATGTCTCGGTAGAGGAACTAAATGTATTGAGGGATATTGGATGAATTGAGGGATAAATAGTTTAAAATTAAAAAGGTGCATAAATATCCTTTGGTTAAAAAGGTGCATGAATGTCCTTGGTCAAAAAGTTGCATCAATATTCTTTGGTCAAAAGATGCATGCATCGTCTTTGGTTACAAAGGTGCATGAAAATTCTTTGATAACAAAGGTGCATCAGCGTAGATGCATGATTGCCGTTGATTGTTTTATAAATCTTAATATTGTAAGAGGTATTTTGGTGGTCATTAAGACTATTTTTAGCCTTTATTGCACTAGCTTGCAACAAACTAGTCTCCTTTGATAAAACATACACAAAAGGTTTTTAATATTAAGAAATTATAAACAACACTTTCTTAATCCAAAGTAGACTCTAGTGCAGCAAATAAAGTATAAACCAAACGACATCAGCAAAAGCTAATATAATATCATATAGAATATGTTTTCCCACCATAATCAGGTTCATTTTCAAGAGAACTAGAAACTTTAATCTATACCCATTGAGATGAACAATCCAATTCCGATTAGAGACCCAACAGAACTGAACCTCCAATGATAACTACATATATGAGACAACTATAGATAATTGAACTACCAAACCTAAGTTAGCGAGAAAGCATACCTCTCCCTGCTTCAGGTTTTCTATCAATGATGCTGGGCCAAGCCCAATAAACATCAAATGTTTCAGGGGTAAACCAGTGTCTATGACTCCATTGCTCAAAATCAGAATAGGAAGTATTACAAACTAACACCCACACAAATTCTGAACCAATTGCTTCTCAGAGAACCACATCTGTAAACTGTCATAGTTGGATTGAGTACAAAAACCCCCTCCGAATGTTCACATTATCAAACCTCAAATAAGGTATCAAAGCATTTCAAACCTAAAATTCCAAGTAGATTCTATATAACGGCCATCCAACCTGACCAGGGAATTGTGCCCCAAAATAGCTCTAGAGTCCTCATAGTTGACTCAGCTACGCAAAAGTGCAGCTTTTTGCACCGAGTTACCAACTGTATTCTGCCAAGCATAAACAGAGGATTCAAAGTTGTTTTAGTAAAGCGGAAATTAACAGGGGCCCTTGCCCTGAAAGGACTCTATCTGGGACGCCTATGCCCGCTTGGACACAAATCTGTCTCGGTTAGACATGGTCTATTTGTATTCGACTCTCCACCCTATGATTGCTTGATTTAATTTCTTTAGTGTAGCCAAGAACTCTTATATATATATATATATATATATATATATATATATATATATATATATATATATATATATTATTTATTTTTTATTTTTTTTGAAATCAGGTAAATTGTTTCTGGAGTCGCTCCCACTGGGATTCGAACTCCTGACCACTCGGGCCGCATGCATCTCTCTTAACCACTAGGCTAGAGGTCATTTGCAAATGACCTCTAGCCTAGTGGTTAAGATAGATGCATGCGGCGATTCCAGAAACAATTTACCTGGTTCCACAATATATATATATATATATATATATATATATATATATATATATATATATATATATATATTAGAATAATCGAAGAGGCGACAGGAGATCTAGGGTTTACGGCGGACGGAACCTGGGACCCCGGTGAGGCAGGCGGAGATCCATCGACGGTAGGAAGGGATGTTGGCCTCATGGCAGGGGGAGGATGGTCAACGGTGGTGCGACAAAGGAGGCAGGTTCCAATATATATATATATATTTGGCGACAGGAGATCTAGGGTTTATGGCGGACGGAACCTGGGACCCCGGTGAGGCAGGCGGAGACCCATCGACGGTAGGAAGGGATGTTGGCCTCATGGCAGGGGGAGGATGGTCAACGGTGGTGCGACAAAGGAGAAACACTGGCCCCAACTCGCAGCTGTCCGTCAACAGAGGAGGGAACGGCAAAGCGTCGGCGGTGGCGACAAGAAGTGGAGATGCAAGGAGACGAGGAGTTGGGGCAGGCAGACCTAGGGTGACGACTGTCACGCCCCGATTCCGTAGAATCGATAGTCGTCCCCCGGGCGTGATGCCGTGCGAACCTAAATTGCGATCGCACAAGGCATATTCATAAGGCTATCCGAAACACAACATCAAGTTAGAGTACGCAGAGAAATTGATTGACACATTTGAAATAGAAGTAAACTTTTTCATTGATAATAAAACTTCATTTACATTGACTTCATTACATTCATTGCCGCACGGGCTACAACATGACTCGACTTACAAAATGAACGCCGATGAGATAGTCGTTCCATACATTACATCCCTTTTTACAAGCGAAACATAACATCTTTCCACCTGCTATCGAGGCGAGTCGAGCCGCCATCTTCTTTTGGACTGAGTGCGAGGTCTTCTTCAAAAGGAATCCAGGAACAAGCCTTCACAACCGGACGAGGCTTCAAAAGTGTCCACGTCGCCTTGAGATTTTAAGCGGCACGCCCTTCGTAGTTTGGGGTACCTGCGTGGAGAGCGAGGATCAGTACATTACACTTTGTACTGGTGCGCGGCAAGTTAAGTTCCAAGCTCTCATTTGGTTGAATGAGTTTATATGACTTAGTTCATGAATATTTCTAACCATCCTAATGAATTTCAAGCGGGAAATGACAAGCATAATGTGATTTACTTCGGAACTTACCCCCGGCGGACCGCGTCGCGCCTTATGAAACTTACCATGTTCTTCCCTGTCAATTGTTAACATTTTTCATATTAAGTACAAAATGTACGTGTGATTGGTCACTGGCATCACAAGCCATCCTGGACGTATAGTTTTGTTAATCGAGATCCTTTCAACGCAAGTAGCTAGCTCCGTTGCAAGTCCCCGCTTAACCTGTGCTGAAACCTTATGCACGACTATACCATGTTTCCTCCTAGGCCGAAACGGTCCCGTGGCCTCGGGTTGCCGCTCGAGGAAACTATCGCCTTGTCGACAAGTTGTCCATAACCGTGTGAAGATATATTTTCCTTTTTTAGTTATTAAGACATAGCCTACATTCTCTTTGAAAACTCAATCCTTTTTTCCGTGTTCGTGCCCTTGCATTTATCCTTTCATTCGCAACAACACTATCGATTTTGCCTAAGAAGAGGGTCGAGAAGAGAAGGGTCAGCCACTCACCTTGAGTTTACTTCGGCGAGAGAACTTGTTGGTCGCGCTAGACGTCGCCTACCCGATTACCTGAAATCGCACAAGCAACCGATTAGAACACTGCATTATTCAAGGAGTTCGATAGGAAATGCGAGTTCGAAATGCAAGCCATGAAAACCATCGAAAACATTCACGAAAACGCATTCAGAAAACAAAGCCAAAACCAACGCAAGCGGCGTAAAAAGCAGAGCAACGGGAGGTCTCTCCCGACTCAGCCGCAGAGTCAATCCTCGAGGCGCAACCCGCTGAATATGGGACTTGGTTCCGAAGAAGACATTCCATAATGAGGAATGGATCTTAATTCAACCGTTCCCGTTCGATCGTCTCGGCCGATCCCGACCTATCGGTCCCGACCGAATCGACAGCGACAGTGTTCCTTTCTCGCGCACCCCGTGGACAGGGTACGGGACACGATGTAGGGACGGGGCACTACAACGACGAGCATCCAACACCTGAAGACGAAAACGCGCGTGGAAAATACGAAGGCGGCTACACGAGGCCAAGCACATGGTCGCAGACCGGATCAACCGGAGGGGAGTATACTGACAAAGAAGATGGATACCAACAAAGGGAAGGGAGTGTGTGATACGAGTCCTGAAGATACTAGAGGACGGGTCGAGACAGTCGATACTCCGATCAAGAGCAGATCGTGGGTGGATGTTTGTTGCCCTGATCTCACGACTTCGGATACGATTATGAATTATGTGGAACCCACGAAGCATGGCAATGGCTTCCGAGCGTCATTCCCGGCAGAAGAGATCCAGGAGGTAACGGAGTTTTGGAAGAATACTTTGATTCTATATGTACTCGGCAACCGGCCATTTTATTGGCAAATTCGTGCATATGCAAACCGCGTATGGAAACCAAAGGGTAGTATGGATTTCTATGCTCGAGAGAAAGGATTCTATTTTGTGAAAAGACATGGTTCGCATACTACAAGGAGGACCATGGACATTTGATGGTCGACTAATCATATTGAAAGATTGGAAGCCAGATTCGGTTTGCGAGAGGGATGTGTTCACTCGGTCTCAGTATGGATCAGATTCTCGAGCTTTCCTGCCAAGTATTGGAGTGTTCCGCTATTGACAAGATTGGCGAGTCTCATTGGGGTGCCAATAAAAACGGATGATGCTACTGCTCATCGAACAAGATTAATGTACGCGAGAGTTTTTGTGGAGATTAGGGCGGGGCAGGACCTTCCACGTTGTATCGAATACAATGTGTCGTCCAGGAAAGTGATGCAACAGGACGTCGAGTACGAATGGGTCCCTCCGAGCTGCTCGAGTTGCCGATGCTATGGGCATTCCACCAAGGAGTGTAAGGCCGCGTAAATGAGCCTCAGAAGGAAGATGAAGGCCCCTCCATGCACAAGCAGGCGGATCCCTCTGGCTCTGTTGTAGGCGCTGCTGCTAGCGTCCTGTTCCAGCTACAACGATCCCGTCCCAGGCGCCTGAGACGAAGAGAGAGGTCCCTGACACACGAGGTAAAAGTATGGAGGTAAAACAACGGCAGATGGTGATATTCTCGGCCCAACATGGCGTTAGTACGAGGAGCATGACACCGACCAGTCGTGTATGGACCTGGCATAATAAGGCAATGACAAATCGTGTGGCTTACCAACTTGATCGGGCGCTTGGAAACAGTGCTTCGTTCACTACTTTTCCGCACTCTTTGGCTAAGGGGCTCAATGCAGGTACGAGCGACCACTGTCCTATTATTGTGGACATAGCCGTAAGACCAGTCTGGAAACCATGACCATTCAAATATGCGAACAACTGGCGGTTACAGGAAGGCTACTATAAGGCGGTGGCACGAGGGTTAAACAAAACATTCAGCGGATACCCTCAGTTCCGTCTGGTTCAGAGATTGAAGGCGACCAAGGCAGCTCTGAAGACATGGTGGCAGCATCGGCCCAAGGCCGACCTGGAGCTAAAGGAGGGGGAGCTCCGTTCAGTCCAAAACAAGTTGCAAGGCGATATTCTCAACCCCCTACTGGCGGCCCAAGAAAAATTGCTTTCTGAAGAGGTGAGAATGCTCCGACTTCAACATGAGATCATGATGGCCCAGAGAGCGAAATGCACATGGCTCAAAGAGGGAGATCGTTGCAGCAAATTTTTTTATGATGTGATTAAGGCACAACAACACCACAATAGTATCTCGGGGTTGCTTGGTAAAGATGGACAGCTGGTGGACACACAGACATGCATCCAACAAGAGGCCGTCAGGTACTACTCGGAGCTATATAACCAATCTGATTATATAACTACTTTTCCTCATCTTGTTTGCAAAAAAAATAGTCACCGAATATGGTAACAGTGAACTGCTTGCACCAGTCACTATAAAAGAGATTGAGGCTATCGTCAAGACCGCAGATCCTAATAAAGCCCCTGGACCGAATGGGTTCAATAGTCAATTCTACAAGACTTACTGGGATGATTTGAAGCATCAGGTACTCGAAGTAGTGCAAGATTTCTTCTTCAATGGTCGACTTATGAGGGAGTTGAACCATACGTTCCTTACCTTGGTTCTAAAGACCGAAGGGGCGACGTCTTTATCGGACTTCCGGCCGATTGCTTGCTGTAATTATTTATACAAATTATACAAAATAATTACACATTTCATGTGCAGAAGAATGGAAAAAATCATGCAGGGCCTCATTTCTTGGAATCAAGCAGCATTCATAAAGGGGAGATCTATTTCTGAACATAGCTTATTAGCCCATGAGTTGGTGAGCGACTTCAACAAAGTTGGAAAAGCAAAAGCCTATCTGAAACTGGATATGCGGAAGGCGTACAACACTGTCAATCGGAAGTTTATCTGCAAAATTGATGCTTGATATGGGCTTTGATAGTATTTGTGTTTACAGGGTACGCGATTGCATCACTACGGCATCATTCTCCGTCCTCATCAGAGGACAACCACATGGATTCTTCCAGAGTAGTCAGGGACTACGACAAGGTGACCCTCTTTCGCCATATTTGTTTACGTTGGTCATGGAATATTTCACTTGCATGATGGATATAGCCCTCCTTAGACGACAGATTCAACCGTTATATAAGAAGGTGGTACCGCATATCACTCATCTAATTTATGCGGACGACCTACTTGTATGATTGCAACCATCAGTGGAAGGCATGACAACTTTAGCCTGGATCATGCAAGAGTTCGGAAGACTATCTGGCTTGCATCTCAACCGAGATAAAAGTCGAGTGTACTTCAATGCTTTATTCAACAGGAAAGAGGAGAGAGTGGCATTACTGGGGGTCGAGAAGGGAGAGCTCCCTGTCTGATATCTCGGTATCCCATTATGTGTCAACTATGCAAGGGATACTGATTGCTCTACTTTGGTAGAGTACACGCAGAGAAGAGTAGAAGGTTGGCAAGCACAATGCCTTTCCTTCGGAGCTGTTATCACTGCTCTCACCATGTATTGGCTACAGGCGCTGCTGTTGCCAAGATCCATAATACAAAAAATTGAACGGTTATGTGCGAACTTCTTGTGGAGGGGCGGCATGCACGCAATTGTATGGAACCAACTATGTCGTCTACACAAGGAGGGGGGTCGGACTGCGCTCATTTCACACTCTGCGAGATGTGTCCAGTATGAAGCTTGCATGGAAGTTTGTAACAGGAGGGTCGCTATGGGCTGAATGGATGAACCACCGCTACCTCAAAGGAGAGAACTTTTGGACGTACAAACTGAACAATAATGATTCGGTGACGTTCAAGAGTATTTTACGGCATCGGGCTCACATCAAAGGAGCCATCCGACGGGTAATTGGCAATGGGAGAAGCACAGATCTCTGGCATGATCCGTGGATATCACATCGAAGCCTATTAGAAACGGCAGGGGTTCACTACTCCAGGTAGGCGGACAAGAAGGAAAATGTTGCCTGCCTACTACAAAATGGAAGTTGGCAGCTTGGGCGGCATTCGGCGGCCGCTAGGGTGGCGGCGGACATTGGCAAAGTCCCGAGAGGTGATATAACTGCGGATAATAGGTGGGAATGGAGAACTAACCACGCGATGGCGAACACAAGCACAGGGTGCTTCACTTTCAGCTCGTGTTATGAGCTCATGAGGGAGAAACATTCGAGGGAGCACGGAGAGTTCGTGTGCGTTCATGGCCTTTCAAGGAAAATGCAGTTGGTTATGTATCGTCTAATGCTTGGTAGACTATTGACGAAGGATAGACTGGAGAGGTTCGGCGTACAGGTAGATCACAAGAAGTGCGTTCTATGTTGCCAACATAAGGAATCAATAAACCACATATTCCTGCAATGCTCGTTCACCGCGAAACTACGGGCAGAACAGGATCAGCATATTCGAGGAGGATTCAGCGGTGCACTACCAATAGGAGCGGTCATAGGAAAGATCAATGCCCAGAAAAAGATAGGCTCACTATGGTTCCGGGAGGCTAGGCTTCGATTGGCGGCTACAGTTTGGCACGTATGGAGAGAACAGAACAGGAAAATTTTCGAGGGACTCAGTACCTCTCTTTTTGGTATACTACAAAATATAGAATATGATGTAAAAGAGATGAGATAAGGGGGCGACTTGGGTGATAGACGGGTGTATGAGTTGTATTTTTCGCAATTGAAATAAAATTACCTTTATTACAAAAAAGAAAATGTATATATATATATATATATATATATATATATATATATATATATATATATATATATATATTTTATATATATATATATATATATATATATATATATATATATATATATATATATATATATATTCAAGGGGGCAAAAAATAAAAAAAAATATTCAAGGGGGGTAGAACCGTAGAAGACGACTATTGCGAGTCGCTAGGATCCTCCACACACACTTATACCATGAAGTCTGCTCTAGAAGTGGTTAGAACACAGTCCCTAAAGTAGCCTGAAATGAAGTTGTATAGTTCAAAGGAAACTTCTTAAAGATGAATACTTGTCTTTACAAAGCTATACTCAAGAGGCTACTGATTAAAGATAAACTGATTCGACATGGTGTACAAGTAGACTACAGTTAGGCCTTCTAATTCATTTAGTTCACGAGAGTATAGATCAGATCTTCTCCACATGCACTATGCAGATTACAGTTAGGCCTCAAATACAGGACTTGTGGACTGGAGGAAGAAATTAGGGAGAGAGCATGGAATAGCTCTAAACATTCAGCACTTATGAGGATGCATGATTACTGTTGTTGTTTGGCATATATCGAGGGAAACAAATGATAGGGTATTTGTAAGTGAGCAGATTCAAAGAAACAGTGGTGGGTATTTCTAGGCGATATTCGCCTCCATCTTTCGTACATTGGAAGTAGTCTAGCACCTCCAAAGGAAATTCGTTCGGCTGATTCGAATTTAGGACAATTGGACTGAACCAAAATTTTGACTACAATCAGTTAGTTGGATGTAAAGTTAACAGAGCCAGTTGTTGTAAAGTTATGAAAGCCAGTTGTTCAGCGGACCATCTAAGCAGTCTGTTAGTTCATCAAATATAGTTCCTTAGCTATAATTTCCATGATGATGGGGTGCCTAAGCCACTAGCTAAGCCACCTCCGTCTTTTATAACATTGAAAGTAGTACGGACCTCCAAAGATAATTTGCTTGGATGATTTGAACTTAGGACGGTTGGACTGAACCAAGATTTTGACTATAAGGAACTAGTTGGAAGTCATGTTAACAAAGCGAGTTGTCCAGGCAACCAACGGGACCGACCGTTTGAAAGTGGCCGGCCTAAGCAGTTTGTTATGTCCACCAAATGTTTGTTCTTATGTATAATTTTGGTTATAAAAAGGTATTAAAAATAAGGCGACCATATTCTATCGTTACTGATACCCATTCTATATACCCATTCTACATTGAATTAAAATTAATGGGGATGGAATTCTTAAGCTAATATTTTCATCTATGATTATGAATCTTCAATTCCCAACCTTTTTGACTTTTCCTAAAAAGAACAAGAAGAACGAAATCACCTAGTGATGTCCATAATCAGTACAGATCGGCGGCAACCCTATATCTGACTGTCAACCATCATCCAGATATGTGTGTTTTTCTTTACCTTCTCATTATTCTTCAACTTGTTATTTTTCTTTTGCATAGCTTATTCTTCATGTTTTTTTTACCCTCTTTGTCTCTTCTTCATCATTCTTGTATCCTTTGCAATTGTACTTTTGTTTTTCTTCTATGAGAGACTAAAGAACTTTTCTTCTTCCCATATTCTATGACTTCTTTCTTGCATTGATTGATGACAAAAAAATGAAGATGATCTCCCTTCTATTTTATTATGCCGTGCAACTGTTTTCAGTTTAGATGCTACATGATGGGAAATGAATTGTCATTTCTTCAGACGTATCTTTAATTAGGTCGCCGCTGCACCCCCTCGTCACCGTGCATCGCTCGCCGCACTAGCCGCCGCCCCTCGCGGCCGCAACAGCAGCACAACCACTATTATTCGATGTGGTATCCCGATGCGCGCACCCCCGCGCGGTCGCGCCTCCGGCTGCCGCCCCACTGCAGCAAGCTCCCTGGCAATCAGCGAACTTCCCGCGCACCACCACGCACCACCCCGGTAGCAATCAGTGCCACAATAACTCGATTCGACTTTGAAACCAAAATCCCGCTGTGACAAGTCAGAATGCATGTCTCAGAACAACAACTACGTGCGTATTTTCTGGGCCATCCTACCGTAGGATCGTTGAACCGCTTCTTCCATCGCATCTCAGTATATAGATCTACCCCCACCAAAATTTTTAGCCGTTAATTTTATCGTTTGCTATGTCAAAACTGGCCGCAAAGTTGGACGAATAATTGTGTTTATTTTTCACAGGTTTGTGGAGCCAACTTCGTGGATTTGTTTCTCCGCCGTCGTAGCTTCGTTTAACGCACCACCTGTTATTATGCACGGCTGGTATAACCAACTTCTTGTGATTAAAATTTTATTCTATTGTGAGGTCGTTTGAATGGTTGAATTCGTCGTCAAAGTTGGTCGTCCAAATTCATAATTTCTAACTTGTAAAATTTCAATTTTGGACCCCAGGCCTCCGGATTCTAATTCTGCCGCCACCAATGGACTCGTGGCGTCGTTCTGCCTTAAATTCATATATAATTTGCTGAGTTTCGAGTAACGTGACCCCGACACGCAATACGGTGCAAACCGGATCCCACAGTCTGGATCAATAGGTCATTTTGAGATCGACTCATCGGAATCCAATTCTGGATATATCGTTGGGTTCGTATCGTCATTCTGAACTCGTTAGCATATACTTTGCTAGATTTAGTGAACTTTGGCTCCGGCACGCATTTTCGTACAAACCCAAAATGCGGGTCAACAGATCATTTTGAGATCGACTTATCGGAATCCAATTCTGGATATACTGTTGGGTTCGTATCGTTATTTTAGACTCGTGGATATATAGTTTCCTAGGTTTATAGGACTTTTATCTTGACACATTTTTCGGTGCAAAGTGGGTCCGACATCGGACCACATTTTGACCCAAAATTACCGTTTGCTCTTGTGTCCATAATTGGACATTTGAGTAGTCTATCCTAGCTATTTTTCTTATTTCGAGAACGTTGGTGATGTTTGTTTCAGCATCCGGAAACGTTTGCGGAAGTCCCACTATTGCTACTTTTATTTGGCTTGAGGATTTTGACTGCAGGACATCATCAGATCATTGCCTCAATTCTTTTTGTTACATTTTATATCTTGCTACTTTATTGATGCCTTACAATTGCGCGTCCGAGTATAACTCTGGATGCAACCAATGAGATACGTTGGTCGTTACAGTTAGCCTAGTCCATTAGAGACTACCCATGTACTGCAGAGTAGATAAACTAGTATCTCGCTGGACCCTGACACGTGCTTGGACACGGTGATGTGATACAGAGATACAGGGCAAGTACCATCGTATTCGACTGATCATCAGTGCGGCTAGGACGTGCGACGGTATAGTTCATGCTAGATGCTTTCATTATGACATATTAGGCCCCACACTGGGGATTGTGCGTATCGTGGAGTCGACTCGCTCTAGATACATTGGGTGGGGAGGGCAATTACTAGACAGAGGGGCTGCTATTGGTATTTGGTGTTGACAGGGAGGCGGTTCGGACGAACCCCACTGCGAGATGATCTCATGTTCGGAGAGTCCCATTCGTCGAAAGTTGTTCTCATTGCATTTACACATAGTTGATAGAGTACCCCTGATCTTTATGTATTTCATACCATAGTGGCTTGTATATTATGTACCTTGTTGCATCCCTCTGAGGACCTGGTTTCCTTCCAGGTTGGCTGAGTGGGTTGGCAGAGTTCCTTGTCGGATATTTGTTGAGCACCCACTTCATTGCAGGTATTACTCTTCTTTAGTATGCATGTTTCATTTCTATATTCATACCTGCTTGATTTACATAGTATTTATAGACTCTTTTCCTCTCGAGTCTACTCGGGCTAGTATGATTATTAGGCTGCAGACTAGTATTCATATTTCCCTTTCCTTATGCTTCAGTTATATGGATTGAGATATAGAGTGATATAGTGATAGTTATACCATTTTAAATAGCTTATACGTATTCGAGTCGGAATAGAGTCTGGTTGAATACGTAGCTGGCCTATGCCACGTGGCTTGGTCCCGCATATTTTGGGACTGGGGCGTGACAGAAGAGGATCTGGTCTAGCGGGCAAAATATGGCAAAAACCAACGAAGGAGGGATGGGGCTCTGTAGAGTCAACGAGGTGATCGATGCCTATTCGGTGAAGCTATGGTGGAAACTTAACTCCAAGCGTAGTTGTGGAGTGACTATTTCAAGGGAAGACATTTCTCGAGACGACACCCGTCGATCGCTATGGCCAACAGTAAGGCTCTCATGTGTGGCGTAGGCTCCTGCGCGGGAGGGAGCTCGGGGAAGGGCATATCCGGCTATGCGTAGGGAATGGAGGAGCTCGATCATTCATGAAACCTGGGTAGGCGACGGGAGGCTGCTGCCAGTTGATGAGGAGTGTCCTCTGGTCTATATATACCAGGCGTGGAAGAAAGGAGAAGGGTGGGACTACGGTCTTCTAGCAAGATGGTTTGGAGAGGGGGTCGCTCAAGAGGTCAGGGAAGGAGGACGCGGGATATCCCGAGGAGAGGGACTCCCTCGAGTGGATGGCGGATGCCGCAGGTCGCTTCACGCTGAGATCGGCATGGGAGACTGTCCGGGTCAAGCACCAGGCGTCCAGGCGACTGGCTGCGGTGTGGGGTCGTCAGTTCCCGTTGAAATGGAGGATCACTCTTTGGAGGACATTGAAAGGTAAACTTCTGACCGATGACGTCATCAAAAGCATAGGATTTGCCTTGGCATCCCGTTGCCACTGCTGTCTTGACGCAGAGGAGGAGACCATCAGTCATGTGTTGTCGGAGGGAGGTTTGGCCTGCGGGGTTTGGGAATGGCTAGGATAGCTATTCGGCGTGACGAGGAGGAGAATGAACATTGTGGATAGGTTGGAGATGTGATGGGCGCCTAATCATAAAGATAAGCCTAAGGTCACGCAGCGGCGGTAGTTTGGGTGTTATGGAAGAACAGGAACAAGAGTAGGTACGAAGGTCGTATTTTCTCGGTTCAAGCGCTCATCTCTAAGGTTACGAGGCAGTACAACAAAGCGAGGAGGGGATTGAGTCCGGCGGTGGGGGCTCAGGAAGGTTGAGCGTGTATAAGGGGTATAGCATTTTGTGAGTTTTTCTTTTGTGCTGTCACTGTTGGGGGTTTGCTTGGTGCTAGCTCATTTTGAACAGAGCCCGACTTGGTTCCCCATTTTGTTGCCCTTCATTTCTTTTTGCTATAATACCGTTCTTTTTTGCTGATATATATATATATTTTTTTTCTTTTTTGCTGATATATATATATATATATATATATATATATATATATATATATATATATATATATATATATATATTTTTTTTTTTATATATATATATATATATATATATATATATATATATATATATATATATATATATATATATATATGCGCCACATTTGTGTTGTATCATTGCGTTATTGCATTATTCAGCAAATTGGTCTTCAACATTGTATACTTCTTGTTAGACCCTTAACCACCTCTAACAAAGTATGGAACGTATCTTACCTTTATACCTGATCCCATACTCCACTAATCCCATAATCGATAAATACAAAAGTGGGATGCTAAACAGATTAGTTGGCGAAGTTATGAAACCTGATTTCCTCTCACTCTTACTTCAATATAATTAAGATGCACTGCAGAAGGAATGTTTATATCTCTGATCTCCATCACTATATAAAGTTAATAAACATAGACATATCCCAACCTGTAGACCCTATGCCAGCCTTCCACTAATGCCACAACCAAGCCTGGTGAACAAGTTTACATTAGTATTCTACAGATCTTGCCAGATTGAAATTTAAGTAGTATTTTACTTAATTGTTCAAATTGGACCGAAACCCAAACCAACTGTATATTAGGTGAACAAGTTTACATTAGTAAATTACTAAACTTGCTCAAAAAAATGCTTAGAAAGGCAGGGGAAAAACAGGGAAGAAAAATAAAATAATAGGCAATGCACAACAATCCTACAGATAAGATGCATGTGTAGATAAATGAAAGATGAATTGACAAGGGGGAAATGAAGATTAGAAAATAATAAGATTTATTATTGAGATGTTGAAGTGACCTTCTCATAAGTCATAACATCCTTCTTGGTGGTTAAAGTTAGATTGTTGATATCAGCATTAAGGCTCAGGTAACGATCCATGGGGAGCAGGATATAAGTCGATGTCAAAGTCATCTAAGTTCTCCACCCCAACATTCTGCCAAAAAAATACACTAAATTTAATTTAATACAATATACAATTAAAAATAAGGAAGTAATAAGATTAAAAATAAAATTGAATAAGTAAATAAGATGAAAAATACACTTAAATCTCTCATGAAATTCTAGCAACATTATAAGAAGCAACACATTCAGTGGTTATTTGATATGCTAAAAAGACCATCTAGTAAGTACGCCTTACATACACAGATAAAACTATCCATGAAGGCTAGGAAGCATTACATTTCCAAAATTGGTGTCATATCCATGACAGAAACATAAATATACACATGGCTATGCCATAATCAGTTCTATGTCCATGTCACTGTGGCCATCTGCAATGTAGCATAAACCCAAAAAAGTTCCGAGGATAAAAAAGATAAAAATGGCAATTTTTTTGGTCAAAAGTAATTATTAATAGGTTAAAGTCTACTTGGTTTAAATCCACATGGACGTGATATGCACTTAAATATTAACGGGGAAAGAACCAAGATTTGCATGTAGAGGTTAATTAAGAGCCGGACATCCGTAGATGGAGCAGTTTACCCATGTGTAAGTGTGAGCGTTACCGGTTTTCATCCGTGCTCCCTCCATGGGTCATCATCATCATCCAAGTCTTCTCCCATAACAATGGGGTCCACTATGGAGCACAATAAAGCTCCATGAAGGAATTGAAAGCATTTTACAAGTTACAACACATCAATCTTCTATTTGGTGCCAAATTCCTAGCCAAAGTATAGCTATAAGCATGAGAGGATCATGTCATAAAACCTATAAAATGAGTTAGCATGCAGTTAAACCTACCTTTTGGATATGTACTTTAAGGTCATGCAACCAAGGAGCAGAGCACCCTCCAATTCCCCTAAACTATAAATAGTCTAGATAAAGAGGTAAGACGGTACAATTTGCTATAGAAAATTACATTTGTTTGTATGACACATGAATACAAAAGGGGAAATAGAATGGGAATCCCATGCAGTCTCTCCGTGGGTGGTTACTCGCAATTAGGCAACCACTCGGAATTTTTTTATTAATCAGTTAGGTGCCCAAATACTCAAACGAATAATTACGGACTAATCCTTTCCTAGAACATTGTGTATGAGTGAGTGTGCACACACCTTTTTGGTCAATTAATTTTGGTAAAGTGTTAGAAACTTTCGAGTAGTATTGACATCATTTATGTTAAGTTGTGGTCAATTTTTGCAAATCATTTTACTCATTTTGGAAAGTTCCAGCTGACATTTGCCAATTTTGGCCAGATATAGCTCGTAAATTGACTAGAAAGTAGCCGAGGCTTTCAATGTCTGTCAAATAAAGGAATCAGCTAATAGTGGTTTTAAGTGTAGTTGTGGATAGTTTTGGTTCAAATTCAATAAGAAATAGTCGGAACTTGGGCACAATTTTTACTAGCTTCCTACTACTCATCAAAGTTAGCATTTCCCAAACACATGCTAAATAAAAAACCATTTTATTTCATAAAACTAAGTGTGGAAGAAGTGGAGTTTCCATGTTGTTCAAGAGTAATGATTGACATATACATGGGGCATGTTAAGCTCTCCTATGGACATTCCTACTTTTGATAGAAAGGTAAACCTAAAATAGTAACAAAAACAACGGCAACATTTTCCACCTTTGCTTGTAACAAAGATGGTAGAACTTTTATGTATTAAAGACATCCCAACAATCACGAGCTTGTCTTCTACTCCAAATAGCTGACCTGGGAATAAACTGATGGCTTGAAGTTATAGTTGTACCTTCGTGGCACTTGTCACAACCCATCGTCCGAGATTGAACAAAATCTTGAACATTGTAGAATTTTTATAAATACAAGACATCCAAACAATTTACATTGAGTTGTATTTTGTATAACCTACTTGGAAAGTAACCTAATATGTCATGAACATGTAGTTGTGCCTCCATGGTACCTGTCACAACCTCTGGGTTGAGTAAATCTTCAAAACAGTAGCACTTTTATTAATAAAAAACATCCCAACATCCTATTGGTATCAGTAGCAACAATTTAAATCCAATCAAAAAAAATATTCTTCTAGATAAATGTTGTTGAAGCACAACTCTTAGTAAGCAATTCCACCTCTGTTGCTATTTTGTCATGTAGGATCCAATTTTAGAGGAGGTTGCAATTATTAATATTCATCAAGAGGTGAAACAACTCTCCGATGAAATAACTATCCTAAAATATAGTCCTACGTAGAAAGGAGTTGAAGGTGAAGCTGCTAATAGAGAAATGAACACCACCATTACGTATTCTTTTATTGTACTCCATCTACCATCTTTCACTACTAATTTTGGCTTTCAGTATTTTTCATCAACCACCCGAAATGCTTAAATCAAAAAAATGGAGTAACATATAGCATAGACAATAGTATTCATCAATAGATGAAACAACTCCCTAAAATCTAATTCTAGTCCTACACAGAACGGAGAGTTACAGGTGAAGTTGCTGAAAGAGAGATGCCACTATTGGTTCTACTTATTTTATTGTACTCGAGTACTCCATCTGCCACATTGCTTTACTAATTTGGATTTCGGTCTTTTTCATCAACCAACCAAAATGTACCAAGAAATGGAATAACATATAACATAGCCGCTCAGTAGTCCATTAATTTCATATTGACGGTAACACAATTCCTATAAGATATTGTATGAAACTTTTAGCGTTCCTTCTTTCGTGAACTCAAATATGGCATTAAACGTTCAAAAAAAAAAAAAAAAAAACCAATTCTCACAAGCATTACCTTTTATGGTACCATGATTCACAATATCGATATCAAACCTTTGCTAATTGGTACCGTGATTCACAATATCAATATCGATTTTGTCTGCAGCGCATCAATTGTCATATTAACACAAGGGACTGAGTCAACCAAATACTACCCCGATATTAAAACGTTGTATCGCTCAGTGCTACAACAACACAGAACCCAAATGTTGCTTCCCACGCATGTGTCGATGCCACAACATCGACTGCCACAACACAAAACCCACATGTTGCCTCCCACGCCTGTGTCGATGCCCCAACATCGACTGCTTTGTCCTACAACCAACGCCGACACATGAACTACTCACCAACGGCCAAATCGTAACAATACCACCAGGCTTCTCTCAAACCAGCACTAGATTTCAGGCCATGGTAGCAAGATATTATTGCAAAGTTTGAACAGAAAAATAATAAAAAAACAAATGTAGAAACAAATAAATCCAAAGATAATTAATTCTTAAACAAAACCTCTGTATGTAACCGTCCTCAACATAGTTTTCTGCACCACTCCCCTCTCCCAAATTCACAATTCCTAAAATCCTAAACCTAGAATTTCGTCGAGCCAACGTCCATCAGCTTTCGATTCCGCAGCTCCGTCTCCACCGAGTTGGTCCATTGTGGCGGGCGGCCGACTGCCACCGTCCGCAACCTCCGCACCATGATCGCGGCCAAGAAGAAGCTACATGTCGGCCAACACTTTCAACAACTCCAACACCGACATAGGTCTTTCGACGGGGACTCTCTTGAATAGAAAATTATTAAAAACAAATGCAGAAACAAATAAATCCAAAGATAATTAATTCTTTCTAAACAAACCCTCTGTATGTAACGGTCCTCTACATAGTTTTCTCCTCCATTCTTCCCTCTCCCAAATTCTCAATTCCTAAAACCCTAACCCTAGAATTTCGTCGAGCCAATGTCCATCAGCTACCGATTCCACAGCTCTGTCTCCACTGAGTCGGTCGATTGCAGAGGCAGGCAGCTGTCACCGTCCGCGACCTCCGCACCATGATCGTGGCAAAGAAGAAGCTGCAGGTCGGCCGGCACTTTGATATCACCGTCGTCAACTCCAACACCGTCGTAGGTCGCCTTTCGACAGTGATTCTCTTGATAAAGGCAGTTGAGCCCGCCTATATTTCAAGATCCACCTCAAAGCTAAAGTTTTCTATCAATCAACCGATAAATCATCATAAAGAACTAGAATTTCCAAAGAATGGACAAACTTGAGGTACCTATGGCGGTGTTGGAGACGACGACGATGATATCAAAGTGTCGGCCGACCTGTAGCTTCTTCTTGGCCGCGATCGTGGAGCGGAGGTCACGGACGGTGACAGCGGTCGGCCGCCACAATCGACTGATTCGGTGGAGAAGGAGCTGTGGAATCAGCAGCTGTTAGAAATTGGGTCGACGAAATTCTAGGGTTAGGGTTTTAGGAATTGTGAAATTGGAAGAGGAGAGAATGGGAAGAAAACTATGTAGGACCGCTATATATAGAAGGTTTGTTTAGAAAGAATTAATTGTCGTTGGATTTATTGTTTCTACACTTGTCTTTTAATATTTTTCTGTTCAAATTTTGCAAGAAAATTATTTTGTTACCGTTACATACAGAGGGGTTTGATCTCCAAAAGTACATTTAGAAAGAATTAATTATCTTTGAATTTGTTTAGGCAAATTCAATTAATTTTTTTCAGAATACATTACACATATGGGTTTATATGTTGTATATATCAATCAATATATTATTCAAAATACATTGCACAAAACGTGTCTCTTTCACAATTTGGGTCTATATGTTGTACATCAATCAATAGCAACATCATGAAAGTCCTTAGGCATGACTTTGGGTTCCTCCATCTTCATCATCTTTTCATAGGCAAAAATATCATCTGACATGCTCTGCATCTTCAAATAGAAAGAAATATATAAGTACAAAAGAGTTCAAAATAGAACCTGAAAAGTTGATTGATAGTATTATGGCTGCCAAAATTTTAGTAGTCATCACTACAATGGGGGTTGCCAAAATTTGATAGAAACTCTCAGTCCTAAGACTGTCAAAATTTTGGTTTGGCAGTCCTAATATTGATATTTTTGATTTATGCAAAATCCCAACGATTCATTAGAGAAATAAATTACCAAAACTTCTTCGGAAGGTTCAGAAATGCGAGATAATGTATCCGGCGAGCCGATAACTTTATCGAATTAATTCTTTATCATCCCCTCTATATTGTTAGAATACATTTTTATTGGAGAATGACCCAAAGCTTGAGAAGTTTCATCAGAAAACTTTGGAAAATACATGGTTATAGATTCCCCGAAGATTCGCCGGAGATTCACAGGAATGATGGAGATTTGTTAGGGTTTATGAAAATTAGTTTAGAGTTTAGGGATTTGGAAAAGGAAGAAGAAGACAAAAAAGGCAGATGACAATATTTTTATATATACTTTAGTTTTTGTTGCACCCAAAAAAATTTCAACGACATTTTGGTAATTAATTTTGTTAACATTTGTGCCGCCCCCGAGTAAACTGTGTACTGCTCTTAACATTTGCCATATTTTATAGGCACCTTGTCACAAAGCCCCTATGATTTTTCATGTATCATTTTATCCATCTTAGCAATATCCAAGATGCAACATAGTTGATAAACTAATGTCTAAAACTAAATTTGATGCGGGACCATCATTTTGGATCAATCCAAACCCATCAAGAATTATATTTTTTGTTTAAATTTAAGTTAGATGTTCCTACTATCCTTTGATATAATCTTTTAGTTTATGTTTGTCTTTATCTTTTTTAAGAATTGGTTTTCTATAAGTAAAGTGTTATGGACCTTTTGTTTAGTAGAGGAAAATTAATTTATAATAAACATTTGAGTTTGAAAAGAGCCAAAGCCTAGTTTTTATCCCTCTGCTAATTGAGTTTGACGTCGCCTTCGCTACCTCACCTTTTGTCACATCCGCGTCCGGTTGATTAGGCACGAGTTGTGAATGCGTCTAGCCTACGTCACAGATTCAACGGTTGTAAACTGTCTAGACCTCAATAGTCGCCAAATATTCAAAGTAATCAATCATGCTCAATCACATAAACTAACAAAACAAGAAACAAAACCCAGCACACACACGATCACCACAGTCCTCCAGTATGGTTTGAGTACATCATACAAATCATAACTCCGATGAAAATTCGGTAGAATTATCATATACATGTCTCGTCAATATACATCATATCAAATACATTTGATACATCAAAAGTATCTATCCGAATTTGTAAATCTTCCAAATACCATCATCCGATTCGAGATGTTGATCTATGTCCTTCCTCTTAATATGTCAACTATCCAGTCAGAAATTGAACAAAGTACATTTATACAAAATATTGAAATACATTTGATACATCAAAAGTATCTATCCGAATTTGTAAATCTTCCAAATACCATCATCCGATTCGAGGTGTTGATCCATGTCCTCCCCTAATATATCAACTATCCAGTCAGGACTTGAACAAAGTACATTCATACAAAATATTGAACAATACAAAAGAACATAAAATAAATCAGAGAATGATACACCAAATGTTGTAATGGAATGCAACTTGCAACACAAAAGATCATGAGAAACAGACTACAAACAAGAATTAAACACGATTGGCATCTACGTGTTTTGAAATACCGTTTTCAATATGTGGACGGGTGGACTTTTACTCTGATTTGTCCGACTCGGACATACGTGTAGTATATGTCGAACTATTATTCATATTCTCATGGTTTGTCCACATATGTACTTGGCATTCTTCTCCCCCATGATTCAGAAATTATGTCAAACAATATTCAGTTTTGATATCACAATATAGTCACAAATTTATTATTCAGAGTCATAAACAAATATCGTGTCAGAATCGAGTCGCAATATAAAACATGACTAGTCAAGAAACAAATGCAGCAATTATAATGTATTGAAAAATATCTTAAATGGAGTACTCGCCTCATGTCCCAAGTGAAAGTTGAACCCAATCCACCAATAGAATATTGAATAATTAGATTTCATTCTAGTTCAAAACCCTATCTATCTATATTCATTAAATCATATTTCATATTTTATGCTAGAATAGTCCTAACTTTGATTTTCTACATATACAGAATCATGGCCCACACTTTCTTAGTTCCTAGTTTATTTTTTATTAAATCCAAAACCTGTAAAGAAAATTCTAAAAAGATCATCACCTAATAAACCTGGCCCAAAACATTTTCTTAAATTCTCTTCTAAGTCTATTACTTATTCAAGGACCAACCCAAATCTACTGTTCATTTGAAACAACCCTTGGACCCACTGAACTAGTCCTAAAATAAATATTAAGATTTCTTTATACATGGACCTAGGCCCGGAGAGCAGACCAGCTGTCAATGTTATTCAGTCTCATTTCCTGTCCCCTTTCTGTGATTTTTTCTTTTTCTTTTTTAAACAACGATCCCACCAAGCTATTAGGGGGGACAGGGAATGGGATTGAATAACAGGGACAGCTGACCTGCACCCTTAGGCCTGACCCAAAGCTATTAATTCAGCCTATATATAAAAATAGCCCAAGGCCCAAAATCAGTTATTATTCATCTCATCTTCTTTTAATTGGTTTTGGTTTCTAAAACATTCTTAAAACGTAAGCCCATGGCCCAAAAGATTTATTAAATGCTCAACTTATTTCAATAGGCACACAGAATTCTATTATAGCCATCTCTATTATTACTAACATACATAGAAAGAGAAAAGATCAAAGAAACTCACCGAGCTTTGGAAACCGAGGCACAGGACACTCGGCCGAGGCAAGTTTGTCAGAGCCGGAAGGGTTACACGTTGGTGCCTGGCTGCGATGAGGCCGGATCTGCGAGCGGCGGTCGCCGAAGGCTCGACTGGCTGAAACACATTCGTCGGTCAGGGATGGGGTCTGCGGTGATTGAGCGGAGACACCACCAGAGACTGGTGATGCGGTGGGGGCCGATGGAAGATGGGGGCAGTAGCTGTCGACGCTACGTTCGACTGTGGCGAGTGCATAGGGGGCGGACGACCGACGTAGGAGTCGTCTCTCGGTGGGAGTCGTGGTCGGACACGGTGGCGCCTGGAGGAGCTCGGCTCGAGGATACGGTGGTAGAGACTATGTACTTTGGTTTTACTTCATTTTATTTTTCAGACTATGCACCACTACGTAGTACTTTTCTTATTTTAGTCATGCTTCTAGGTTATGTACTTTGGTTTTTCTATTATGGATTTTGCTATAAAATGTTTTACACTGCTATGTTTAGATAAAGTGGCAGCAGAGGACAAAGCGATGATGCGGCAGTCAGAACTCGGGAACGGGACGGTCCTGAGATTCAAGCAGCCCCTAACCTCCAACTTTTGGAGCGACGGTAGATGGCCTGCAGCTGTGCAAATGCTCCTCAGCTTGAGCTGCTGACAGAGGTGCAACCTTTCGAGCTTCGGCAGCACAATGTCTGCCGTGAACAAGTTCTGAAGCAGAGAACAAAATCGTATTTCCATCACTTGGAGTTTCGGAAGGCTGACGGAGACAGGGAACAGATCAAGCAGGTTTGGGCAGTACTCCAAATAGATGGATTTTAGAAGCCAAAGCTCCTTCCCTACAGAGAGAACATGTCATTGCATATTGCTGCTAGTTTCGTGTTGCTGGATAACCAGAGTCTCTAGACCTTCTAGATGTTCCATCCAGCTAGCCTTTCTCGGATTAGGAGAGTTGAAGGTGTGCTCCATGTCGTTGCAGCACTTGATGTAACAATCTTTTAGCTCCACAGTAGGCCATATCCCTTCTTGAGCATTTAGGTAATTGTGTAGGGAGAGAAGTTTGAGGTCCTAACATTATGATTAGGTTCATTGTTTGGTACTATAATGTTTTTTCATATATAATGTATTGTTTTCCATGTATCGTCTCCTATGTGTTGTTCCTTCACTCTTTTGTTTGATATGTTACTTCACCGTTTAAGGGGGAGTTATACCATTTAGATAAAGTGACAAAGAGGGAGAACACAATAAAAATTATGCAAGACAGTACCGATGAATTTGCTCACGATTTACGGGGGAGCTTCACATCACTGATACATTCGCATCGTACCATTTTTATTTGCATTGACATATGAACAATTGTTTGTCAAATTATCAAGGCTTAATTGCTAATTGCTACCCTCAACTATCACATTTTTTCAAGTTGATACCCTAAACTTTTTTTCGTAACAGATTGATACCTCAACTATTCAATATGTTCAAGTTGGTACCCTGCGTCGTCCAGGGGTTAGTTTTTTCCGTCTGTGCTGGAAAAAGTTGATTTTTTTGGACGAGAATAGCCCTGATTATTATTTTAAAAGCTCATTCTCTTTCAAGAAAGAGAAATTTTGTCAAAGTTACAAATTTTTTTCCCCATCTACTGTCCGGTGATGCCCTAGCCTTAGCTCTAGTCCATTCTCTTTCAAATTTTCTCCTAATTTTTGTAGTCTATTTTTTTTGTACATAATGTCTAATCTACTCCCAATTTCTATATGCCCTAGTCCATTCTCTTTCAGTTTTTTCTACTATTTTTTGTAGTCTATTTTCTTTCTACATCAAAAATCAAAACCCTAAAAATCGAAACTCATGCATCAAAATATTAACACAAAAATTGTGGATTACAAACGTACATAGGTCGAAAAAACCTAATTTAGAAAAATGTCAGAAATTCTAAATCACAAAATTAAAAAATTAAAACCCTAAGATCAAATGCTTAGAGATGGAGATGGCATGATGAATGTGTAGAGATTTCACCTTCTTTGAGATCGGGTGAAGATCAAATGAGAGGGAGAGAAAGAGACACCCGTTCTTAAAAAATTTCTAATTAAATCGGATTCCTAATTCTCTTTCTATTCGTACAGGATCTTTATGAGAGCAAGGGCTTTTTCGTCTTTTTATCTTTGCTGTTAACGTCGTTAGGGTACTAAGTAGTCTAATTATAGTTGAGGTATCAATCTGTTACGAAAAAAAGTTTAGGGTATCAACTTGAAAAAGTGATATAGTTGAGGGTAGCAATTAGCAATTAAGCCAATTATCAAAAATGGAAAATTGTTGACCCAAACAATTCATAGTCAACTCAATTTTGATACTCGACTAAACCATGGTTCGATATAACACAGTACAACACAACATTAAAGATTGTAACATCAAAAGACATCGCTACACGCTCACATGACAGGACAAGAATGTAACAGTTTGGTACCGAGTCTTATATATATATATATATATATATATATATATATATATATATATATATATATATTGGATATATATATATATATTGGAAATATATATATATATTGGAAAAAGGGTAAATTTTATTCCAAAAGTAATGCAATAATCTTACAACATACAATCAAAGTGGGACTCCCACTCATCAATTCTCCCATAGCATATACATCAAACTCGATGTTATGGAGAATGCCTACCGGAGGGGTGACCAGTCCCTCAAATATCCGACGGTTTCGTTCCGGCCATACATGACAAACTGAAGCAGCCAGACGAACTCTGGCGGCCCGGAACCAGTCCTGCCCTCGACCCCTGCTATCCCAGAGCACCGTGATGATGTCCCCAATCCCCTTTCCGGAGACGCACACTCCCAACACTCTACTCTGCTCCGACCATATCTGCCATGCCAGTGCACACTCGGAGAAAATGTGCTTAATAGATTCATGCTCCAGACTGCAAAGCACACACTTGGGGTCCAGAACCGGCACTCCAAACGAACTCAGACGATTCTTAGTCAAAAGGCGGCCCAGTAGAAGCTTGTAGACACAAAGCTGCATCTTTCTGGCCAGACCCTTGCACCATACGAACTCGTAGTCAGGACTCTGAGAGAAGGTGCGCCGGATGAGGTTGCAGCAGCTCCGGAATTGGAACTCTCCAGTTCCCGGAAGTTGCTCCTGTCGGCTCCCAAATCCACCGACCTGCAGGCAAAGCCGGGTCAATGACAATAGTACTAATGATCCCACCCAGCTCCTCGGTAAACCGATAAGACTCCGGCCTCCACTTCCTGTCGCGAATGATGCGACTACACGTCAGACCACGCCTGTCCTCCTGATGTGTCGGGGCTCCCCTGATGTCCAATAGCGAACGCCGATCTATCCAAGGATCCCGCCAGAGGTCCGTTCCAGACCCATCCTTCATGACCTTCCGGATTGCAGATTTGAGTACCCCCTGTGTTTCAAGACAGTCTTGAACGTGACTGAGTGATTGTTATCAGTAGCACACGTCCAAAAGTTGCCCTGCTTCACGTATCTGTTGTGCATCCAGTCCGCCCAGAGAGACCCCCCGTTGATGAATCTCCAAGCCAGCTTGAGCGCGGAGGCCTCCCTAATCTCCAGCAACGGCCTGAGCCCCACTCCTCCCTCCTTCCTGGGTCGACAGAGCTGCTCCCAGGAGATCGCATGCATACCCCCTCTCCAAATGAAATCTGCACAGAGCCGCTCCACTTTCCTAATAGTGGCAACAGGAAGGAGGATGGACAGCAGCCAGAAATGAGCCACAGCCGTAATCACCAATCTGACCAGCTCGATGCGTCCGCCAAATGACAAACCGGCGGCTTGCCAACCTTCCACTCTCCTCTGGACATACTCCACCAGGCCATGGCAGTCCTGATCCCGCGCATAGTTGACTGTGAGAGACACTCCTAAGTAACGCACCGGAAGATCACTCCTCGCGATACCCAGCACATCGGTCCGCTCCTCCTTCTGGGGACATAGGGAGCTGAAGTAAACCCTGCTCTTATCCCTGTTCATCTGAAGGCCCAAGAGTGAATTCAATTCTTCCATAATCGCCGCCAGCGTCTGCAAATCCTCCGTCGATGGCTGGATGAACACCAAGAGATCATCTGCATATATAAGGTGGGTAACTGGGGGATCCACCCTCCGAAACAAAGGGACCAGCCTCCTACGGTGCACTGTCAGGTCCATCAGGCATGTGAAGTATTCCATAACAAGCGTGAACAGGTAAGGGGACAGGGGGTCACCTTGCCTAAGCCCACGATTGCTCTGGAAGTATCCATAAGGAATGTCCTGGATGAGGACAGAGAAAGTGGAAGACGTGATGCACTCCCGGATCAATGCTACCCAGTGGTTCGCGAAACCCATGGCGGTCATCAGATGACAGAGGAAGTCTCGATTGACCATGTCATACGCCTTCCTCAGGTCCAGTTTCACACATGCTTTCTCCCCTCTGGGTTTGCTAAAGCCCTTCACCATCTCATGAGCCAAGAGGCTGTGCTCAGCGATCGACCTCCCTTTGATGAACGCAGCCTGATTCGGAGATACCAAGTCCTGCATGATCCCCTCCATCCGCCGGTACATAAGGTGCGTAATTATCTTATAAAGATAATTACAACACGCAACAGGTCTGAAATCCGCCAATGTCGTCGCTCCCTCCTTCTTTGGCACCAAGGTCAGGAATGTGTGATTCAGCTCTTCAGAAGCTTCCCTTTGATGAAGAATTCATGCACCACCTCCAAGACCTGATGCTTCAGAATGTTTCAGTGGCGTTTGTAGAACCCACTGCTAAAACCATCCGGTCCAGGGGCCTTGTTGGGATCCGCCACCTTGACAATGGATTCCACCTCCTCCAAAGTAACCGGGGGCAAGAAGAATGCTATTCCCATACGGAGTCACCAATCTCTTCGTAACAACCTCTGGGAACACAGACAGGTAGTCAGTCTGAAAATATAACTCAGAGTAGTACCTGACAGCCTCGCACTGGATCTCAGCCGGCGTCCCCACCAGGATGCCATCATAGAAGAACTTGGAACAACGGTCGCCATCCTTGAGCCAGAAACATTTGGCACGCTGAGCCGTGTTAATCTCCTTCTGCAACCTCAGGATGTTGACTTCTCCAATCAGCTCCTTCTCTCTTGCCGCCAGGTCCCCATTAAGCATGTCAGCTTGCATGTCCTGCTAGATGGCGCGCAACTCCGCCTCCTTATCTTCTAAGGTAGACTTGGGCAACCCCTTCACCCAACTCCGAAGAGCCTTCTTCGTGGCCTTGAGACGACGTACCAAGCAAAACTAGGCCGTCCCCTCCTGACAGCTAGTGAGCCCCTCTGAGACAGCCTCCAGGTAGCCCTCCGAGAGATACCAACTGTTGTTATACCTGAAAGGGCGGGACTTCCCAGGAGACCGAGAAGTGAATCCAACCCTGATGGGAGAATGATCGCTCGTCCCAGCGGCCAGGCCCTCAGCCGAAGAGTTGGGAAAATACCGGAACCATTTCCCGTTTCCCAGAGCTCGATCAAGCTGGCATGCAACCCTGTTCCGGATGGCTTTGTTGTGCTAAGTCCAGATGAAGCCTGAGCGAGACAATCCCTGGAGCTCCGCCTGAAGGAGGCATCTCTGGAAATCATATAAGATAGAGTCTGGAACTGGGCGACCACCCACCTTCTCCCCTCGGTGCAGAAGGGCATTGAAGTCTCCGATCAGAAGAAGGGGAAGGACCGACGAATCTGCAGCAGCGGCAACTCGGGAGATGTCACTCCACAGGGACTCCCGTCTCCTTTTATCGTTGTGGCCGTAAACCACCCCCAGCAATAACCGAAAGCCACCCTTGTTCGAAAAGGAGATGGCAATCAATTGCTCCGTCATCAAGATCAAGTCACTATCCCAGCTCTTCGAGTTCCAACGAACCCAAATCCTGGCCATGTCACATAGAGCCAGGTTGTGAAGTTGGGCCCAATGAGATGGGGTCCGCCGAGCAAGTGTCTTTTCACCTTTGATCTTAGATTCTAATAGAACAAAAATGTCACAATTCTCTCTGTGAAGCACCCCACAAATCTCTCTCCACCTCCCTAGCGAACACGCCTCCCTCATATTCCAGGCGATAATAGCCATTAATTAATGGGACGATGGGTCCCCTGCGAATCACCCGGATCGGCACCTGGGGAATGCGCCACATCCGTCGCTAAAAGATCCTCCTCCATCCCAGTCGGAATGGCATGCTGGGGAACGACCTGAGAGAGCACCAACGCCCAGGCAGGATTGTCAACACACACCGCCTCCTCTCTGTCAGTAGGATGCCCCCCTCCCTGGAGGGGCCGTCACTCAGCGGACCGACAGCACGTCTCTTCCTACGGTAAACCTGCCACTCAGCCGATCCGCCACCACCTCGCGCCTCGATGCCCGACGCCACCATGCCTCTAGTAACTATACTACTCTGCCCCGGGCAAGTGGACAACGCCCCACTCGTGGGAGCAAGCTGGGTAGAGACAATGAGGCTCATCCCACCATCACTCACTGGATGAGTATCCTCTCCCACCAAGACCTCCTCTCCACTGTCAACTCTGAAATCCATGTCACAGGGTGAGTCTGGAGCCTCACTCAGGGGAATAGTAGGCTCCACCTGAGTTCCTACCGCCGAACAAGCACTGGGCAGATGTCCGAAACAGAAACAGCGTGAACAGGTAGGTGGGACCCATTCGTATTCCACCTTCTGGGTAAGCACCTCTCCAGAAGGAATCTCATATTCCACCATCTTCGGTAGCTCCCCCCCAGCCCGAATCTCCACAAAAATCCTGGCGTACATCAACCTCGACCTAAAGGCAGTAGCTTCATCCGCCTTGATCGGGGTGCCCACCAAGCTCGCCAGACGCATCAGCAATGGTATACTCCAGAACCGAACAGGGAACTCAGGGAAGCGAATCCATACAGGGATGGCATTCAGAACTTCCCTCTCACATCGAAGCTCCGGGGTCTATTCCTTTAGAATGATAAGCCTGTCGTCGAACATCCAGAGGCCGCCTTGGAGGATCCTAGCGACATTCTCCGCAAGTCCGAACTTCACATAATAGAAGCCGTTCTCGCGGGAAAAGAACTCCATACTCCCCTTAGGCTGCCAGACACGCGCTGCATAACCCCAGATCTGTCCGTAGAAAGGCTTGTTGCCTAGAACATACAGAACGAGGGTATTCTTCCAGTATGCTGTCACCTTCTCTATCTCCTTCGTAGGGAACGAGGCCCGAAAACCCCGCCCTGCCTTGATCGGCGGCACGTACTCCATCGATATGGGACTTTTCGGCCCCACAAGTTTGCAGATCTCTGTCCAGGACCGTCCAGCCGGCCGTGTAGTCGCCCCATGTGGCCTGGGGGCAACCTCCGGACGGGGAGACCCAGATCCCTGAACACCGAACTCCACCACCTTACTCTTTCCCTTGTCCGCCGAAGTCGCCTTTGGCCGCCAGGCCACCGATCTCCCAGCAGACACCACAGGACCACGGCCCGATGGCCGCGCCCCTGACCCGCTCTGTCGACTGTCAGCAGGATGGCGATCCCTAACATGGCCCTGTCCTCCTCCTGTCTTTCCCCCAGTCTTCGCCACGCGACGACGCGTAACCGTCGTCCATCCCCCTCCCTCCATCTGGCCCCCCTGAGATACAGATCCTGCTCCGAATTCGAAGTTAGGCTCGTTGGAGACACCTCGCAGGATCTGATCCCCGTCACCGCCTGCAACAAATCCGGGGGGGCCGCCCGACCCCCCCACAAACGATCCCGCCCCCCCACCGCCTTGGGGGCGCCGCCGCCGCCGTCCGCCGAACCTGGGGGTCCGCCCGACCCCCCCACAGAAGTTCCCGCCACCCCCCCACCGCCTGGGGGGGGGGGGGCCGCTGCCATCCGAAGGTCGAGGGGGTCCGCCCGATGTCACGCCCCACTCCCGTAGGAGCGATCGTCCTCGCTAAGGCGTGATGCCGCACGAGCCTATATTGCGCTCGTGCAAGGCGGGTTCCATAACGGCCGATTTCAGCGGCTGCGACGGGGTCGTCGCACAGAAGTCCCATGCAGAGACATTGAATAATAGCAGCGGAAATTAGAACAAACACAAGTCATTCAGAAGAAACTCTTTTTATTGATATTGAAACAAAGGTTATAGTGGGGCGCAAGGCCAATATTACAATCGCTCAAGCTCACTCATCTCACATTTACAAGTCGCTCAGCTCTCTCTCATCTCTCAGTTACAAGTCTTGAGCCAGTGGATGCTTCGGAAGGCGATGTCCATACATTATGTCACGTATAAGTCTTTATTTCATGCGGCCGCACGCTTCGAATCGCCAAGGACTCCGTGCCTCGACGCATCCAAGCGAGCTCCGCGCCACGAGCTTCTACTTGTGCCTGCACATGGAAACTGTGTGGGTGTCAGTACTCAACTGTACTGGTGGAATGAGCTCCTCGCCCACCCATACAAACCCAACACGTTTGATTTACTTTGTGCAACATAGTCACTTCTTATCGATTGTCTTTCTAGTCTTGCCTTAGGATCAGTTTTATGACCGACGCCTTGTTCATTTTGTGTCTTTAGACCATTCCGTGCTCGCAACATCAATGTTAACTCAACAATGTTAACCTATCGAGTCGTGTTTGCCTTACGGCCATAATCAGATACGCAACTACGCGATGAAGCTCCATTTCCGTGTGACTGTGCTTACAAATCCATCATACCGTGCCTCGCAACTCAATGTGACTTCACCATATCGCCGCCTCGCGGCCATTGCTACTTCGATCACCAACAGACCCAATCAAGACTTCTTGGCCTAAGTATCACTTGACCGATTTCGCCTTGCGGCATTTCCTGACTTAAACTCAAGACAACTCAAAACCATAACTTATGCAACTTATATGCCAACAACTTAAGACCGACGCCGCATCTCGTGCCGTAGCACGTCGCCTATGTTGATGCCAAATCTTAGGACCAAGCCTTGTGTTCTAACTGTACACACATCCAACTGACTCAATCCAAAGGCACACACGCGGATTGCCGCCCGTGCCGACCCATTTATATGAATTGGTCACTAACATCACAAGCTATCCTGGACTATAGCCTTGCCATTCGGCGAACCTTTCAGCGCAGGTAGCTAGCCCCGCTGAAAGTTCCCGAATGACCCGAGCAGTTCGTCCAGCTACGGCTATACCGTGTTTCCCTCCGGAACGCCGCGGTCCCATGGCGCCCAGGGTTGTCGCGCGTGAAAACTCCTCCTTGTCGACAAGTTGTCCAATGACCATGCAAGACTCGACACAAACTGACGTCTCACACAGTCATTCCTCTTCCAATGTTACCATCTCTTTCAAAACCAATATCAAACCATCTATCATTTGAGACCCCTCGACGACCCACGGTCGCGAGCATTCTTTCTATCATTTGAGACCCCTCGACGACCCACGGTCGCGAGTATTCTTTCCATGTTACCATATCATTTCATTCAGCTCAATGCCTATTCAACAATCCTTTCTCCAAAACTCATTCAATCAACCGTGGTTCATGCCCTAGACACTAAGTCCGTGCATCGTGCCTCAAACCGACTTCCGTTCTACGCGACGCTATCGCCCAAGTCATAGTTTATATGACGGGCCTTGGGATCGTGGGACTATTTAACCTGACAACCGCGGAATGAACGGGACAGCACTTTGAATGACTTAGGTCGACCGACATAACTTTGCCTAACTTACTCAAGCCTACAACTTAACGAGCAAAGGCCGCGTCAAGCCTTGCCTCGATGGAACGTGCCGTGCACGCGTTCAACTTTGAACGACTAAGTCATTTGGGTGCCTAGACTTATGGCACAAGCTGTGCAACGCAACTTAACTCATAGGGCAAGCCAAGGCTATGCCAAGCCTTGGACGACAGGACCGTGCATGCTTTATGAAGCATTCATGCGGGCGACGCCTATGACTTAGGCTATGTTCATAACTTCGCCGACTCAACCAACTTTCCTTCTCCCAAGCCACGGGACGAAGGATCGAGTGTCATTTTCAAAGCACGTCGTGCACCAACTCTAAGCCGACCGTTGGACCTTTCCATATTCTAACTCAATTCGACCCGTCGGGATTATTTCCTTTAGCTATGTGGATTCGTCTCTTTTATTATCAAGCCTACTTGTGCAAGTTGAAAACATGCGATTTATTATGTGAAGGCTAAGATGAGACAAGTTCACCGAAACTACCCCACCTGAGCGAGCGGTCGCTTCGACCGAGCGATGTCTTCGAGTAGCCGTTGCAAGGCTAAGTCCGAACGCCGTTGGCGTTTTGATTCTGCCGATTGACTGAGCGGGACGGGGCACTACATCATACACCACTCAGAAAAAGTTTCGTCCTCGAAACTAACTGAGTACTTACTCCTTGACTTACCACTCGAACGTTCAACGACTCTCGCGCACACTTCTCCTATGCGTTTCCTCAAATCCGAGCCACGCTCGTGCTACCCTCAATCCTTTCTTCCAAGCTTACGATATCAAATCCTCGACACTTCCCCGTTCCTCAAGTCTCACTTGATTCAACGTATCACTTAGTTAGATCGTGCACATATTCCAGGCATCCCCAAAATACATGCATTTCAACCAAGCCTCGTGATAGAGAATCCCCCATCACCACTCGAGTCGGATCGTGCACATATTCGGGCGTCCCTGATATACGTGCATGTCAACCGATACTCACGAGTGGTGCCTCCATAAACTCTACCACTTCGCACTAGGACGTCTGCCTAACCGCTAGGCTATGTCTTTCCGTCAGTATTGGAATCATAGTTCCCAAACAACAATATCAACACTGACCCCATCCTAAGGTCAAACCAAGTTGATAGTACGGGGTTTTCCTACCCAAGCTCGCATCACTCCGATTTCTAAAACATCGAGCATCGATTCCCTACACACATCCCAACATTTCGTCGCACGGGGTCTGAGTCATTCAGCAAAGCCATCCTATGACAACTTACGTTTTCAACCAATTCTCAACAAGAACGTATCGCTCGTTCATCAAGCCATTTTGTATAGTCTATCCCTCGCACACGTTCGACATAATCTGCCTATCAATCTTTCCAAGTCAAGCACGCTACGACACAATCCATCGCTAAGCCATAATTCATATTTCACATTTCCTAAGTCATCTATTCCAATTCAAGTAATCGATCATGAGGTCGTCTAGCTCAACAATACGTTGCGCCCCGATCTCACGCGAGTCATATTATCCACGGTGGGCATGAATCACCATGCACGCTCCCGCGGGATAATTATCCTCATCGGGACGTAACTCTTGTTCGAGTCTACACTAATTCATTCTCGATGTGCGGATTGGACCTACTCAATCCTCAAGTTTATTCAATCATCAATCGCAAGTCCTACAAATCCTCGAATTCACCTTCGCGTCAAGCCAACAAGTCGAGACAATCAACGTTGCCGCGTCCTGATTTTCTGAGTTCGATCATTCCCGCGACATGAATCACCATGTCAACGCTCACGCGGAACGATCGCCCCAAATCCGACGCAACGCATATGCGAGGCTAGAGTTGCGCTCGCGCAAGACAAGATCGTCGACGTTGTGGTTATCCGCATAACCATCAAGACACAATCATTTTCATCCAACGTTCATCACCATCAAAATCCTAAGTATAACATCCAACCGAACCATAACACTTGCACGATCGTCATTCGCCGAGTCAGAGTACCCCCGAGTTATCGCATATCGATCTTTGATACGCCTCAATACCATCGACGATATGCGTAACCTGACGATCTTCCTTTGCAACCAAATTTCGAGTCGTGCGAATGATGCCATCGTCCGACTAGATAATCTCCTCGACATTCAATTCAAGTTCGATCATTATCCCTCGAATCATTCACAACATCGATTTTCCTCAAACGCAAATTCACGTATTGTTCATCCGTCTATCTTAAGTCGTCGACCAACATTTTTCTCAATTTGCATCGTCCCTTTGCTAACTCAAATCATCAAGCAACATTCAATCCAATCCTCAAAGTCATTTCCAAACGTTCGAATCAAACTCTTCATGCACGCTATCTTCCCATCGTGCTAACTTTCTCTATACGATTTCACCTATCGATTCCCTTTATCAGGTCATCCGTTCGCTACACCTTAACTTTTCCTCGATTCGATTTCACCTACTCAATCATTTTGTAGTTCATACTCACGCAATCCTCGATCCCGTGCACGTTCCGTGCGCGTCAATTCTGGGTTGTTCGAATCCACTCGTCAAACTTCAAGACTAAGACTTATTCATTGATACTCAATATATGGCTTTGCATAACGCGACGCTTGCTGATAGACTCATTGACACCCCCGAATCCTCAATCGATCGACATCCCTGAGGCTACCGCATACACCACTCAGGGATGAAGTCATTCAACAAATCTTCAAGACCGTCATTCGAATCAAAATCGAATTTTCGCATCCCGTTCGAACCATTCCTCAATTTCCAAGCACGCTCATCTATATCGCACCGACGATATCGTCGCTCGATAGCACCCTTATCGACAGTCATCTCACTTACTCAATCGAGTTCAACTCATTCTTGCTCGACACTATTCAATTCCCGCACTCGAATTTTCTAAGATCGACGCAACTTTTTGGTGTATATGCCCAGCCCGACTTAGCCAACCGTGCTTACGCGAACCATCTTTTTGTTTTGTCAAAAACTGTTCTCCTACGTTTTGCAAAATAGTTAGACTTATTGTATGGACATCCCGTGGGACAATTGAGAGAGAGCGCACCAACGATATCAATATGCGGAAGCAACATTCAGAGTTCGCGGAAACAACGAAGTTAAAGAATTCAATCGGCGGTCCAAGGACGTAAAGCCGTGCTCTGATACCATTATGTCACGCCCCGCTCCCGTAGGAGCGATCGTCGTCGCTAAGGCGTGATGCCGCACGAGCCTAGATTGCGCTCGTGCAAGGCGGGTTCCATAACGGCCGATTTCAGCGGCTGCGACGGGATCGTCGCACAGAAGTCCCATGCAGAGACATTGAATAATAGCAGCGGAAATTAGAACAAACACAAGTCATTCAGAAGAAACACTTTTTATTGATATTGAAACAAAGGTTATAGTGGGGCGCAAGGCCAATATTACAATCGCTCAAGCTCACTCATCTCACATTTACAAGTCGCTCAGCTCTCTCTCATCTCTCAGTTACAAGTCTTGAGCCAGTGGATGCTTCGGAAGGCGATGTCCATACATTATGTCATGTATAAGTCTTTACTCCATGCGGCCGCACGCTTCGAATCGCCAAGGGACTCCGTGCCTCGACGCATCCAAGCGAGCTCCGCGCCACGAGCTTCTACCTGTGCCTGCACATGGAAACTATGTGGGTGTCAGTACTCAACTGTACTGGTGGAATGAGCTCCTCGCCCACCCATACAAAGCCAACACGTTTGATTTACTTTGTGCAACATAGTCACTTCTTATCGATTATCTTTCTAGTCTTGTCTTAGGATCAGTTTTATGACCGACGCCTTGTTCATTTTGTGTCTTTAGACCATTCCGTGCTCGCAACATCAATGTTAACTCAACAACGTTAACCTATCGAGTCGTGTTTGCCTTACGGCCATAATCAGAGACGCAACTACGCGATGAAGCTCCATTTCCGTGTGACTGTGCTTACAAATCCATCATACCGTGCCTCGCAACTCAATGTGACTTCACCATATCGCCGCCTCGCGGCCATTGCTACTTCGATCACCAACAGACCCAATCAAGACTTCTTGGCCTAAGTATCACTTGACCGATTTCGCCTTGCGGCATTTCCTGACTTAAACTCAAGACAACTCAAAACCATAACTTATGCAACTTATATGCCAACAACTTAAGACCGACGCCGCATCTCGTGCCGTAGCACGTCGCCTATGTTGATGCCAAATCTTAGGACCAAGCCTTGTGTTCTAACTGTACACACATCCAACTGACTCAATCCAAAGGCACACACGCGGATTGCCGCCCGTGCCGACCCATCTATATGAATTGGTCACTAACATCACAAGCTATCCTGGACTATAGCCTTGCCATTCGGCGAACCTTTCAGCGCAGGTAGCTAGCCCCGCTGAAAGTTCCCGAATGACCCGAGCGGTTCGTCCAGCTACGGCTATACCGTGTTTCCCTCCGGAACGCCGCGGTCCCATGGCGCCCAGGGTTGTCGCGGGTGGAAACTCCTCCTTGTCGACAAGTTGTCCAATGACCATGCAAGACTCGACACAAACTGACGTCTCACACAGTCATTCCTCTTCCAATGTTACCATCTCTTTCAAAACCAATATCAAACCATCTATCATTTGAGACCCCTCGACGACCCACGGTCGCGAGCATTCTTTCTATCATTTGAGACCCCTCGACGACCCACAGTCGCGAGTATTCTTTCCATGTTACCATATCATTTCATTCAGCTCAATGCCTATTCAACAATCCTTTCTCCAAAACTTATTCAATCAACCGTGGTTCATGCCCTAGACACTAAGTCTGTGCATCGTGCCTCAAACCGACTTCCGTTCTACGCGACGCTATCGCCCAAGTCATAGTTTATATGACGGACCTTGGCATCGTAGGACTATTTAACCGGACAACCGCAGAATGAGCGGGACAGCACTTCGAATGACTTAGGTCGACCGACATAACTTTGCCTATACTCAAGCCTACAACTTAACGAGCAAAGGCCGCGTCAAGCCTTGCCTCGATGGAACGTGCCGTGCACGCGTTCAACTTTGAACGACCAAGTCATTTGGGTGCCTAGACTTATGGCACAAGCTGTGCAACGCAACTTAACTCATGGGACAAGCCAAGGCTATGCCAAGCCTTGGACGACAGGACCGTGCATGCTTTATGAAGCATTCATGCGGGCGACGCCTATGACTTAGGCTATGTTCATAACTTCGCCGACTCAACCAACTTTCCTTCTCCCAAGCCACGGGACGAAGGGTCGAGTGTCATTTTCAAAGCACGCCGTGCACCAATTCTAAGCCGACCGTTGGACCTTTCCATATTCTAACTCAATTCGACCCGTCGGGATTATTCCCTTTAGCTATGTGGATTCGTCTCTTTTATTATCAAGCCTACTTGTGCAAATTGAAAACATGCGATTTATTATGTGAAGGCTAAGATGAGGCAAGTTCACCGAAACTACCCCACCTGAGCGAGCGGTCGCTTCGACCGAGCGATGTCTTCGAGTAGCCGTTGCAAGGCTAAGTCCGAACGCCGTTGGCGTTTTGATTCTGCCGATTGACTGAGCGGGACGGGGCACTACACCCGACACTCCCCCAGCCGATCCCGCCCCCCCCCCCCCCTCCCGCCTGGAGGGGCGTCGCTGCCATCCGAAGGTTGGGGGGGTCCGCCCGACCCTCCCCTAGCCGATCCCGCACCCCCCCCCCCCGCCTGGGGGGGGGGGGGGGGGCGCCGCCGCTGCCCTTCTTCCCGGCCTTCCTCCCCCCGCCGGCGAGGGGGTCTGGTGGCCGCGGGGGAGGAACCCTAGCCGCCAACGCCTGATCGTCCGATTCGCCTGATCTCTCCATTATATATATATATATATATAGTATTTTGATCTTTATTTTGAGTCTAAATTCGTGTAAACGAAGTCGCACTTGCATTCTACAAGACTTAAGCCTATTAGTCCACTCAAATAAACCAAAACCAACTTTTACTTCACAACCCAAAATCAAACCTGAACTCCACAAATTGTCTAGAACCCAACAGAACCATTCTAGAACCAAGGAGACCGAACTCGGTTCCTAACCAAACTCAGGTCAAATTTGGTCTTTGGGGACTCAGTATTTAGGGTTCCCTAATTTGACTCCTTCACCCTCGAGAACAGGGACTCAACGTTCATATTTTTGAACGTTTGAGGACCGAACTCTGGCCGAGTTTTGTCCCCACTTCACCCTATAAACACCCATGAGTTCTTCTCATTTTTCATTCAATTCAATCAACTCATTTCTCATTTCCTTATCTTTTCTCTCTGAGCTACAACCTTCTCAACTACCAAGAAACTCTCCTAATTAGCATTCTAGTGCCAAATGCGATCTCGGTTAGAAGTTTATAAGAGTTGTAAAAGCTTGGGAATTCAAATTTCACTTTACAAGTGTTGAAGTCGGTGTGCTCTTCGAATCAAAGCACGTGGTTGTTGAAGTCGACAAACTCTTCGCATCAAAGCTTGTGGCTGTAAGAAGGCGACGAGAATTTTGGATGAAAGCTCGTGGTGTACTACTATTTCACAAATAGTTGATTAATACATGACAAGAGTACGTGGGACTGGATTGCCTTCCACGAAGGACACCAGTATACATCACGATCTTTGTGTTTGTGACTACTTTGTCTATTTTCAATATTTGCTTGTTGAATTGCTAGTTGATTTTTAGTTGGTAATATTTATTGAATATATTCTGTTGCACTCTATTCACCCCCTTCTAGAGTTGCCTTCACTATAAAAATATGAAGACACATATCCTTGAATATTCATAGTTTCATAAAATTTAATTTATGAGTAACCATCATTTTATTATACTGTATTTTTATGGCCAGTGGGCAGAAGCCTAGAATACCTTACTCTATAAAGATAAATTGTTGATGATACAAGGATCAGCTTTGCACATAATCATGCTCTTAAAAATAGATCATGTAAACGTGCTAAATGTGCTGATTGGATTTAGACGTACATAATCCATAGTAATCCAATAAAGAAAAGTACCATATTTATAGACCCATGAGCATATATATAAAAACCTACTTAAAATATAATATCAAAAGCAAAACAATGCCTGAATCCTATAAACTATATTTTAAACTCTACTTTCTTTCTAACTGATTCGAACGACTGTATTTGGTCCAAATTCATATTAAGATATCCATATTTGTATAATCCTCGATGCTAAAGTACGGGTACAACAAAACGTGAATCTATCTATGCTTCATCCAAAGTGCAAAATCATTAGAGTCACAATTAAATCGGGGAAGGTTAGGGCCTACACTAATCCAACTGATGTATGATAGGAAGAATAAGTAGAGTAGGATATATAAAAGATTTTACTGGAAATTGCTAAGAAACCCAATTTCGGGGTTGGGTTGTATGAAAAACCCACCCGCAGGATGGGTTTTATGAAATGCCCAGAATTATATAATTCCACGTCAAATATTCAAAGATTCCCTTTAGATGCTCTGTATTTACAAAATTAATACCATAACTACCCCTCCGCACAAACACAGATCTGGATTGCGATTCTCTTCTTCTTCTTCACGAGAGATCTGAATTCCATTGCTCTCATCTTCAGCAGAGATCGCAAAGATCGTTCGTAGTTCACCATGCTTTTTTTTTCAGTCGAACTCCGATCATCGCTCATTTTCTTCTTCTTCTTCTTCTTCTTCTTCTTCTTCTTCTCCTCCGACAATTAGGTCAATTATGGAGAGAATATCTTCTTCTTCTTTTCCATAAGAGTTAGCATCGTTTTGAAAGAAGAACGAAAACTCTTGAATCTTTATTCATGTCAAATTTCTTTCCACAAAACAAAAAACGAAAAAATTAAGTTTCTGTCAACTGTTCTCCGTCGATATCACACGAAGAATACTCATTCTCCTGCATTTTTAACAAGGAGAATGCCATTCTCCGTGTTGAATGGCCTTCTCCGTGTTTCTAACACGGAGAATGGCCATTCTCATGTGTTTTAACATTTGAATGACCATTCTCCGTGTCATTTAACACGGAGAATGTCATTCTCCGTGTTATTTAGCACGGAGAATGGCCATTCTCCATGTAATTTAGAAACGGAGAATGGTCATTCTCCTACGTTTTAACACTGGGAATAACCATTCTCCGTGTAAATTAACACGGAGAATGTCATTCTCCGTTTTAATTAAGACGGAGAATGCCATTCTCCATTTTATTTAACACGGAGAATAACATTCTCCGTGTTAATTTACACGGAGAATGGCATTCTCCGTGTTTCTAACACGGAGAATGGCCATTCTCCTGCGTTTTAACACTGTAATGACCATTCTCCGTGCTAAATTACACGGAGAATGGCCATTCTCCGTTTTATTTAACACGGAGAATGGCATTCTCCGTGTTTCTAACACGGAGAATGGCCATTCTCCTGCGTTTTAACACTGTAATGACCATTCTCCGTGCTAAATTACACGAAGAATGGCCATTCTCCGTTTTATTTAACACGGAGAATGGCATTCTCTGTTTTATTTAACACAGATAATGGCATTCTCCGTGTTTCTAATACGGAGAATGGACATTCTCCTGCGTTTTAACACTGTAATGACCATTCTTCGTGCTAAATTACACGGAGAATGGCCATTCTCCGTGTAAATTAAGACGGAGAATGGCCATTCTCCGTTTTATTTAACACGGAGAACGTCATTCTCCGTGTTAATTTACACGGAGAATGGCATTCTCCGTGTTTCTAACACAGAGAATGACTATTCTCCGTGTAAATTAAGACGGAGAATGACATTCTCCGTGTTACTACACGGAGAATGGCCACCCTCATGCGAAATTAACATTTTTCGTGTTCTAACACGGAGAATGACCATTCTCCTGCATTTTATGGTCAGTTGAAACTTTGAAAGGCCATAACTTTTGACTGGGAGGTCAAAACGAGGTCCGGTTTGTCCCAAAATGAGCGTAT
The DNA here is from genome assembly GCA_029216955.1 of Iris pallida. Lineage (NCBI taxonomy): Eukaryota > Viridiplantae > Streptophyta > Magnoliopsida > Asparagales > Iridaceae > Iris > Iris pallida. The sequence goes on along the minus strand of JANAVB010004599.1, from coordinate 14,851,997 downwards.
CTTCGAGGAGCCTGAAAGTAACAGCTTCTTCGTTAGACGGCCTTCCGAAATTTTAGAATCGCAAAAAATGATGTTTGGACCTCCGTTTTAGCACTTTTGTCGTTTGTCTCGGTCTTTCCGAAATTTTTCGAAGAGCTTTTGAAGATTTTTGAGGAGAAAACCTAGATTCGAAAGTGAGCAGCATATGGAAGAAGATGAAGTATCGAAACATTTTTTTAAGAGTAGTTTCGTGGGTGTTTTCAATAAATTAGAAGGAAGGGCAAAAAGGTCATTCAGAACCCTCTTTATATATTTTTTGCTAATTCTGGGCACGCGATGAAATGTTATTGTGCGGTGGGTTTTCCATAAAACTTTTTCGTTTTTTGGGCATTTCATAAATTTCCCCAAGATTTTATCAATATATGAGACATATACTCTCGTTCACTTGTTCAAGTGCATCTCTAGGAACTCCGCTTTCATATATCATAGAGAACTCTCCAAATGCCCAAAAAGCTTCCATTTGTCAACATCCTATGAGGTGAGAGTTAACTGGAAAGTGACATTAAAATGGATCTTGATCTTGTGATCAAGAAGATAAAAAATTCTCTTTGCTAAAGAAGTTGAATTGTGAGCACTTGTCAACAACTCATGAGTTAGAACTTGCCTAATCTCGTAGTTGGAGCAGTGGAAGCTCAACACCAAGCCGTGGTTGGAGTCGGAAAGTACTTCGAACCAAATCTCACTAGTGGAGGATCAAACCAAATCACACTAGTGGAGGAGCGAAGGAGTTGGTATACTATTCTTTCTTTGCAGTAGTGCATTAATTTGAAATAGTCCCAGATTGAGAAGATCATGATACATTGTCATGTTTGTCTATTGTATCTTTAATTTTACCCTTATACATTGTCGTGTTTGTCTATTGTATCTTTAATTTTACCCTTATATATTGCAATAGTTTATAATTTATAATTGTAAGTTTTTAGAATGTATTAAGGCATAAAAAGTTTAAGAGTAAAAGGGGCACGAATATACCTTGGTCAAAAAGATATACAAATGTCCTTTGGTCAAAAATGTACATGAATATCATTTGGTCAAAAGGTGCATAAATGTCCTTTGGTAACAAAGGTGCATGAATGTTCTTTGGATACGAAGATGCATAAATGTCGTTAATTATTTAATAGTCATAATATTGTAGGAATTGTTTTGGTGGTGGTGGAATTGAAATAAGATTAGAATGTCTCGGTAGAGGAACTAAATGTATTGAGGGATATTGGATGAATTGAGGGATAAATAGTTTAAAATTAAAAAGGTGCATAAATATCCTTTGGTTAAAAAGGTGCATGAATGTCCTTGGTCAAAAAGTTGCATCAATATTCTTTGGTCAAAAGATGCATGCATCGTCTTTGGTTACAAAGGTGCATGAAAATTCTTTGATAACAAAGGTGCATCAGCGTAGATGCATGATTGCCGTTGATTGTTTTATAAATATTAATATTGTAAGAGGTATTTTGGTGGTCATTAAGACTATTTTTAGCCTTTATTGCACTAGCTTGCAACAAACTAGTCTCCTTTGATAAAACATACACAAAAGGTTTTTAATATTAAGAAATTATAAACAACACTTTCTTAATCCAAAGTAGACTCTAGTGCAGCAAATAAAGTATAAACCAAACGACATCAGCAAAAGCTAATATAATATCATATAGAATATGTTTTCCCACCATAATCAGGTTCATTTTCAAGAGAACTAGAAACTTTAATCTATACCCATTGAGATGAACAATCCAATTCCGATTAGAGACCCAACAGAACTGAACCTCCAATGATAACTACATATATGAGACAACTATAGATAATTGAACTACCAAACCTAAGTTAGCGAGAAAGCATACCTCTCCCTGCTTCAGGTTTTCTATCAATGATGCTGGGCCAAGCCCAATAAACATCAAATGTTTCAGGGGTAAACCATTGTCTATGACTCCATTGCTCAAAATCAGAATAGGAAGTATTACAAACTAACACCCACACAAATTCTGAACCAATTGCTTCTCAGAGAACCACATCTGTAAACTATCATAGTTGGATTGAGTACAAAAACCCCCTCCGAATGTTCACATTATCAAACCTCAAAAAAGGTATCAAAGCATTTCAAACCTAAAATTCCAAGCAGATTCTATATAACGGCCATCCAACCTGACCAGGGAATTGTGCCCCAAAATAGCTCTAGAGTCCTCATAGTTGACTCAGCTACGCAAAAGTGCAGCTTTTTGCACCGAGTTACCAACTGTATTCTGCCAAGCATAAACAGAGGATTCAAAGTTGTTTTAGTAAAGCGGAAATTAACAGGGGCCCTTGCCCTGAAAGGACTCTATCTGGGACGCCTATGCCCGCTTGGACACAAATCTGTCTCGGTTAGACATGGTCTATTTGTATTCGACTCTCCACCCTATGATTGCTTGATTTAATTTCTTTAGTGTAGCCAAGAACTCTTATATGATTTAATTTCTTTAGTGTAGCCAAGAACTCTTTTATATATATATATATATATATATATATTTTTTTTTTTTTTTTTTTTTTTTGGAAAAAGGTAAATTTTATTCCAAATGAAAAGTCATAATCATACAACATACAGTCTGAGTGGGACTCCCACTCAGCACTCAACCATTCTCCATAGCATTTACATCAAACTCAATGTTATGTAGAATGCCAACCGGAGGTGTGACTAGTCCCTCAAAGATTCGAAGGTTTCGCTCCCGCCAAACATGCCAAACCGAAGCCGCCAGACGAACTCTAGCCGTGCGGAACCAGTCCTGCCCTCGACCCCTGCTATCTCGAATCACCGGGATGATGTCCCCAATGTATTTACCGGAGGTGTCCACTCCCAATATCCGACTCTGCTCCGACCAAATCTGCCATGCCAAAGTGCACTCAAAAAATATATGTCTAATAGACTCAGGCTCTGAGGAACAGAGCACACATATGGTATCCGGCACTGTCACTCCAAATGAACTCAGGCGATCCCTCGTTAAGAGTCGGCCCAGAAGAAGCTTATAGACACACAGCTGCATCTTTCTGGCCAGACCCTTATACCAGAAGAAGCTTATAGACACACAGCTGCATCGATCCGCAGGCAAAGCCGGATCAATGGCTGTAGACATAATGATCCCTCCCAGCTCCTCAGTGTACCGATAAGATTCCGGCCTCCACACTCTATCTCGAAAGATCCGGCTGCACTTCAGACCTCGCCTGTCCTCCGTATGAGTCGCGGATCCCCTGATGTCTAGCAAGGACCGCCTATCAATCCATGGGTCTCTCCAGAGATCCGTGTCCGACCCATCCCTCATGACCCTCCGGATAGCAGTCTTGAGCACACCCCTCTGTCTCAGGACAGTCTTGAACGTGACAGAATGGTTGTTATCAGGGGTACACGTCCAAAAGTTGCCCTGCTTCACGTATCTACTGTGCATCCAGTCCGCCCAAAGAGACCCCCTGCTAATGAAACTCCAAGCCAGCTTGAGCGCCGAGGCCTCCCTGATTTCCAGCAACGACCTGAGTCCCACACCACCCTCCTTCCTGGGACGACAGAGCTGCTCCCACGAAATCGCATGCATACCCCCCCTCCAAAGAAAATCAGCACAAAGACGCTCCACTCGTCGAATATATATATATATATATATATATATATATATATATATTTTGAAATCAGGTAAATTGTTTCTGGAGTTGCTCCCACTGGGATTCGAACTCCTGACCACTCGGGCCGCATGCATCTCTCTTAACCACTAGGCTAGAGGTCATTTGCAAATGACCTCTAGCCTAGTGGTTAAGAGAGATGCATGCGGCGATTCCAGAAACAATTTACCTGGTTCCACAATATATATATATATATATATATATATATATATATATATATATAGATATTAGAATAATCGAAGAGGCGACAGGAGATCTAGGGTTTACGGCGGATGGAACCTGGGACCCCGGTGAGGCAGGCGGAGATCCATCGACGGTAGGAAGGGATGTTGGCCTCATGGCAGGGGGAGGATGGTCAACGGTGGTGCGACAAAGGATGCGACAACGGTGGTCAACGGTGGTGCGACAAAGGAGGCAGGTTCCAATATATATATATATATATATATATATATATATATATATATATATATATATTAGAATAATCGAAGAGGCGACAGGAGATCTAGGGTTTACGACGGACGAAACCTGGGACCCCGGTGAGGCAGGCGGAGACCCATCGACGGTAGGAAGGGATGTTGGCCTCATGGCAGGGGGAGGATGGTCAACGGTGGTGCGACAAAGGAGAAACACTGGCCCCAACTCGCAGCTGTCCGTCAACAGGGGAGGGAACGGCAAAGCGTCGGCGGTGGCGACAAGAAGTGGAGATGCAAGGAGACGAGGAGTTGGGGCAGGCAGACCTAGGGTGACGACGAGCATCCAACACCTGAAGACGAAGACGCACGTGGAAAATACGGAGGCGGCTACACGAGGCCAAGCACATGGTCGCAGACCCGATCAACCGGAGGGGAGTATACTGACAAAGAAGATGGATACCAACAAAGGGAAGGGAGTGTGTGATACGAGTCCTGAAGATACTAGAGGACGGGTCGAGACAGTCGATACTCCGATCAAGAGCAGATCGTGGGTGGATGTTTGTTGCCCTGATCTCACGACTTCGGATACGATTATGAATTATGTGGAACCCACGAAGCATGGCAATGGCTTCCGAGCGTCATTCCCGGCAGAAGAGATCCAGGAGGTAACGGAGTTTTGGAAGAATACTTTGATTCTATATGTACTCGGCATCCGGCCATTTTATTGGCAAATTCGTGCATATGCAAACCGCGTATGGAAACCAAAGGGTAGTATGGATTTCTATGCTCGAGAGAAAGGATTCTATTTTGTGAAAAGACATGGTTCGCATACTACAAGGAGGACCATGGACATTTGATGGTCGACTAATCATATTGAAAGATTGGAAGCCAGATTCGGTTTGCGAGAGGGATGTGTTCACTCGGTCTCAGTATGGATCAGATTCCCGAGCTTTCCTGCCAAGTATTGGAGTGTTCTGCTATTGACAAGATTGGCGAGTCTCATTGGGGTGCCAATAAAAACGGATGATGCTACTGCTCATCGAACAAGATTAATGTACGCGAGAGTTTTTGTAGAGATTAGGGCGGGGCAGGACCTTCCACGTTGTATCGAATACAATGTGTCGTCCAGGAAAGTGATGCAACAGGACGTCGAGTACGAATGGGTCCCTCCGAGCTGCTCGAGTTGCCGATGCTATGGGCATTCCACCAAGGAGTGTAAGGCCGCGTAAATGAGCCTCAGAAGGAAGATGAAGGCCCCTCCATGCACAAGCAGGCGAATCCCTCTGGCTCTGTTGTAGGCGCTGCTGCTAGCGTCATGTTCCAGCTACAACGATCCCGTCCCAGGCGCCTGAGACGAAGAGAGAGGTCCCTGACACGCGAGGGAAAAGTATGGAGGTAAAACAACGGCAGATGGTGATATTCTCGGCCCAACATGGCGTTAGTACGAGGAGCATGACACCGACCAGTCGTGTATGGACCTGGCATAATAAGGCAATGACAAATCGTGTGGCTTACCAACTTGATCGGGCGCTTGGAAACAGTGCTTGGTTCACTACTTTTCCGCACTCTTTGGCTAAGGGGCTCAATGCAGGTACGAGCGACCACTGTCCTATTATTGTGGACATAGCCGTAAGACCAGTCTGGAAACCAAGACCATTCAAATATGCGAACAACTGGCGGTTACAGGAAGGCTACTATAAGGCGGTGGCACGAGGGTTAAACAAAACATTCAGCGGATACCCTCAGTTCCGTCTGGTTCAGAGATTGAAGGTGACCAAGGCGGCTCTGAAGACATGGTGGCAGCATCGGCCCAAGGCCGACCTGGAGGTAAAGGAGGGGGAGCTCCGTTCAGTCCAAAACAAGTTGCAAGGCGATATTCTCAACCCCCTACTGGCGGCCCAAGAAAAATTGCTTTCTGAAGAGGTGAGAATGCTCCGACTTCAACATGAGATCATGATGGCCCAGAGAGCGAAATGCACATGGCTCAAAGAGGGAGATCGTTGCAGCAAATTTTTTTATGATGTGATTAGGGCACGACAACACCACAATAGTATCTCGGGGTTGCTTGGTAAAGATGGACAGCTGGTGGACACACAGACATGCATCCAACAAGAGGCCGTCAGGTACTACTCGGAGCTATATAACCAATCTGATTATATAACTACTTTTCCTCTTGTTTGCAAGAAAATAGTCACCGAATATGGTAACAGTGAACTGCTTGCACCAGTCACTATAAAAGAGATTGAGGCTATCGTCAAGACCGCAGATCCTAATAAAGCCCCTGGACCGAATGGGTTCAATAGTCAATTCTACAAGACTCACTGGGATGATTTGAAGCATCAGGTACTCGAAGTAGTGCAAGATTTCTTCTTCAATGGTCGACTTATGAGGGAGTTGAACCATGCGTTCCTTACCTTGGTTCTAAAGACCGAAGGGGCGACGTCTTTATCGGACTTCCGGCCGATTGCTTGCTGTAATTATTTATACAAAATAATTACACACCTCATGTGCAGAAGAATGGAAAAAATCATGCAGGGCCTCATTTCTTGGAATCAAGCAGCATTCATAAAGGGGAAATTTATTTCTGAACATAGCTTGTTAGCCCATGAGTTGGTGAGCGACTTCAACAAAGTTGGAAAAGCAAAAGCCTATCTGAAACTGGATATGCGGAAGGCGTACAACACTGTCAATCGGGAGTTTATCTGCAAATTGATGCTTGATATGGGCTTTTGATAGTATTTGTGTTGACAGGGTACGCGAGTGCATCACTACGGCATCATTCTCCGTCCTCATCAGAGGACAACCACATGGATTCTTCCAGAGTAGTCAGGGACTACGACAAGGTGACCCTCTTTCGCCATATTTGTTTACGTTGGTCATGGAATATTTCACTTGCATGATGGATATAGCCCTCCTTAGACGACAGATTCAACCGTTATATAAGAAGGTGGTACCGCATATCACTCATCTAATTTATGCGGACGACCTACTTGTATGATTGCAACCATCAGTGGAAGGCATGACAACTTTAGCCTGGATCATGCAAGAGTTCGGAAGACTATCTGGCTTGCATCTCAACCGAGATAAAAGTCGAGTGTACTTCAATGCTTTATTCAACGGGAAAGAGGAGAGAGCGGCATTACTGGGGGTTGAGAAGGGAGAGCTCCCTGTCTGATATCTCGGTATCCCATTATGTGTCAACTATGCAAGGGATACCGATTGCTCTACTTTGGTAGAGTACACGCAGAGAAGAGTAGAAGGTTGGCAAGCACAATGCCTTTCCTTCGAAGCTGTTATCACTGCTCTCACCATGTATTGGCTACAGGCGCTGCTGTTGCCAAGATCCATAATACAAAAAATTGAACGGTTATGTGCGAACTTCTTGTGGAGGGGCGGCATGCACGCAATTGTATGGAACCAACTATGTCGTCTACACAAGGAGGGGGGTCGGACTGCGCTCATTTCACACTCTGCGAGATAGTGTCCAGTATGAAGCTTGCATGGAAGTTTGTAACAGGAGGGTCGCTATGGGCTGAATGGATGAACCACCACTACCTCAAAGGAGAGAACTTTTGGACGTACAAACTGAACAATAATGATTCGGTGACGTTCAAGAGTATTTTACAGGCATCAGGCTCACATCAAAGGAGCCATCCGACGGGTAATTGGCAATGGGAGAAGCACAGATCTCTGGCATGATCCGTGGATATCACATCGAAGCCTATTAGAAACGGCAGGGGTTCACTACTCCAGGTAGGCGGACAGGAAGGAAAATGTTGCCTGCCTACTACAAAATGGAAGTTGGCAGCTTGGGCGGCATTCGGCGGCCGCTAGGGTGGCGGCGGACATTGGCAAAGTCCCGAGAGGTGATATAACTGCGGATAATAGGTGGGAATGGAGAACTAACCACGCGATGGCGAACACAAGCACAGGGTGCTTCACTTTCAGCTCGTGTTATGAGCTCATGAGGGAGAAACATTCGAGGGAGCACGGAGAGTTCGTGTGGGTTCATGGCCTTTCAAGGAAAATGCAGTTAGTTATGTATCGTCTAATGCTTGGTAGACTATTGACGAAGGATAGACTGGAGAGGTTCGGCGTACAGGTAGATCACAAGAAGTGCGTTCTATGTTGCCAACATAAGGAATCAATAAACCACATCTTCCTGCAATGCTCGTTCACCGCGAAACTACGGGCAGAACAGGATCAGCATATTCGAGGAGGATTCAGCGGTGCACTACCAATAGGAGCGGTCATAGGAAAGATCAATGCCCAGAAAAAGATAGGCTCACTATGGTTCCGGGAGGCTAGGCTTCGATTGGCGGCTACAGTTTGGCACGTATGGAGAGAACAGAACAGAAAAATTTTCGAGGGACTCAGTACCTCTCTTTTTGGTATACTACAAAATATAGAATATGATGTAAAAGAGATGAGATAAGGGGGCGACTTGGGTGATAGACGGATGTATGAGTTGTATTTTTCGCAATTGAAATAAAATTACCTTTATTTCAAAAAAGAAAATGTGTATATATATATATATATATATATATATATATATATATATATATATATATATATATGAGGAAAATGTACCTAAGGTCGACCTTAGGTAAGTTACCTAAGGTCGACCTCATTTTCCTCACTTTACAACATTTTTTTCTTGAATTTTTTTTATGGGATTCATCTACACCTTATTGATTGGCAACATACCAAATTTCAAGAAAAAATAATATTGTTTAGCCCCCTATCAATAAGGTGCAAAATCGACGGTGTAGCAGTGAGACCTCATCTACACCTTATTGATTGGCAACATACCAAATCCCATAAAAAAAAATTCAAGAAAAAAATGTTGTAAAGTGAGGAAAATGAGGTCGACCTTAGGTAACTTACCTAAGGTCGACCTTAGGTACATTTTCCTCATATATATATATATATATATATATATATATATATATATATATATATATATATTCAAGGGGGTAAAAAATAAATAAAAAATATATATTCAAGGGGGTAAAAAATAAATAAAAAATATTCAAGGGGGGTAGAACCGTAGAAGACGACTATTACGAGTCGCTAGGATCCTCCACACACACTTATACCATGAAGTCTGCTCTAGAAGTGGTTAGAACACAGTCCCTAAAGTATCCTGACATGAAGTTGTATAGTTCAAAGGAAACTTCTTAAAGATGAATACTTGTCTTTACAAAGCTATACTCAAGAGGCTACTGATTAAAGATAAACTGATTCGACATGGTGTACAAGTAGACTACAGTTAGGCCTTCTAATTCATTTAGATCACGAGAGTATAGATCAGATCTTCTCCACATGCACTATGCAGACTACAGTTAGGCCTCAAATACAGGACTTGTGGACTGGAGGAAGAAATTAGGGAGAGAGCATGGAATAGCTCTAAACATTCAGCACTTATGAGGATGCATGATAACTGTTGTTGTTTGGCATATATCGAGGGAAACAAACGATAGGGTATTTGTAAGTGAGCAGATTCAAAGAAACAGTGGTGGGTATTTCTAGGCGATATTCGCCTCCATCTTTCGTACATTGGAAGTAGTCTAGCACCTCCAAAGGAAATTCGTTTGGCTGATTCGAATTTAGGACAATTGGACTGAACCAAAATTTTGACTACAATCAGTTAGTTGGATGTAAAGTTAACAGAGCCAGTTGTTGTAAAGTTATGAAAGCCAGTTGTTCAGCGGACCATCTAAGCAGTCTGTTAGTTCATCAAATATAGTTCCTTAGCTATAATTTCCATGATGATGGGGTGCCTAAGCCACTAGCTAAGCCACCTCCGTCTTTTATAACATTGAAAGTAGTCCGGACCTCCAAAGATAATTTGCTTGGATGATTTGAACTTAGGACGGTTGGACTGAACCAAGATTTTGACTATAAGGAACTAGTTGGAAGTCATGTTAACAAAGCGAGTTGTCCAGGCAACCAACGGGACCGACCGTTTGAAAGTGGCCGGCCTAAGCAGTTTGTTATGTCCACCAAATGTTTGTTCTTATGTATAATTTTGGTTATAAAAAGGTATTAAAAATAAGGTGACAATATTCTATCGTTACTGATACCCATTCTATATACCCATTCTACATTTAATTAAAATTAATGGGGATGGAATTCTTAAGCTAATATTTTCATCTATGATTATGAATCTTCAATTCCCAACCTTTTTGACTTTTCCTAAAAAGAACAAGAAGAACGAAATCACCTAGTGATGTCCATAATCTGTACAGCCCGGCTTGGTTCCCCATTTTGTAGCCCTTCATTTCTTTTTGCTATAATACCGTTCATTTTTGCTGACATATATATATATATATATATATATATATATATATATATATATATATATATATATGTGCCACATTTGTGTTGTATCATTGCGTTATTGCATTATTCAGCAAATTGGTCTTCAACATTATATACTTCTTGTTAGACCCTTAACCACCTCTAACAAAGTATGGAACGTATCTTACCTATATACCTGATCCCATACTCCACTAATCCCATAATCAAGATAAATACAAAAGTGGGATGCTAAACAGATTAGTTGGCGAAGTTATGAAACCTGATTTCCTCTCACTCTTACTTCAATATAATTAAGATGCACTGCAGAAGGAATGTTTATATCTCTGATCTCCATCACTATATAAAGTTAATAAACATAGACATATCCCAACCTGTAGACCCTATGCCAGCCTTCCACTAATGCCACAACCAAGCCTGGTGAACAAGTTTACATTAGTATTCTACAGATCTTGCCAGATTGAAATTTAAGTAGTATTTTACTTAATTGTTCAAATTGGACCGAAACCCAAACCAACTGTATATTAGGTGAACAAGTTTACATTAGTATATTACTAAACTTGCTCAAAAAAATGCTTAGAAAGGCAGGGGAAAAACAGGGAAGAAAAATAAAATAATAGGCAATGCACAACAATCCTACAGATAAGATGCATGTGTAGATAAATGAAAGATGAATTGACAAGGGGGAAATGAAGATTAGAAAATAATAAGATTTATTATTGAGATGTTGAAGTGACCTTCTCATAAGTCATAACATCCTTCTTGGTGGTTAAAGTTAGATTGTTGATATCAGCATTAAGGCTCAGGTAACGATCCATGGGGAGCAGGATATAAGTCGATGTCAAAGTCATCTAAGTTCTCCACATCAACATTCTGCCAAAAAAATACACTAAATTTAATTTAATACAATATACAATTAAAAATAAGGAAGTAATAAGATTAAAAATAAAATTGAATAAGTAAATAAGATGAAAAATACACTTAAATCTCTCATGAAATTCTAGCAACATTATAAGAAGCAACACATTCAGTGGTTATTTGATATGCTAAAAAGACCATCTAGTAAGTACGCCTTACATACACAGATAAAACTATCCATGAAGGCTAGGAAGCATTACATTTCCAAAATTGGTGTCATATCCATGACAGAAACATAAATATACACATGGCTATGCCATAATCAGTTCTATGTCCATGTCACTGTGGCCATGTGCAATGTAGCATAAACCCAAAAAAGTTCGAGGATAAAAAAGATAAAAATGTCAATTTTTTTGGTCAAAAGTAATTATTAATAGGTTAAAGTCTACTTGGTTTAAATCCACATGGGCGCGATATGCACTTAAATATTAAAGGGGAATGAACCAAGATTTGCAAGTAGAGGTTAATTAAGAGCCGGACATCCATAGATGGAGCAGTTTACCCATGTGTAAGTGTGAGCATTACCGGTTTTCATCCGTGCTCCCTCCATGGGTCATCATCATCATCCAAGTCTTCTCCCATAACAATGGGGTCCACTATGGAGCACAATAAAGCTCCATGAAGGAATTGAAAGCATTTTACAACACATCAATCTTCTATTTGGTGCCAAATTCTTAGCCACTATAAGCATGAGAGGATCATGTCATAAAACCTATAAAATGAGTTAGTATGCAGTTAAACCTACCTTTTGGATATGTACTTTAAGGTCATGCAACCAAGGAGCAGAGCACCCTCCAATTCCCCTAAACTATAAATAGTCTAGATAAAGAGGTAACATGGTACAATTTGCTATAGAAAATTACATTTGTTTCTTTGACACATGAATACAAAAGGGGAAATAGAATGGGAATCCCATGCAGTCTCTCCATGGGTGGTTACTCGCAATTAGGTAACCACTCGGAATTTTTTTTATTAATCAGTTAGGTGCCCAAATACTCGAACGAATAATTACGGACTAATCCTTTCCTAGAACATTGTGTATGAGTGCGTGTGCACACACCTTTTTGGTCAATTAATTTTGGTAAAGTGTTAGAAACTTTCGAGTAGTATTGACATCATTTATGTTAAGTTGTGGTCAATTTTTGCAAATCATTTTACTCATTTTGGAAAGTTCCAGCTGACATTTGCCAATTTTGGCCAGATATAGCTCGTAAATTGACTAGAAAGTAGCCGAGACTTTCAATGTCTGTCAAATAAAGGAATCAGCTAATAGTGGTTTTAAGTGTAGTTGTGGATAGTTTTGGTTCAAATTCAATAAGAAATAGTCGGAACTTGGGCACAATTTTTACTAGCTTCCTACTACTCATCAAAGTTAGCATTTCCCAAACACATGCTAAATAAAAAACCATTTTATTTCATAAAACTAAGTGTGGAAGAAGTGGAGTTTCCATGTTGTTCAAGAGTAATGATTGACATATACATGGGGCATTAAGCTCTCCTATGGACATTCCTAGTTTTGATAGAAAGGTAAACCTAAAATAGTAACAAAAACAACGGCAACATTTTCCACCTTTGCTTGTAACAAAGATGGTAGAACTTTTATGAATAAAAGACATCCCAACAATCACGAGCTTGTCTTCTACTCCAAATAGCTGACCTGGGAATAAACTGATGGCTTGAAGTTATAGTTGTACCTTCGTGGTACTTGTCACAACCCATCGTCCGAGATTGAACAAAATCTTGAACATTGTAGAACTTTTATAAATACAAGACATCCAAACAATTTACATTGAGTTGTATTTTGTATAACCTACTTGGAAAGTAACCTAATATGTCATGAACATGTAGTTGTCTCCATGGTACCTGTCACAACCTCTGGGTTGAGTAAATCTTCAAAACAGTAGCACTTTTATTAATAAAAAACATCCCAACATCCTATTGCTTTACTAATTTGTATTTCGGTCTTTTTCATCAACCAACCAAAATGTACCAAGATGAAGAAATGGAATAACATATAACATAGCCGCTCACTAGTCCATTAATTTCATATTGACGGTAACACAATTCCTATAAGATATTGTATGAAACTTTTAGCGTTCCTTCTTTTGTGAACTCAAATATGGCATTAAACGTTCAAAAATAATAATAATAACCACCGATTCTCACAAGCATTACCTTTTATGGTACCATGATTCACAATATCGATATCAAACCTTTGCTAATTGGTACCGTGATTCATAATATCAATATCGATTTTGTCTGCAGCGCATCAATTGTCATATTAACGCAAGGGACTGAGTCAACCAAATACTACCCCGATATTAAAACGTTGTATTGCTCAGTGATACAACAACACAGAACCCAAATGTTGCTTCCCACGCATGTGTCGATGCCACAACATCGACTGCCACAACACAGGACACACATGTTGCCTCCCACGCCTGTGTCGATGCCCCAACATCGACTGCTTTGTTCTACAACCAACGCCGACACATGAACTACTCACCAACGACCAAATTGTAACAATACAATACCACCAGGCTTCTTTCAAACCAGCACTAGATCTCAGGCCATGGTAGCAAGATATTATTATTGCAAAGTTTGAACAGAAAAATAAAAAAAACAAATGTAGAAACAAATAAATCCAAAGATAATTAATTCTTTCTAAACAAAACCTTTGTATGTAACCGTCCTCAACATAGTTTTCTGCACCATTCTCCCCTCTCCCAAATTCACAATTCCTAAAATCCTAAACCTAGAATTTCGTCGAGCCAACGTCCATCAGCTTTCGATTCCGCAGCTCGTCTCCACCGAGTTGGTCGAATGTGGCGGGCGGCCGACTGCCATCGTCCGCGACCTCCGCACCATGATCGCGGCCATGAAGAAGCTACATGTCGGCCAACACTTTCATCAACTCCAACACCGACATAGGTCTTTCGACGGGGACTCTCTTGAATAGAAAATTATTAAAAACAAATACAGAAACAAATAAATTCAAAGATAATTAATTCTTTCTAAACAAACCCTCTGTATGTAACGGTCCTCTACATAGTTTTCTCCTCCATTCTTCCCTCTCCCAAATTCTCAATTCCTAAAACCCTAACCCTAGAATTTCGTCGAGCCAATGTCCATCAGCTACCGATTCCACAGCTCTGTCTCGACCGAGTCAGTCGATTGCAGCGGCAGGCAGCTGTCACCGTCCGCGACCTCCGCACCATGATCGCGGCAAAGAAGCTGCAGGTCGGCCGGCACTTTGATATCACCGTCGTCAACTCCAACGCCGTCGTAGGTCGCCTTTCGACGGTGACTCTCTTGATAAAGGCAGTTGAGCCCGCCTATATTTCAAGATCCGCCTCAAAGCTAAAGTTTTCTATCAAGCAACCGATAAATCATCATAAAGAACTAGAATTTCCAAAGAATGGACAAACTTGAGGTACCTATGGCGGTGTTGGAGACGACGACGATGATATCAAAGTATCGGCCGACCCGTAGCTTCTTCTTGGCCGCGATCGTGGAGCGGAGGTCACGGACGGTGACAGCGGTCGGCCGCCACAATCGACTGATCCGGTGGAGAAGGAGCTGTGGAATCAGCAGCTGTTAGAAATTGGGTCGACGAAATTCTAGGGTTAGGGTTTTAGGAATTGTGAAATCGGAAGAGGAGAGAATGGGAAGAAAACTATGTAGGACCGCTATATATAGAAGGTTTGTTTAGAAAGAATTAATTGTCTTTGGATTTATTGTTTCTACACTTGTCTTTTAATATTTTTCTGTTCAAATTTTGCAAGAAAAGTATTTTGTTACCGTTACATACAGAGGGGTTTGATCTCAAAAAGTACATTTAGAAAGAATTAATTATCTTTGAATTTGTTTAGGCAAATTCAATTAATTTTTTTCAGAATACATTACACATATGGGTTTATATGTTGTATATATCAATCAATATATTATTCAAAATACATTGCACAAAACGTGTCTCTTTCACAATTTGGGTCTATATGTTGTACATCAATCAATAGCAACATCATGAAAGTCCTTAGGCATGACTTTGGGTTCCTCCATCTTCATCATCTTTTCATAGGCAAAAATATCATCTGACGTGCTCTGCATCTTCAAATAGAAAGAAATATATAAGTACAAAAGAGTTCAAAATAGAACCTGAAAAGTCGATTGATAGTATTATGGCTGCCAAAATTTTAGTAGTCATCACTACAATGGGGGCTGCCAAAATTTGATAGAAACTCTCAGTCCTAAGACTGTCAAAATTTTGGTTTGGCAGTCCTAATATTGATATTTTTGATTTATGCAAAATCCCAACGATTCATTAGAGAAATAAATTACCAAAACTTCTTCGGAAGGTTCAGAAATGCGAGATAATGTATTCGGCGAGCCGATAACTTTATCGAATTAATTCTTTATCATCCCCTCTATATTGTTAGAATACATTTTTATTGGAGAATGGCCCAAAGCTTGAGAAGTTTCATCAAAAAACTTTGGAAAATACATGGTTATAGATTCCCCGAAGATTCGCCGGAGATTCACAGGAATGATGGAGATTTGTTAGGGTTTATGAAAATTAGTTTAGAGTTTAGGGATTTGGAAAAGGAAGAAGAAGACCAAAAAGGCAGATGACAATATTTTTATATATACTTTAGTTTTTGTTGCACCGAAAAAAATTTCAACGACATTTTGGTAATTAATTTTGTTAACATTTGTGCCGCCCCCGAGTAAACTGTGTACTGCTCTTAACATTTGCCATATTTTATAGGCACCTTGTCACAAAGCCCCTATGATTTTTCATGTATCATTTTATCCATCTTAGCAATAGCCAAGATGCAACATAGTTGATAAACTAATGTCTAAAACTAAATTTGATGCGGGACCATCATTTTGGATCAATCCAAACCCATCAAGAATTATATTTTTTGTTTAAATTTAAGTTAGATGTGCCTACTATCCTTTGATATAATCTTTTAGTTTATGTTTGTCTTTATCTTTTTTAAGATTTGGTTTTCTATAAGTAAAGTGTTATGGACCTTTTGTTTAGTAGAGGAAAATTAATTTATAATAAACATTTGAGTTTGAAAAGAGCCAAAGCCTAGTTTTTATCTCTCTGCTAATTGAGTTTGACGTCGCCTTCGCTACCTCACCTTTTGTCACATCCGCGTCCGGTTGATTAGGCACGAGTTGTGAATGCGTCTAGCCTACGTCACAGATTCAACGGTTGTAAACTGTCTAGACCTCAATAGTCGCCAAATATTCAAAGTAATCAATCATGCTCAATCACATAAACTAACAAAACAAGAAACAAAACCCAGCACACACACGATCACCACAGTCCTCCAGTATGGTTTGAGTACATCATACAAATCATAACTCCAATGAAAATTCGGTAGAATTATCATATACATGTCTCATCAATATACGTCATATCAAATACATTTGATACATCAAAAGTATCTATCCGAATTTGTAAATCTTCCAAATACCATCATCCGATTCGAGATGTTGATCTATGTCCTTCCTCTTAATATGTCAACTATCCAGTCAGAAATTGAACAAAAAGTACATTTATACAAAATATTGAAATACATTTGATACATCAAAAGTATCTATCCGAATTTGTAAATCTTCCAAATACCATCATCCGATTCGAGGTGTTGATCCATGTCCTCCCCTAATATATCAACTATCCAGTCAGGACTTGAACAAAGTACATTCATACAAAATATTGAACAATACAAAAGAACATAAAATAAATCAGAGAATGATACACCAAATGTTGTAATGGAATGCAACTTGCAACACAAAAGATCATGAGAAACAGACTACAAACAAGAATTAAACACGATTGGCATCTACGTGTTTTGAAATACCGTTTTCAATATGTGGACGGGTGGACTTTTACTCTGATTTGTCCGACTCGGACATACGTGTAGTATATGTCGAACTATTATTCATATTCTCATGGTTTGTCCACATATGTACTTGGCATTCTTCTCCCCCATGATTCAGAAATTATGTCAAACAATATTCAGTTTTGATATCACAATATAGTCACAAATTTATTATTCAGAGTCAAACAAATATCGTGTCAGAATCGAGTCGCAATATAAAACATGACTAGTCAAGAAACAAATGCAGCAATTATAATGTATTGAAAAATATCTTAAATGGAGTACTCGCCTCATGTCCCAAGTGAAAGTTGAACCCAATCCACCAATAGAATATTGAATAATTAGATTTCATTCTAGTTCAAAACCCTATCTATCTTTATTCATTAAATCATATTTCATATTTTATGCTAGAATAGTCCTAACTTTGATTTTCTACATATACAGAACTTTCTTAGTTCCTAGTTTATTTTTTATTAAATCCAAAACCTGTAAAGAAAATTCTAAAAAGATCATCACCTAATAAACCTGGCCCAAAACATTTTCTTAAATTCTCTTCTAAGTCTATTACTTATTCAAAGGACCAACCCAAGTCTACTGTTCATTTGAAACAACCCTTGGACCCACTGAACTAGTCCTAAAATAAATATTAAGATTTCTTTATACATGGACCTAGGCCCGGAGAGCAGACCAGCTGTCAATGTTATTCAGTCTCATTTCCTGTCCCCTCTCTGTGATTTTTTCTTTTTCTTTTTTAAACAACGATCCCACCAAGCTATTAGGGGGGGACAGGGAATGGGATTGAATAACAGGGACAGCTGACCTGCACCCTTAGGCCTGACCCAAAGCTATTAATTCAGCCTATATATAAAAATAGCCCAAGGCCCAAAATCAGTTATTATTCATCTCATCTTCTTTTAATTGGTTTTGGTTTCTAAAACATTCTTAAAACGTAAGCCCATGGCCCAAAAGATTTATTAAATGCTCAACTTATTTCAATAGGCACACAGAATTCTATTATAGCCATCTCTATTATTACTAACATACATAGAAAGAGAAAAGATCAAAGAAACTCACCGAGCTTTGGAAACCGAGGCACTGGACACTCGGCCGAGGCAAGTTTGTCAGAGCCGGAAGGGTTACACGTTGGTGCCTGGCTGCGATGAGGCCGGATCTGCGAGCGGCGGTCGCCGAAGGCTCGACTGGCTGAAACACATTCGTCGGTCAGGGATGGGGTCTGCGGTGATTGAGCGGAGACACCACCAGAGACTGATGATGCGGTGGGGGCCGATGGAAGATGGCGGCGGTAGCTGTCGACGCTACGTTCGACTGTGGCGAGTGCATAGGGGGCGGACGACCGACGTAGGAGTCGTCTCTCGGTGGGAGTCGTGGTCGGACACGGTGGCGCCTGGAGGAGCTCGGCTCGAGGATACGGTGGTAGAGACTATGTACTTTGGTTTTACTTCATTTTATTTTTCAGACTATGCACCACTACGTAGTACTTTTCTTATTTTAGTCATGCTTCTAGGTTATGTACTTTGGTTTTTCTATTATGGATTTTTGCTATAAAATGTTTTGCACTGCTATGTTTAGATAAAGTGGCAGCAGAGGACATGGATTAACACCTCGAATCGATGCCGCGGCAGTCAGAACTCGGGAACGGGACGGTCCTGAGATTCAAGCAGCCCCTAACCTCCAACTTTTGGAGCGACGGTAGATGGCCTGCAGCTGTGCAAATGCTCCTCAGCTTGGGCTGCTGACAGAGGTGCAACCTTTCGAGCTTCGGCAGCACAATGTCTGCAGTGAACAAGTTCTGAAGCAGAGAACAAAATCGTATTTCCATCACTTGGAGTTTCGGAAGGCTGACGGAGACGGGGAACAGGTCAAGCAGGTTTGGGCAGTACTCCAAATAGATGGATTTTAGAAGCCCAAAGCTCCTTCCCTACAGAGAGAACCTGTAATTGCATATTGCTGCTAGTTTCGTGTTGCTGGATAACCAGAGTCTCTAGACCTTCTAGATGTTCCATCCAGCTAGCCTTTCTCGGATTAGGAGAGTTGAAGGTTTACTCCATGTCGTTGCAGCACTTGATGCAACAATCTTTTAGCTCCACAGTAGGCCATATCCCTTCTTGAGCATTTAGGTAATTGTGTAGGGAGAGAAGTTGAGGTCGGAACATTATGATTAGGTTCATTGTTTGGTACTATAATGTTGTTTCATATATAATGTATTGTTTTCCATGTATCGTCTCCTATGTGTTGTTTCTTCACTCTTTCGTTTGATATGTTACTTCACCGTTTACGGGGGAGTTATACCATTTAGATAAAGTGACAAAGAGGGAGAACATGATAAAAATTATGCAAGATAGTACCGATGAATTTGCTCACGATTTACGGGGGAGCTTCACATCACTGATACATTCGCATCGTACCATTTTTATTTGCATTGACATATGAACAATTGTTTGTCAAATTATCAAAAATGGGAAAATTGTTGACCCAAACAATTCATAGTCAACTCGATTTTGATACTCGGCTAAACCATGGTTCGATATAACACAGTACAACACAACATTGAAGATTGTAACATCAAAAGACATTGCTACACACTCACATGACAGGACAAAAATGTAACAGTTTGGTACCGAGTCTTATATATATATATATTTTTTTTATTTTTTTTGAGTCTTATATATATATATTTTTTTTTGGAAAAAGGGTAAATTTTATTCCACAATCATCGCAATAAGGTTACAGCATAGAGATACAATCCCAACTCAGGGGGACATTACCAGTACATCCGACTCAATGTTATGAAGGATGCCCACCAGTGGAGTGGACAGTCCCTCATAAATGCGCCGGTTCCTCTCCCTCCAGACATGCCAAACTGATGCAGCAAGCCTCAATCTAGCACGTCTGGCCCAGCTCTGCTCCTGGCCCCTGCAATCTCCAATCCACTTAAGGATTTCTCTGAAATCACGCTCCCTTCCAACCCCTCCCAAGTATCTCCGGCTCTGCTCTGCCCAGATGCTCCACGCCACTTGGCACTGAAAGAACAGGTGCCCAATGGATTCATTCTCTGTCTCACACAAAACACACTTACGCCAGCTTGATCCCCGCCGCCTCCCTGACAGATACTAGAGAACGCAGACCCACACCTCCCTCCTTCCTAGGACGACAGAGCTGCTCCCAAGAGATGGCATGAATCCCCCCATGCCATATGAACTTGGCACATATGCCCTCAATCTTTCTGATAGTAGCCAAAGGAACCATAATAGATTGGAGCCAAAACAAAGCAATAGCAGATATAACCGATCGTACCAGCTCAATACGCCCTCCAAAAGATAGGCCAGCCGCCTGCCAGCCCTCTACCCTCCTCTGCGCAAAGTCCAGCAGACTCTGACATTCTCGGTCCTTCGCGTAGTTGACAGATAGTGGCACCCCCAGATATTTCACCGGGAGGTCACCCTTTTCCACCCCAAGCTCCAGGGCCCGTTCCTCCTTCAAAGTGCAAGAGCTGTTGAAGTAAACTTTGCTCTTGTCCCTGTTCAACCGAAGATCCGATAACTGTCCGAACTCCTCCATCACCATCGCAAGCTCCCTCATCCCTCGCATGGAAGGCCGCATCAGTACCAATAGATCATCCGCATAAATGAGGTGTGAGACCACCGGTGAGACCCTGCTGTATATCGGTACAATCCTCTCCCGATGCACCGCATATATATATATATATATATATATATATATATATATATATATATATATATATATATATATATATATATATTGTGTATTTTGATCTTTATTTTGAGTCTAAATTCGTGTAAACGATGTCGCACTTGCATTCTACAAGACTTGAGCCTATTAGTCTACTCAAATAAACCAAAACCAACTTTTACTTCACAACCCAAAATCAAACCTGAACTCCACAAAGCTGTCTAGAACCCAACAGAACCATTCTAGAACCAAGGGAGACCGAACTCGGTTCCTAACCAAACGCAGGTCAAATTTGGTCTCTGGGAACTCAGTATTTAGGGTTCCCTAATTTGACTCCTTCACCCTCGAGAACAGGGACTCAACGTTCATATTTTTGAATGTTTGAGGACCGAACTCTGGCCGAGTTCTGTCCCCAGTTCACCCTATAAACACCCATGAGTTCTTCTCATTTTTCATTCAATTCAATCAACTCATTTCTCATTTCCTTATCTATTCTCTCTGAGCTACAACCTTCTCAACTACCAAGAAACTCTCCTAATTAGCATTATAGTGCCAAGTGCGATCTCAGTTAGAAGTTTACAAAAGTTGTAAAAGCTTGGGAATTCAAATTTCACTTTACAAGTGTTGAAGTCGGTGTGCTCTTCGAATCAAACCACGTGGTTGCGGACAGGAACGAAGAAAGTGGTTTGAGTGGCTCGAGTGGCTCAAGGCCTGAACCCTCAAACGCCCTCATGGAACGGAAAATGCGTATGCTGGAAGCGCAACAACGACAGGCCGAGGCCAATCAGCGCCCGAACGAACAGCGTCGACAGCACGTTAAAGACCAGCGGAGACAAGTTGAGGCACGGCATGTAGTGCCCCGTCCCGCTCAGTCAATCGGAGGAATCGGAACGCTAACGGCGTTTGGACTTAGCCTTGCAACGGCTGCTCGGAGACATCGTTCGGTCGAGGCGACCGCTCGCTCAGGTGGGGTAGTTTCGGTGAACTTGCCTCATCTTAGCCTTCACATAATAAATCGCATGTTTTCAACTTGCACAAGTAGGCTTGATAATAAAAGAGACTAATCCACATAGCTAAAGGGAATAATCCCGACGGGTCGAATTGAGTTAGAATATGGAAATGTCCGACGGTCGGCTTAGAGTTGGTGCACGGCGTGCTTTGAAAATGACACTCGATCCTTTGTCCCGTGGCTTGGGAGAAGGAAAGTTGGTTGAGTCGGCGGAGTTATGAACATAGCCTAAGTCATAGGCGTCGCCCGCATGAATGCTTCATAAAGCATGCACGGTCCTGTCGTCCAAGGCTTGGCATAGCCTTGGCTTGTCCCATGAGTTAAGTTGCGTTGCACAGCTTGTGCCATAAGTCTAGGCACCCAAATGACTTGGTCGTTCAAAGTTGAACGCGTGCACGGCACGTTCCATCGAGGCAAGGCTTGACGCGGCCTTTGCTCGTTAAGTTGTAGGCTTGAGTAAGTTAGGCAAAGTTATGTCGGTCGACCTAAGTCATTCCAAGTACTGTCTCGCTCATTCTGCGGTTGTCAGGTTAAATAGTCCCACGAACCCAAGGCCCGTCATATAAAGTATGACTTGGGCGATAGCATTGCGTAGAACGAAAGTCGGTTTGAGGCACGATGCACGGACCTAGTGTTAAGGCAGGAACCACGGTTGATTTAATGAGTTTTGGAAAAAGGACTATTGAATAGGCATTGAGTTGAATGAAATGTTATGGTAACATGGAAAGAATGCTCGCGACCGTGGGTCGTCGAGGGGTCTCAAATGATAGAAAGAATGCTCGCGACCGTGGGTCGTCGAGGGGTCTCAAATGAGAGAGAATGATATTGGTTTGAAAGAGATGGTAACATTGGAAGAGGATGACTGTGTGAGACGTCAGTTTGTGTCGAGTCTTGCATGGTCATTGGACAACTTGTCGACAAGGAGGAGTTTCCACGCGCGACAACCCTGGGTGCCATGGGACCGCGGCGTTCCGGAGGGAAACAGGTATAGCCGTAGCTGGACGAACCGCTCGGGTCATTCGGGAACTTTCAGCGGGGCTAGCTACTTGCGCTGAAAGGGTCGCCGAATGGCAAGGCTATAGTCCAGGATAGCTTGTGATGTTAGTGACCAATTCATATAGATGGGTCGGCACGGGCGGCAATTCGCGTGTGTGCCTTTGGATTGAGTCTAGTTGAATGTGTGTATGGTTGGAATACAATATTTGGTCCTAAGATTTGGCATCAACATAGGTGACGTGCTTCGGCACGAGATGTGGCGTCGGTCTTAAGTTGTCGGCATATAAGTTGCATAAGTTGGTTTGAGTCAGATTGAGTTTAAGTCAGGAAACGCCGCAAGGCGAAGTCGGTCAAGTGATACTTAGTCCAGAAGTCTTGATTGGGTCAGTTGGTGATTGAAGCGAAAGGCCGCGAGACGGCAATATGATCGAGTCCCATTGAGTTGCGAGGCGCGGCCTCAGCAAGGGTTTATAGCACGGTCACACGGGAATGGAGCCTCATCGCGTAGTTGCGTCTCTGATTTGGCCGTAAGGCAAACACGACTCGATAGGTTAACGTTGTTGGCACGAGAAGGGTCTTGAGGCAAGGTATGAGTTAACGTTGTCGTTGCAAGCACGAGATGGTCTAGAGACACCAAATAGGCCAAGGCGTCTGTCCTAAAACCGATCCTAAGGCAAGATTAGAAAGACAATCATAAAGGGGACTATATTGCACAAAGTAAATCAAACGTATTGGGTTTGTATGGGTGGGCGAGGAGCTCATTCAACCAGTACAGTTGAGTACTGACACCCACATAGTTTACATGTGCAGGCACAGGTAGAAGCTCGTGGCGCGGAGCTCGCTTGGATGCGTCGAGGCATGGAGTTCCTTGGCAATTCGAAGCGTGCGGCCGCATGGAGTAAAGACTTATACGGGACATAATGTATGGACGTCGCCTTCCGAAACTTCCGCTGGTTCAGAGACTTGTATTGAGAGATGAGAGAGAGCAGAGTGAACTTGTAATGTGAGATGAGTGAGCTTGAGAGAATTGTAATCTTGGCCTTGCGCCCCATTGTAATCTATGTTTCAATATCAATAAAAGAGTGTTTTGCAATGACTTGTGTTTTGTTCTAAATTTCGCTGCTATTATTCAATGTCTCTGCTTGGGACTTCTGTGCGACGACCCCGTCGCAGCCGCTGAAATCGGCCGTTATGGAACCCGCCTTGCACGAGCGCAATCTAGGCTAGTGCGGCATCACGCCTTAGCGAGGACGATCGCTCCTACGGGAGCGGGGCGTGACACGGCAGGTCCAGTTTAAGGCCCGATTCGATACGCAATTCAAGTTGCAGCAGAAGCAGCTGGATACTCTTCAGCAAATCGTCCAGACAGTTGTGGCCAATAGCAACTCTGCAACGACTCATGCCGTAACCGAGCCTGCGGCCCGACGAATCGAAGTCGAGCCGGAGGTACCCGAGCGACTACCTGCAACACCAAGAAGCTCCAACTTTGAGATGTCAAAATTCACGAAAAATTGCCTTACTTCCTTCTGCGATACGATACTGAAGACCCTTCTCTGGCGATCGATTGGTTGGAGGACTTGGAAGACCGTTTCGAGCTTCTGGGCGTCGATCAGTCCAAGAAAGTCGCATGCACTCAACTTCTACTCCGATTGAACGCGCACGACTGATGGAATGTGCAAAAGCGAGCGATCAGACGTGACGATGAGGCAGCGGCAATTTCTTGGGCTACCTTCCGACAGGCGTTCGAAATCGAGTACCTTCCCGCAGCCGTTCGACAAGAAAAGGAGAATGAATTTATGCAGCTGAAGCAAGGGAACATGACGGTACGACAGTACGCAGTAGAATTCAACAAACTGGCCAAATTTGCTGGATCATTCTTGCCTACAATGGAGAGTCGCGCTCGGCGGTTCGAAGTAGGTCTGCGGCCCTCTATCTTTGCTCATGTGTCAGTTCCGGAGTACAAGACGATAGGCGAGTCCCTAAATCACGCTCTCTGCCTTGAACGCCAATATTCCCAAGCCGCTGCCGGCACTGTGCATACATACAATCACAAACGCCCTAGCCATGTGGTAGGAAACAATGCGACCAAGCATCCGAACAACGGACAACAAGGCGGATATCAAGGGCGGAACCCATGGCCTCGCTGCACCCGATGTCACCGGCTCTGCCACACTATCAACGACTGCCAGATACCTGAAGGCGGATGCTAGAACTGTGGTAAAAAGGACCACATACGTGTTTATTGCCCGATCTGAAGGCCGAACCCAACGGCGCCTCAACAGCAGCAACATCGTCCAGGGAACCAGGGTCCAGCGCCTCGAGCCCAACAACCCGCACCGCAAAATGGCCAAGACCGTCGCCCCAATGCTTAGGGCCGTACCTATGCCATGACTCGAGATGAGGCGTTCGCCTCTAATACAGTCGTGAAACCCGATTTCCATACTCCACTAGTGCCATAATCAAGCTAAATACATATATAAAAGTGGGATGCTCACAAGGTGCAAGAAACAGATTAGTTGGCAAAGTTATGAAACATGATTTCTTCTCACTCTTACTTCAATATAATTAAGACTCACTGTAGGAGGAATGTTTATATCTCTGATCTCCATCACTATATAAAGTTATAAACATAGACATATCCCAAACTGTAGCCCCTATGCCAGCCTTCCACTAATGCCACAACCAAGCAGTGTTTGCTGATATTTTGATAGTCTAGAAACCAACTGCATTAGGTGAACAAGTTACATTAGTATTCTACAAATATTGCCAGATTGAAATTTAGGTAGTATTTTACTTAGTTGTTCAAATTGGATCAAAACCCAAACCTGGCCTGATTTATTAACAAAACTTGCTCAAAAGAATGCTTATAAAGGCAGGGGAAAAAGAGAGAATAAAAATAAAATTATAGGCAATGCACAACAATCCTACAGATAAGATGCATGTGTAGATAAATGAAAGATAAACTGACAAGGGGGAAACGAAGATTAGAAAAGAAAAAAGAAAAAAAGATTTATAGATGGTCATTGAGATGTTGAACCTTCTGATAACATCCTTCTTGGTGGTTAAAGTTAGATTGTTGATATCAGCATTAAGGCTCAGGTAACGATCCATGGAGAGCAGGATATAAGTCGATGCCAAAGTCATCTAAGTTCTCCACATCAACATTCTGCCAAAAATAACAATAAATTTAAATTAATACAATATACAATTAAAAATAAGGAAGTAATAAGATTAAAATACAATTGAACAAGTAAATAAGATGAAAAATACACTTAAATCTCTCATGAAATTCTAGCAACGTTATAAGAAGCAACACAGTCAGTGGTTATTTGACGCGCCAAAAAGACTTTAAGTGTACATGACATGCATAAAACTACCCAATGCTATGAAGCATTACATTTCCAAAATTGGTGTCATATTCAATATGACAGAAACGCATACTTGTCACTATACCATAGTCGGTTCTATGTCCATGTCATTGTGGCCATGTGCAATGTAGCATAAACCTAAAGAAGTCCCAGGATAAAAAAAGATAAAAATGTCAATTTTTGGTCAAAAGTAACTGTTAATAGGTTTAAGTCTACTTGGTTTAAATCCACATGGACTCGATATGCACTTAAATATTAAAGGGGAATGAACCAAGATTTGCAGGTAGAGTTTAATTGAGAGCCGAACATCCGAAGATGGAGTGGTTTACCCATGTGTAAGTGTGAGCGTTAGAGTTACCGATTTTTATTCGTGCTCCGTCCATGGGTCATCACCATCATCCAAGTTTTCTCCCATAACAATGGGGTCCACTATGGAGCACAATAAAGCTCCACGAAGGAAATGTAAGTGCTTTACAAAACGATATGTCCACCTGACATCAATCCTCTATTTAGTGCCAAATCCCTAGCCAAGGTACAGCTATAAGCAGAGAGGATCATGTAATAAAACCTAGAAAATAAGTTTAGCAGGCAGGTAAACCTAAATTTTGGATATGTAATTTAAGGCCATGCAACCAAGGAGCAGAGCACCCTCCAATTCCCCTAAACTATAAATAGTCTAAACAAAGAGGTAAGATGGTACAATTTGCTATAGGAAATTATATTCATTTATATGACACATGAATCCAAAAGGTGAAAAAGAATGGTAATCCCATGCACTCGTTCTATGGGTGGTTACTCGCAATTAGGTAACCACTTGGAAATTTTTATTAATCAGTTAAGTGCCTGAATACCCGTACGAAACTACGAATAATCATGGACTAATCCTTTCCTAGAACATTGTGTGTGAGTGGATGCACACACCATTTTGGTCAATTTTTGGTAGACTTTTAGAACTCCTATCTACATAGGACTATATTTTAGGAGAGTTATTAATATTCATCAAAAGGTGAAACAACTCTCCGGTGAAATAACTCTCCTAAAATATAGTCCTATGTAGATAGGAGTTGAAGGTGAAGCTCCTAATAGAGAGATGAACACTATCATTTCTCATTATTTTATTGTACTCCATCTACCATCTTTCGCTACTAATTTTGGTTTTCAGTGTTTTTTCATCAACCACCCGAAATCAACAGAAGAAACAACTCCCTAAAATCTAGTCCTACAAAGAATGGAGAGTTGCAGGTGAAGTTGCTGAAAGAGAGATGCTACTATTGTTTCTAATTATTTTATTGTACTCTAGTATCCATCTGCCACGTACATTTCTTTACTAATTTGAATTTCGGTCTTTTTCATCAACCAACCAAAATATACCAAGAAATGGAATCACATATAACGTAGGCACTCTGTAGTCCATTAATTTCATATTGACGGAAACAAAACTTATAAGATATTGCATGAAACTTTTAGCATTTCTTCTCTTTTACAGCCAAATATGGGCATTAAATGTGCTACAAACAAAAATATAATAACCGATTCTCACAAGCATTACCTTTTATGGTACCATGATTCACAATATCTATATCAAACCTTTGCTAATTGGCAATTTATGGACAATTTTGAAGGTTTGAAAGGGTTTGGTGGTTTTGAATAGGTTGATTTCGGTACTCGCAACATTTTTGACGGTTTCAAGGTATTGACCGGTACTGCAAACTATGTACATTGTAAATCCACTTCTACCATATATTTTGGTAGAAATAATGACATGCAACCGAGTTAGCAACTCCTTTGCCATTTTCCTAGGTATGATCAAATGATTCAAATTTTACAACAGGTAGCAATAATCAATATTCATTAACCGGTTGAAACAACTCTCTTAAAATCTAGTCCTGCATAGAACAACTTAAAAGAAGTTGCACATGGAGTTACTAATGGAGAAATGCACGCTATCATTTCTTACTTTATACCACTCCATCCACCACATTTCACTACAAATTTAGGAATTTCAGAGTTTCATCCACCATCCAAAAAGCTTAACCAAGAAACTGCAGTAACATATATCGTAGGCAGTAACTAGCCCTTCAATTTCACATTGATGATAACACAATTTCTACATAATTTTGGCATCTAAAAAGTTTCTAATCCCTTTTTTTGTGGCATTCAAATATGACATTTATGCGCTTCAGACAAAATCTAACATAAAAAATCATAATAATCAAACCTCACAAGCATTAGCATTTATGGTTCTAGTAGCAAGAACTAAATAACTTTCGCCATATTATTTGAAAGAAATAATGTTGTGCAACTCCGAGTACCGAGTTGGTTACTTCTGCACATCTGTTGCCATTTTTCCATGTAGGATCAAATTTTACAAGAGCTGGAAGTCATTAGTATTCCTCAACATATTGAAACAACTCTCATAAATTTTATAGTACTTAAATCAAAAGCAATAAAGTTGCACGTAGAGTTCCTTACAAGAAGATATGCGCTAGTATTTCTCATTACTTTTGAATACTGCAACCACAAACGGTCAAGAAGACTACTAATTTGACTTTTAATGTTTTTCATAAACCATCCAAATTATTTAACCACAAAATTACCATAGCATATACCATAGGGACTCAAAGGACTTCGGTGTTATAGACACCGATGATATCGGCTGATATATAGCTTTGAGGCTTAAACCAACATATATCAGCCATATATATCATATATATGGTTTTTGAGAAAAATCCGCCAATATATCGGTCGAAGTCCGATATATCGACCAATATGATATCGGTCGATATCTACCGGTATATTGAAATAACGGATATTAGACATATTCAATGTTTTCGAGTCAGGTCAGGTCAAATTCCTACCAATTAATTAAACTTAGACCTAAAAAAACCCTAAACCTCTCCATCAAGCCGCAAGGAATCTCCCCCCCCCCCCCCCCCCCTTCTGTGTCGAGCCGTGATCGCAAGCACCTGACTTCCATTCAACACGGCCTGCTTTGAAGATCTAATTCATGTGATGACATTGTCAAAAAATCACAAGGCAAACCTTTTGGCCAATAGCAACCGTGATTTCATTTCATGACTCAGTCCCTTGCCCATTGAGCACTTGAGTTCTACTTAGTGAATTGGCTTTTCATTGAATAAAGACTTGGGTTCAAGTTAATAACTCTTTTCCTTGGTACTCGTACCTCGCTTCTCGCTAGTGACTGAGCCCTCATCGAACTTGCATTCGAATTCCCGTTGGGCTTTACGGTAATCGGTCCCTCGCCAAACTCACGTTTTAATTTGTATTGGTGACTCGTCCCCTTGCAAACGAGCAATCAACATTTCAATAATGGCTCGGCCTCGCCGAACGAACACTTGAATTTCATTATTGACTCGTACCCTTGCAAATGAGCACACGACTTTCTGCTTGGCCCCCTGCTGAACGAACACTTGAATTTCCTTGTCGGACATCTTTGTGATTTTGATATGACATCTCTCCATCTTCTATGATCTTTAAATCCAAAAGATTGTTGTCAAGGATCTCAACCGAAACCCCTTGCCTGAAATGGTTGTGGCAAGTAGCATGTATGTCGCGCCATTGCCAACCAAATACTACCCTAATATTAAAATGTTGTATCGCTCGGTGCTACAGCAACACAGAATGCACGTGTTGCCTCCCACGCCCGTGTCGATGCCCCAACATCGACTTCTTTGTTCTACAACCAACACCGACACATAAACCACTCGCCGGCATCCAAATCGTGACAATACCACCCGGCGTCTCTCAAACCAACACTAGATCTCAGGCCAAGTAAACAATAACGGTAGCAAGTTATTATTATTGCAAAGTTTGAACATAAAAATATCAAAAACAAATGCAGAAACAAATAAATCAAAGATAATTAATTCTTTCTAAACAAACCCTCTGTATGTAACATAATTAATTCTTTCTAAACAAACCCTTCGTAGGTAAAGGTCCTCTACATAGTTTTCTCCACCATTCTCCCCTCTCCCAAATTCTAAATTCCTAAAACCCTAACCCTAGAATTTTATCGAGCCAATGTCCATCAGTTTCTGATTCCGCAACTGTCTCCACCGAATCGATCGATTATGGCAGCCTACCGGTTGTCACCGTCTGCGACCTCCGTACCATGATCGCGGCCAAAAAGAAGCTGCAGCTCGGCCGGCACTTTGATATCACCATCGTCGACTCCAACACCGTCGCAGGTCTTTCGACAGGGGCTCTCTTGATAACGGTAGTCGAGCCCGCCTTTACTTCAAGATCCTCCTCAAAGCTAAAGTTTTTCATCAATCAACCGATAAATCATCAGAAAGAACTAGAATTCACAAAGAATGGACAAACTTGAGGTACCTATGGCGGTGTCGGAGACGACGACGAAGATATCAAAGTGTTGGCCGACCTGTAGCTTCTTCTTGGCCGCAATCATGGCGCTGAGGTCGCAGACGGTGACAGCGATCGGCAGCTACAATCGACTAATTCGGTGGGGAAGGAGCTGTTGAATCAGAACCTGATGGACATTGCTCGACGAAATTCTAGGATTAGGATTTTAAGAATTGAGAAATTGGAAGAGGGGAGAATGGGGAGAAAACTATGTAGAGTCGATCGCTACATATATAGAGGATATAGAGGGTTTGTTTAGAAAGAATTAATTATTTTGGATTTATTTATTTCTGCATTTGTCTTCTAATATTTTATGTTCAAATTTGCAAGAACAATATTTGCTACCGTTACATACAGAGGAATTTGTTTAGAAAAAAAATAATTATCTTTGGATTTATTTGAGCAAATACAATTCATTTATTAAAAATACATTGTATGTATGGGTCTATATGTTGTATACATCAATCAATACTTTATTCACAATACATTGTACAAAATGTCTCTTTCACACTTTGGGTCTATATATGTCACGATCCGCTCCAAAATAATCGGGTACGAATCGAGTCACGTCCGGCCTACGCTGGTGAGGACAGCGGTAGTCATCCGTCTAAACCTTATAAGTCGTCAACGTATATGGATCAATCATACTCATCACAACTCATCTATAAATGTGCCATGTCACAGCAATCACCACAACTTTCACTATTTTATTACATGTCCTTTTACAAAAAGCAACGTCCTCGGCCCAGAGACAAATATGGTAAATGATAAAAGCAACGTCCTCGGCCCGGAGACAAATATGGTGAATGTTAAAAGCAACATCCTCAAGCTACACAACACATCCACAAATCACAGTACAAATCAAGCACCTATATGGTAACTATACAAGAAGTCCAAAATCTCTCCCGGAATAGGCTCTGGGTCCGGAATAGCCTCCAGGCCAACATCTCCTAACATGTCTTCCTGTGGGCCATAGTAGGTAGGATAGTCCATATCATCCTTACATGTAAATGGTATCCAGTCAGGAACGGAACAAAGCAACATACATTTCAATAATACTGAACAATACAATATGATGCAATAATACGAATAAGTAATGAACTGGAAATAACAAGTAAAATAAGAAAAAGTACCTGACTACATGCACTAGCTACGTGTGGGACGTGCAGTCGGAACACTAATTTAGCATATAGGGGCTAACCGGAAATAAGACATATCATGGAATAATATGCTAGCAGTCACGCAAGTAATGGGCATAAGGTACATCTCACGACAGTTCTAGCAGTCACGATTTGTCCAAGGCTAGGTAGATTATATGCTACACTAGTGTCCTCCCTCCCGACATGACACAACAATATGAATAGAACATGTGATAAGTGTGCAAAATATGAAATGTAATATTGTAAAGTAAAATTGAGGGAGTATGTACTTGCCTCAATCCAATGGTGGAATTTGTGCTAAGTCCTCCTAGAAGACAATCAGGGCCGGCCCTGAGCAATTGGGGCCGAGGCAAAACTTCGAAAATAGGCCCTAACATAATGTAAAAAAAAAATATAAATAAAATAAAATTTTGTTGTAGTCAAGAATTGAACCAAGGACCTCTTAAATATAAGTCTAACATTGTATCCACTACACCACAATGTCTTTTGTTAAAAAGGACACATGATACATACTAGTTCTACTATAGACAGTTTCATGTTGGTGCCCCCTTTCGTCAGGGGGCCCTGGGCCGTCGCCCGGCCTGCCCTGGGCCAGGGCCGCCCCTGAAGACAATGTATAGGTGCTAGATTCCTAAATAGGTTTAAGGCTAGACTCTAGCTAACTAATCAAATTAACTAATTTGTATTAACTATTGATATCTAACTTATTTTACTAACTTTCTTTCCTAAGTATCCCCAACCCGTTAATAGTAACGGGCCTGGCCTACTTAGGGTCTAATTTAACTTCCTTTTTAATTCACCAGGCCGGCCCAAAGAATTTTACTAATCATCCTAACAAATTGACCCCAGTCCT
Source organism: Iris pallida (assembly GCA_029216955.1). Classification (NCBI taxonomy): domain Eukaryota; kingdom Viridiplantae; phylum Streptophyta; class Magnoliopsida; order Asparagales; family Iridaceae; genus Iris; species Iris pallida. Next base: position 14,819,299 of record JANAVB010004599.1, on the reverse strand, counting down.
TTGACCAATACTAGGCCCTGGCTCATGGCCCGGCATTTTTATTTTCTGAATAAATCCTTTATTACACAGTGGTCAGCTTACGAAATAAACTCTGAAAATCTCTTTCAGTCAGCTAAAAACCCATACCGAGTTCAAAACCAAATTTGATAGATAATTCCTAATGTCCAAATACTATAGTAATCTCCTAAGGAGAATTTGACTTCCTGCTCAAATAATTTTCAGTTCTATGTGTAAAGTAGAGCAGAGTCCATCCTGAATCCGATACCAACCTCGAACTGTTGAGAAGAAGACTTCTCCTGCGTCCAGTCCATTATGGGCACCCGATCGAATTTAGGCACAGAACATAGTATTTCAATAAAATTAGAGTCAACCGATCATAGCTCCAACCTAATCAACTATATACCTGCCTTGTGAAACTCTGGGTCGATCTCCTCGCAGCCACAAGAACAGGACTCCTCCTGGAGTAATTCAAGCTCCTGAGCTACTCTTCGAATCAATTCGAACTAATGATCACTTTTGTGGCATTATAACAAACACATGGTGAGCAATAAATAATCTGAAGATCCGATATCTGGTGGATTCGATCTTCCTAATGAGCTCCGATGTTTTAGAGATCCGCTTACCCTAACATTGGACATTTTGGAGACCCAAACCCTAATATCCACTATTATGTGAGACCCTAATAATAAATATCGATTTTTGACAGAACTCAAGAACCGCATATGATCGATGATTAGCTCTGTCGCGTCGGAGGAGGACTACCGCAACTCGTCGTCGGCCGTCGGTGCTCGAACTAACCGATCAACGGAGAAGATGACCGGCGTTCGATTTCTCACTGTCAGAAAAGATGAATCAAGAGCAAAAACTTACCAAAGAGTCCACTGCTCGAACGTTCCGACGATTGATCGATCGATCTCTTCGCCGAATATGTCGCCAAGAACAGAGTATCGTTTGGGATTGAAACTAAGAAGAGATCAAAGCAGAACAGAAACGGAATGGAGAAGGAAGGAATGAACTCACCGATACACCTGCTCATCGTCGACGCCGACTGTCGGAGTAAGCTCAGCACCGGTGGATCGCGGCTGAAAAGCGGCGGAGCTTGGCCGCACGTCGCCGGAGAAGATCCATCGGTGAGGAGTGGCGAGATCAGGCGGAGCTTAGCCTCTGCGCCATGGATGAAACTTGAATTCGAGGCGGAGGTTAGAGCATCTATTTTAGAGACACTCCACACACATACGCCAAATTATTAGAAATCGCATAAATTACTACTTTTGGATATTTCTTGATATTCCCGGAACACTTCAAACAAATATTATAAATTGACATCCTATTTTTCCTCCTTTTTTTTTTCTTTTTTTTTTTTTTTGGGTAAGAACAATTAATTTTAGGACTAATTCTAAGGGCACTTCACATTTTCTTTGCTTGGGACTAGCCCACATATGAGTATACATACCAACATTTCTTTTGTTGCCCTCTTCTCTCTCTCTCTTCTCCCTTTTCTCTTCTCCCTCTCTTGCTCTCTTCTTTTCCAAAAATTTCTAGGTCACATAAGTAATGCTTAAAATAGTTTGATAAAATAGGTTAGAACAAATTTAGGGTTCATGTATGTATCTTTCGAACACAACAAATTAATTTTTTGCATCAAACCATAACCCTAGAATCATTGGTTTTGACCTACAGTCGGCCACGAAAACGACATGAATGAAGTCTTGCAGCCCCAAGTAAAATTCGGACTGTCCCCAGTAAAAGTTTAATTTTCATGGGTTGTCCCCTAGTAAGGGATAGCCCTAGCAAAATGTGGAGTGCCCTTATAATTAGCCTAATTTTAGTGGGCTCATAAATTAATGTAGAGGACAAGTGCCTATGCATCCTATTTTTTCTGCTTTTTTCTCTTATTTCTTTGTTGGGTAAGAACTATTATGTTTTATCTTTCTAACAATTTTCTTTTTTCAAGTATGGACAAGTGCTACTGCAGCCTTCAAGTACTACAAAATTTGATTAAAGTCAAAATGTAGCACTTGAACCTCTATCGCCGTGGATGCTCTTAGAAAGGCATGGGTAAAAGGGAGAAGATTTATTAGATAGTCATTAAAATGTTGAAGTAAACTTTTTGAGGTGTCATTTTCTCCGGGCCAACGAACAATGCCAAAAAATAAATAAAAATAAACTGTACCCATCCACACGAAATCCTCTAGTGTACCCAACGGACTAACCCCAAAGTATTCTCATAACAACCTTCTTGGTAGTCAAAGTTAGATTGTTGGTATCAGCATTAAGGCTCAAGTATAAGTCGATGCCAAAGTCATCAAAGTTTTCCACTTCAACATTCTGCAAAAAATTATACTAAATTTAATTTAATATAATATACAATTAAAAATAAGGAAGTAATAAGATTAAGAAATAAAATTAGAAAGTACATAAGATAAACTCGTCTCCATTCAAGCTTCGTCCCCTGCGATTAAGTCGTTGGCTGAGGAGCAAAAGCTCACCGCAGAGATCAATGATTTATTAGCAATTGAAGAAACCTACTGGAGTCAGAGGGCGAAATGCAAATGGATCCAGGATGGCAACAAAAACACGAAGTACTTCCATACCAAAGCTACAATCAAGAAAAGGAGGAACGAGATCCATTCTCTCCAACTCCCGGACGGCTCCTGGATCTCCGACCAGGATAGTATTTCTAAAACATTAATTAACCACTTTCAAAATATCCTGTGTTCTGATGATGCCTCACCCATGGATCCGCACTTTACAGTTTCTACCTCTCCCTTATCGGAAGCTGACAATCTCCTCATTGGTGAGATGCCGAATCAAGAAGAAATCAAGGCCGTGGTGATGAGTATGGGAGCGGTGAAAGCACCCGAGCCCGACGGTTGCCCAGCCTTGATATATCAGAAGCAATGGGATACGCTTGGTGCTGATCTCTGTGAGATGATCCAACAATGCTTCATCACGGCAAGTCTCCCCCACCAACTGAATCACACAAATCTGGTGCTAATCCCTAAGAAGGCGAATCCTACTTCTCCTTCTGATTATCGGCCAATTGCCCTATGCAATGTTGCTTATAAGGTTGTGTCGAAGATCATTACAAATCGGTTGAAGCCTCTGATCAATGCTCTCATCTCTCCATACAAAAATGCGTTCATCCCCGGAAGGCAAATTACTGACAACATCATCATTGCTCAAGAAATAATTCATGCCATGAAGTACTTTTCGAGGAAGAAGAACGACTTTGCTCTAAAAATTGACATGTCCAAGGCATACGACAGATTATCATGGAAGTTTATCCAAAGTGTCCTCCATGGAATGGGGATTCAGGGTCAATCTAATACAATTATTATGTGTTGCATCACATCGCCCACCTATTCAGTCATGGTTAACTCCCCGGAAGGTTTCTTCACTCCAACCAGAGGCATTCGCCAAGGTTGCCCTTTGTCACCTTATATTTTGTCCTGTGTTCGGAGGTTCTACCAAAATTGCTCTATAAATTCGAGCAGGAGGCCATTTTTAACGGAGTTCGGCTGAACAGGTATACTCCCCCTATTTCCCATCTATATTCGCTGACGATATTCTAGTCTTTAAGGCAACAATCCCCGCTATCTTAGCGGTCCATGATATCCTCAAAACCTTCTCGCTTTGGTCGGGACAGCAAGTCAACTTCTCAAAATCTAGCATCCATTTCAGTCAAAACGTAAGCAATCAAGAACGAGACTCGTTAGCTAATGTGCTCAACTTCGCCATCATGTCTGAGGAGGACACGTACTTGGGATACCCCCTTCTGCCATCCAAATCAAGGGTATCGTCTTACTCTGGCCTGATTGATAAAAGCACCAACAGATTGCAGGGTTGGAAGAACAAGTTGCTATCTCACGCAGGGCGTACTACTCTGATCAAATCCACCTTAGGATCACTACCCATCTACTATATGTCGGCATACCTTATCCCTAAGAACATTACTGAAGTCCTTGCCAGGCACCAGCGAGCTCTTTGGTGGGGGCATAATGTAGCGGACAGGAAACTCCACTTCTTACAATGGTCCAAATTTACTCAACCAAAGAAGAATGGAGGGCTCGGTATCAGAAGATTAGATTGGGTCAACAAGGCGCTAGTTGGGAAACTGTTCTGGAGATTTATAGAGAACGAGGATCTTCTATGGGTCCGCATCCTAAAAGGCCGTTACTTGCGCAATAACTCCATCTGGAATATTCACAAATCCAGACATGCATCGTCTACTTGGAACAGTCTCCTGGACATGCGTTAGGTCATGAAGAATAATATGCTATGGAGAGTTAATAACGGGTGGATTAAAATTTATGAAGACCCCTGGGTTCCGGACATAGTCGGTCACCGCATCCTGGATAGTTCTCCATCCCCAAACGGACCGAGATGTGTTAGGGATCTTATGGTGCCTCTAACGAGGACGTGGGACAGGGAACTTATCCAAGCCACCTTCACGTTGGAAGAGGCTGCTGCTATTCTCAAGATTAATCTGAATGGAGGGGAGGGAGCCGATCAACTCATATGGACGAAATTGAACAATGGGAGCTTTTCCTCGAAATCCCTATATGAAGAGTTGAGAAAGATTGAACCGAATAGCTCCTCAATCCAAGCAGTCCAAAGCTTAACAAGGTGGCGGCATCTTTGGCGAATCAAAGGTATATCACCCAGGATCCAAGTTTTTTTGTGGCGCTTATTTCATAATGCTCTTCCGCTCTTTTCGTCCCTCAGCAAGCGTATTCAGAATATCAACAAGCTTTGTCCATTTTGCTTAACATATGAAGAAGACATTAATCATCTATTTCTTCATTGCGGAATTGCTAAGGCTGTATGGTTTGCCAGTCCTATTGGGCTGCGCATTGATAATCAGTTGGATCTCATAAAGCTTTGTGAGGAATGGATGGCAAATCCCCGGGCAGGTGATGTCACGCCCCGCTCCCGTAGGAGCGATCGTCCTCGCTAAGGCGTGATGCCGCACGGGCCTAGGTTGCGCCCGTGCAAGGCTAAGTCCAGAAACGGCCGATTTGAGCTAGGCCACAGAGTCGCACAGAGTGTCCCCATTGCAGCGAAAAGTAAATAACACAAGTAGAAGCGAATTCGAACTATTTATTGATATTCAAGAAGGTTACAAGCGGCGCTAAGCCGATATTACAAGTCACTCGAGCTCTCTCTGAAATATAAAAGGCGTGCCAAGTGGCTTATAAGATGGAATGATTCATGGCGATGTTCCAATACATTATGTCCTGTATAGGGTGCTTCAGCTTCTTGCAACGTTCCAAGGCCCCAGAGTTGGCTCCGCGCCTTAACACGTTCGATGGAAGCTTCGCACCCGCCGGTGTCTCCTGCATCCTGCAAGCAGACTGTGGGGTTATCAGTACATTGTTATGCACTGGTGGGGAGGCTAGCTCGCCCACAATGCTATCATTACCAAACACGTTCTATTTACTTTTGTGCATCATCTATCATTCATTATCTTTCTAATCTTGCCTTAGGATCAGTTTCATGGCATATATCATAGCCTATCTCGTGTTGCTGAATACAAGTGTCGCATGGAAATATATGCATGACTTACCCATACTTACCGTCAGGCCTTCCCTGTCCAAAGTAAACCAAGTTAGTCAATAATTTGTATAAAATGACTTTACGTAATTCATGTGAACTTTCAATGTCAAGGACGTGTCCCTGCCTCGGGTCCTAGCACGTCGTAGGCGTGTTTTCTTTTCTAACTCCTTTGCCGAAGTACTCTCGATTATTTGGTGTGTCATATTCAAGCCTGTTCAGAAGGCACTTCATTTAGTTAACTTAGACTACTTTGATTTCAATGCAAGGACTTGCACGTGGATTGCCACCAGCAAAGCCCACTTACCTCTATATGCACCGATCGCTGGCATCACAAGCCATTTTGGACCCTTTTTCCCTTGGTATTTTGTAACTATTCAGAGCGTACGGCTGGTACACGTTGATAGTGTCTTGAAATACCCTGCACTTACGTCCCCCGGGTAGCCAAGCCCCCCCAGGCAGCCCGTAAGCCCCCTTTGATTCTGCCTAGGCCGGCATATCCCCCCTTTGATCATGCTGCGGAATCCCTTTTGATTCTGCCTACCCTCAATCCTTTCTTCCAAGCTTACGATATCAAATCCTCGACACTTTCCCGTTCCTCAAGTCTCACTTGATTCAACGTATCACTTAGTTGGATCGTGCACATATTCCAGGCGTCCCCAAAATATATGCATTTCAACCAAGCCTCGTGATAGAGAATCCCCCATCACCACTCGAGTCGGATCGTGCACATATTTGGGCGTCCCTGATATACGTGCATGTCAACCGATACTCACGAGTGGTGCCTCCACAAACTCTACCACTTCGCACTAGGACGTCTGCCTAACCGCTAGGCTATGTCTTTCCGTCAGTATTGGAATCATAGTTCCCAAACAACAATATCAACACTGACCCCATCCTAAGGTCAAACCAAGTTGATAGTACGGGGTTTTCCTACCCAAGCACGCATCACTCCGATTTCTAAAACATCGAGCATCGATTCCCTACACACATCCCAACATTTCGTCGCACGGGGTCTGAGTCATTCAGCAAAGCCATCCTATGACAACTTACGTTTTCAACCAATTCTCAACAAGAACGTATCGCTCGTTCATCAAGCCATTTTGTATAGTCTATCCCTCGCACACGTTCGACATAATCTGCCTATCAATCTTTCCAAGTCAAGCACGCTACGACACAATCCATCGCTAAGCCATAATTCATATTTCACATTTCCTAAGTCATCTATTCCAATTCACGTAATCGATCATGAGGTCGTCTAGCTCAACAATACGTTGCGCCCCGATCTCACGCGAGTCAGATTATCCACGGTGGGCATGAATCACCATGCACGCTCCCGCGGGATAATTATCCTCATCGGGACGTAACTCTTGTTCGAGTCTACATTCATTCTCGATGTGCGGATTGGACCTACTCAATCCTCAAGTTTATTCAATCATCAATCGCAAGTCCTACAAATCCTCGAATTCACCTTCGCGTCAAGCCAACAAGTCGAGACAATCAACGTTGCCGCGTCCTGATTTTCTGAGTTCGATCATTCCCGCGACATGAATCACCATGTCAACGCTCACACGGAACGATCGCCCCAAATCCGACGCAACGCATGTGCGAGGCTAGAGTTGCGCTCGCGCAAGACAAGATCGTCGACGTTGTGGTTATCCGCGTAACCATCAAGACACAATCATTTTCATCCAACGTTCATCACCATCAAAATCCTAAGTATAACATCCAACCGAACCATAACACTTGCACGATCGTCATTCGCTGAGTCAGAGTACCCCCGAGTTATCGCATATCGATCTTTGATACGCCTCAATACCATCGACGATATGCGTAACCTGACGATCTTCCTTTGCAACCAAATTTCGAGTCGTGCGAATGATGCCATCGTCCGACTGGATAATCTCCTCGACATTCAATTCAAGTTCGATCATTATCCCTCGAATCATTCACAACATCGATTTTCCTCAAACGCAAATTCACGTATTGTTCATCCGTCTATCTTAAGTCGTCGACCAACATTTTTCTCAATTTGCATCGTCCCTTTGCTAACTCAAATCATCAAGCAACATTCAATCCAATCCTCAAAGTCATTTCCAAACGTTCGAATCAAACTCTTTATGCACGCTATCTTCCCATCGTGCTAACTTTCTCTATACGATTTCACCTATCGATTCCCTTTATCAGGTCATCCGTTCGCTACACCTTAACTTTTCCTCGATTCGATTTCACCTACTCAATCATTTATAGTTCATACTCGCGCAATCCTCTATCCCGTGCACGTTCCGTGCGCGTCAATTCTGGGTTGTTCGAATCCACTCGTCAAACTTCAAGACTAAGACTTATTCATTGATACTCAATCTATGGCTTTGCATAACGCGACGCTTGCTGATAGACTCATTGACACCCCCGAATCCTCAATCGATCGACATCCCTGAGGCTACCGCATACACCACTCAGGGATGAAGTCATTCAACAAATCATCAAGACCGTCATTCGAATCAAAATCGAATTTTCGCATCCCGTTCGAACCATTCCTCAATTTCCAAGCACGCTCATCTATATCGCACCGACGATATCGTCGCTCGATAGCACCCTTATCGACAGTCATCTCACTTACTCAATCGAGTTCAACTCATTCTTGCTCGACACTATTCAATTTCCGCACTCGAATTTTCTAAGGTCGACGCAACTTTTTGGTGTATATGTCCAGCCCGACTTAGCCAACCGTGCTTACGTGAACCATCTTTTTGTTTTATCAAAAACTGTTCTCCTACGTTTTGCAAAATAGTTAGACTTATTGTGTGGACATCCCGTTGGACAATTGAGAGAGAGCGCACCAACGATATCAATATGCGGAAGCAACATTCAGAGTTCGCGAAAACAACGAAGTTAAAGAATTCAATCGACGGTCCAAGGACGTAAAGCCGTGCTCTGATACCATTGTCACGTCCCGCTTCCATAGGAGCGATCGTCCTCGCTAAGGCGTGATACCGCACGAGCCTAGATTGCGCTCGTGCAAGGCGGGTTCCATAACGGCCGATTTCAGCGGCTGCGACGGGGTCGTCGCACAGAAGTCCCATGCAGAGACATTGAATAATAGCAGCGGAAATTAGAACAAACACAAGTCATTCAGAAGAAACTCTTTTTATTGATATTGAAACAAAGGTTACAGTGGGGCGCAAGGCCAATATTACAATCGCTCAAGCTCACTCATCTCACATTTACAAGTCGCTCAGCTCTCTCTCATCTCTCAGTTACAAGTCTTGAGCCAGTGGATGCTTCGGAAGGCGATGTCCATACATTATGTCCTGTATAAGTCTTTACTCCATGCGGCCGCACGCTTCGAATCGCCAAGGGACTCCGTGCCTCGACGCATCCAAGCGAGCTCCGTGCCACGAGCTTCTACATGTGCCTGCACATGGAAACTATGTGGGTGTCAGTACTCAACTGTACGGGTGGAATGAGCTCCTCGCCCACCCATACAAACCCAACACGTTTGATTTACTTTGTGCAACATAGTCACTTCTTATCGATTGTCTTTCTAGTCTTGCCTTAGGATCAGTTTTATGACCGACGCCTTGTTCATTTTGTGTCTTTAGACCATTCCGTGCTCGCAACATCAATGTTAACTCAACAACGTTAACCTATCGAGTCGTGTTTGCCTTACGGCCATAATCAGAGACGCAACTACGCGATGAAGCTCCATTTCCGTGTGACTGTGCTTACAAATCCATCATACCGTGCCTCGCAACTCAATGTGACTTCACCATATCGCCGCCTCGCGGCCATTGCTACTTCGATCACCAACAGACCCAATCAAGACTTCTTGGCCTAAGTATCACTTGACCGATATCGCCTTGCGGCATTTCCTGACTTAAACTCAAGACAACTCAAAACCATAACTTATGCAACTTATATGCCAACAACTTAAGACCGACGTCGCATCTCGTGCCGTAGCACGTCGCCTATGTTGATGCCAAATCTTAGGACCAAGCCTTGTGTTCTAACTGTACACACATCCAACTGACTCAATCCAAAGGCACACACGCGGATTGTCGCCCGTGCCGACCCATCTATATGAATTGGTCACTAACATCACAAGCTATCCTGGACTATAGCCTTGCCATTCGGCGAACCTTTCAGCGCAGGTAGCTATCCCCGCTGAAAGTTCCCGAATGACCCGAGCGGTTCATCCAGCTACGGCTATACCGGTTTCCCTCCGGAACGCCGCGGTCCCATGGCGCCCAGGGTTGTCGCGCGTGGAAACTCCTCCTTGTCGACAAGTTGTCCAATGACCATGCAAGACTCGACACAAACTGACGTCTCACACAGTCATTCATCTTCCAATGTTACCATCTCTTTCAAAACCAATATCAAACCATCTATCATTTGAGACCCCTCGACGACCCACGGTCGCGAGCATTCTTTCTATCATTTGAGACCCCTCGACGACCCACGGTCGCGAGTATTCTTTCCATGTTACCATATCATTTCATTCAGCTCAATGCCTATTCAACAATCCTTTCTCCAAAACTCAATCAACCGTGGTTCATGCCCTAGACACTAAGTCCGTGCATCGTGCCTCAAACCGACTTCCGTTCTACGCGACGCTATCGCCCAAGTCATAGTTTATATGACGGGTCTTGGGATCGTGGGACTATTTAACCTGACAACCGCAGAATGAGCGGGATAGCACTTCGAATGACTTAGGTCGACCGACATAACTTTGCCTAACTTACTCAAGCCTACAACTTAACGAGCAAAGGTCGCATCAAGCCTTGCCTCGATGGAACGTGCCGTGCCGCGTTCAACTTTGAATGACCAAGTCATTTGGGTGCCTAGACTTATGGCACAAGCAGTGCAACGCAACTTAACTCGTGGGACAAGCCAAGGCTATGCCAAGCCTTGGACGACAGGACCGTGCATGCTTTATGAAGCATTCATGCGCGCGACGCCTATGACTTAGGCTATGTTCATAACTTCGCCGACTCAACCAACTTTCCTTCTCCCAAGCCACGAGACGAAGGGTCGAGTGTCATTTTCAAAGCACGCCGTGCACCAACTCTAAGCCGACCGTTGGACCTTTCCATATTCTAACTCAATTCGACCCGTCGGGATTATTCCCTTTAGCTATGTGGATTCGTCTCTTTATTATCAAGGCTACTTGTGCAAGTTGAAAACATGCGATTTATTATGTGAAGGCAAAGATGAGGCAAGTTCACCGAAAACCCCACCTGAGCGAGCGGTCGCTTCGACCGAGCGATGTCTTCGAGTAGCCGTTGCAAGGCTAAGTCCGAACGCCGTTGGCGTTTTGATTCTGCCGATTGACTGAGCGGGACGGGACACTACACCCGACACTCCCCCAGCCGACCGCCCCCCCCCCCCCTACCCCTCCCGCTGGAGGGGCGTCGCTGCCATCCGAAGGTTGGGGGGGTCCGCCCGACCCTCCCCTAGCCGATCCCGCACCCCCCCCCCCCCCGCCTGGGGGGGGGGGCGCCGCCGCTGCCCTTCTTCCCGGCCTTCCCCCCGCCGGCGAGGGGGTCTGGTGGCCACGGGGGAGGAACCCTAGCCACCAACGCCTGATCGTCCGATTCGCCTGATCTCTCCATTATATATATATATATAGTATTTTGATCTTTATTTGAGTCAAATTCGTGTAAACGAAGTCGCACTTGCATTCTACAAGACTTAAGCCTATTAGTCCATTCAAATAAACCAAAACCAACTTTTACTTCACAACCCAAAATCAAACCTGAACTCCACAAACTGTCTAGAACCCAACAGAACCATTCTAGAACCAAGGAGACCGAACTCGGTTCCTAACCAAACTCAGGTCAAATTTGGTCTTTGGGGACTCAGTATTTAGGGTTCCCTAATTTGACTCCTTCACCCTCGAGAACAGGGACTCAACGTTCATTTTGAACGTTTGAGGACCGAACTCTGGCCGAGTTTTGTCCCCACTTCACCCTATAAACACCCATGAGTTCTTCTCATTTTTCATTCAATTCAATCAACTCATTTCACATTTCCTTATCTATTCTCTCTGAGCTACAACCTTCTCAACTACCAAGAAACTCTCCTAATTAGCATTCTAGTGCCAAGTGCGATCTCGGTTAGAAGTTTACAAGAGTTGTAAAAGCTTGGGAATTCAAATTTCACTTTACAAGTGTTGAAGTCGGTGTGCTCTTCGAATCAAAGCACGTGGTTGTTGAAGTCGACTAACTCTTCGCATCAAAGCTTGTGGCTGTAAGAAGGCGACGAGAATTTTGGATGAAAGCTCGTGGTGTACTACTATTTCACAAATAGTTGATTAATATATGACAAGAGTACGTGGGACTGGATTGCCTTCCACGAAGGACCCAGTATACATCACGATCTTTGTGTTTGTGACTACTTTGTCTATTTTCAATATTTGCTTGTTGAATTGCTAGTTGATTTTTAGTTGGTAATATTTTTGAATATATCCGTTGCACTATATTCCCCCTTTAGAGTGCCTTCACTATAAAA
>JANAVB010004599.1:14643150-14807220 GCA_029216955.1 Iris pallida | reverse complement strand
GGTTTGAGTCAGATTGAGTTTAAGTCAGGAAACGCCGCAAGGCGAAGTCGGTCAAGTGATACTTAGTCCAGAAGTCTTGATTGGGTCAGTTGGTGATTGAAGCGAAAGGCCGCGAGGCAGCAATATGATCGAGTCCCATTGAGTTGCGAGGCGCGGCCTCAGCAAGGGTTTATAGCACGGTCACACGGGAATGGAGCCTCATCGCGTAGTTGCGTCTCTGATTTGGCCGTAAGGCAAACACGACTCGATAGGTTAACGTTGTTGGCACGAGAAGGGTCTTGAGGCAAGGTATGAGTTAACGTTGTCGTTGCAAGCACGAGATGGTCTAGAGACACCAAATAGGCCAAGGCGTCTGTCCTAAAACCGATCCTAAGGCAAGATTAGAAAGACAATCATAAAGGGGACTATATTGCACAAAGTAAATCAAACGTGTTGGGTTTGTATGGGTGGGCGAGGAGCTCATTCCACCAGTACAGTTGAGTACTGACACCCACATAGTTTACATGTGCAGGCACAGGTAGAAGCTCGTGGCGCGGAGCTCGCTTGGATGCGTCGAGGCATGGAGTTCCTTGGCAATTCGAAGCGTGCGGCCGCATGGAGTAAAGACTTATACGGGACATAATGTATGGACGTCGCCTTCCGAAACTTCTGCTGGTTCAGAGACTTGTATTGAGAGATGAGAGAGAGCAGAGTGAACTTGTAATGTGAGATGAGTGAGCTTGAGAGACTTGTAATCTTGGTCTTGCGCCCCATTGTAATCTATGTTTCAATATCAATAAAAGAGTGTTTTGCAATGACTTGTGTTTTGTTCTAAATTTTGCTGCTATTATTCAATGTCTCTGCTTGGGACTTCTGTGCGACGACCCCGTCGCAGCCGCTGAAATCGGCCGTTATGGAACCCGCCTTGCACGAGCGCAATCTAGGCTCGTGCGGCATCACGCCTTAGCGAGGACGATCGCTCCTACGGGAGCGGGGCGTGACACGGCAGGCCCAGTTTAAGGCCCGATTCGATACGCAATTCAAGTTGCAGCAGAAGCAGCTGGATACTCTTCAGCAAATCGTCCAGACAGTTGTGGCCAATAGCAACTCTGCAACGACTCATGCCGTAACCGAGCCTGCGGCCCGACGAATCGAAGTCGAGCCGGAGGTACCCGAGCGACTACCTGCAACACCAAGAAGCTCCAACTTTGAGATGTCAAAATTCACGAAAAATTGCCTTACTTCCTTCTGCGATACGATACTGAAGACCCTTCTCTGGCGATCGATTGTTTGGAGGACTTGGAAGACCGTTTCGAGCTTCTAGGCGTCGATCAGTCCAAGAAAGTCGCATGCACTCAACTTCTACTCCGATTGAACGCGCACGACTGATGGAATGTGCAAAAGCGAGCGATCAGACGTGACGATGAGGCAGCGGCAATTTCTTGGGCTACCTTCCGACAGGCGTTCGAAATCGAGTACCTTCCCGCAGTCGTTCGACAAGAAAAGGAGAATAAATTTATGCAGCTGAAGCAAGGGAACATGACGGTACGACAGTACGCAGTAGAATTCAACAAACTGGCCAAATTTGCTGGATCATTCTTGCCTACAATGGAGAGTCGCGCTCGGCAGTTCGAAGTAGGTCTACGGCCCTCTATCTTTGCTCATGTGTCAGTTCCGGAGTACAAGACGATAGGCGAGTCCCTAAATCACGCTCTCTGCCTTGAACGCCAATATTCCCAAGCCGCTGCCGGCACTGTGCATACATACAATCACAAACGTCCTAGCCATGCGATAGGAAACAATGCGACCAAGCGTCCGAACAACGGACAACAAGGCGGATATCAAGGGCGGAACCCATGGCCTCGCTGCACCCGATGTCACCGGCTCTGCCACACTATCAACGACTGCCAGATACCTGAAGGCGGATGCTAGAACTGTGGTAAAAAGGACCACATACGTGTTTATTGCCCGATCCGAAGGCCGAACCCAACGGCGCCTCAACAGCAGCAACATCGTCCAGGGAACCAGGGTCCAACGCCTCGAGCCCAACAACCCGCACCGCAAAATGGCCAAGACCGTCGCCCCAATGCTTAGGGCCGTGCCTATGCCATGACTCGAGATGAGGCGTTCGCCTCTAATACAGTCGTGAAACCCGATTCCCATACTCCACTAGTGCCATAATCAAGCTAAATACATATACAAAAGTGGGATGCTCACAAGGTGCAAGAAACAGATTAGTTGGCAAAGTTATGAAACATGATTTCTTCTCACTCTTACTTCAATATAATTAAGACTCACTGTAGGAGGAATGTTTATATCTCTGATCTCCATCACTATATAAAGTTATAAACATAGACATATCCCAAACTGTAGCCCCTATGCCAGCCTTCCACTAATGCCACAACCAAGCAGTGTTTGCTGATATTTTGATAGTCTAGAAACCAACTGCATTAGGTGAACAAGTTACATTAGTATTCTACAAATATTGCCAGATTGAAATTTAGGTAGTATTTTACTTAGTTGTTCAAATTGGATCAAAACCCAAACCTGGCCTGATTTATTAACAAAACTTGCTCAAAAGAATGCTTATAAAGGCAGGGGAAAAAGAGAGAATAAAAATAAAATTATAGGCAATGCACAACAATCCTACAGATAAGATGCATGTGTAGATAAATGAAAGATAAACTGACAAGGGGGAAACGAAGATTAGAAAAGAAAAAAGAAAAAAAGATTTATTAGATGGTCATTGAGATGTTGAACCTTCTGATAACATCCTTCTTGGTGGTTAAAGTTAGATTGTTGATATCAGCATTAAGGCTCAGGTAACGATCCATGGAGAGCAGGATATAAGTCGATGCCAAAGTCATCTAAGTTCTCCACATCAACATTCTGCCAAAAATAACAATAAATTTAAATTAATACAATATACAATTAAAAATAAGGAAGTAATAAGATTAAAATACAATTGAACAAGTAAATAAGATGAAAAATACACTTAAATCTCTCATGAAATTCTAGCAACGTTATAAGAAGCAACACAGTCAGTGGTTATTTGACGCGCCAAAAAGACTTTAAGTGTACATGACATGCATAAAACTACCCAATGCTATGAAGCATTACATTTCCAAAATTGGTGTCATATTCAATATGACAGAAACGCATACTTGTCACTATACCATAGTCGGTTCTATGTCCATGTCATTGTGGCCATGTGCAATGTAGCATAAACCTAAAGAAGTCCCAGGATAAAAAAAGATAAAAATGTCAATTTTTGGTCAAAAGTAACTGTTAATAGGTTTAAGTCTACTTGGTTTAAATCCACATGGACTCGATATGCACTTAAATATTAAAGGGGAATGAACCAAGATTTGCAGGTAGAGTTTAATTGAGAGCCGAACATCCGAAGATGGAGTGGTTTACCCATGTGTAAGTGTGAGCGTTAGAGTTACCGATTTTTATTCGTGCTCCGTCCATGGGTCATCACCATCATCCAAGTTTTCTCCCATAACAATGGGGTCCACTATGGAGCACAATAAAGCTCCACGAAGGAAATGTAAGTGCTTTACAAAACGATATGTCCACCTGACATCAATCCTCTATTTAGTGCCAAATCCCTAGCCAAGGTACAGCTATAAGCAGAGAGGATCATGTAATAAAACCTAGAAAATAAGTTTAGCAGGCAGGTAAACCTAAATTTTGGATATGTAATTTAAGGCCATGCAACCAAGGAGCAGAGCACCCTCCAATTCCCCTAAACTATAAATAGTCTAAACAAAGAGGTAAGATGGTACAATTTGCTATAGGAAATTATATTCATTTATATGACACATGAATCCAAAAGGTGAAAAAGAATGGTAATCCCATGCACTCGTTCTATGGGTGGTTACTCGCAATTAGGTAACCACTTGGAAATTTTTATTAATCAGTTAAGTGCCTGAATACCCGTACGAAACTACGAATAATCATGGACTAATCCTTTCCTAGAACATTGTGTGTGAGTGGATGCACACACCATTTTGGTCAATTTTTGGTAGACTTTTAGAACTCCTATCTACATAGGACTATATTTTAGGAGAGTTATTAATATTCATCAAAAGGTGAAACAACTCTCCGGTGAAATAACTCTCCTAAAATATAGTCCTATGTAGATAGGAGTTGAAGGTGAAGCTCCTAATAGAGAGATGAACACTATCATTTCTCATTATTTTATTGTACTCCATCTACCATCTTTCGCTACTAATTTTGGTTTTCAGTGTTTTTTCATCAACCACCCGAAATCAACAGAAGAAACAACTCCCTAAAATCTAGTCCTACAAAGAATGGAGAGTTGCAGGTGAAGTTGCTGAAAGAGAGATGCTACTATTGTTTCTAATTATTTTATTGTACTCTAGTATCCATCTGCCACGTACATTTCTTTACTAATTTGAATTTCGGTCTTTTTCATCAACCAACCAAAATATACCAAGAAATGGAATTACATATAACGTAGGCACTCTGTAGTCCATTAATTTCATATTGACGGAAACAAAACTTATAAGATATTGCATGAAACTTTTAGCATTTCTTCTCTTTTACACCCAAATATGGGCATTAAATGTGCTACAAACAAAAATATAATAACCGATTCTCACAAGCATTACCTTTTATGGTACCACGATTCACAATATCTATATCAAACCTTTGCTAATTGGCAATTTATGGACAATTTTGAAGGTTTGAAAGGGTTTGGTGGTTTTGAATAGGTTGATTTCGGTACTCGCAACATTTTTGACGGTTTCAAGGTATTGACCGGTACTGCAAACTATGTACATTGTAAATCCACTTCTACCATATATTTTGGTAGAAATAATGACATGCAACCGAGTTAGCAACTCCTTTGCCATTTTCCTAGGTATGATCAAATGATTCAAATTTTACAACAGGTAGCAATAATCAATATTCATTAACCGGTTGAAACAACTCTCTTAAAATCTAGTCCTGCATAGAACAACTTAAAAGAAGTTGCACATGGAGTTACTAATGGAGAAATGCACGCTATCATTTCTTACTTTATACCACTCCATCCACCACATTTCACTACAAATTTAGGAATTTCAGAGTTTCATCCACCATCCAAAAAGCTTAACCAAGAAACTGCAGTAACATATATCGTAGGCAGTAACTAGCCCTTCAATTTCACATTGATGATAACACAATTTCTACATAATTTTGGCATCTAAAAAGTTTCTAATCCCTTTTTTTGTGGCATTCAAATATGACATTTATGCGCTTCAGACAAAATCTAACATAAAAAATCATAATAATCAAACCTCACAAGCATTAGCATTTATGGTTCTAGTAGCAAGAACTAAATAACTTTCGCCATATTATTTGAAAGAAATAATGTTGTGCAACTCCGAGTACCGAGTTGGTTACTTCTGCACATCTGTTGCCATTTTTCCATGTAGGATCAAATTTTACAAGAGCTGGAAGTCATTAGTATTCCTCAACATATTGAAACAACTCTCATAAATTTTATAGTACTTAAATCAAAAGCAATAAAGTTGCACGTAGAGTTCCTTACAAGAAGATATGCGCTAGTATTTCTCATTACTTTTGAATACTGCAACCACAAACGGTCAAGAAGACTACTAATTTGACTTTTAATGTTTTTCATAAACCATCCAAATTATTTAACCACAAAATTACCATAGCATATACCATAGGGACTCAAAGGACTTCGGTGTTATAGACACCGATGATATCGGCTGATATATAGCTTTGAGGCTTAAACCAACATATATCAGCCATATATATCGTATATATGGTTTTTGAGAAAAATCCGCCAATATATCGGTCGAAGTCCGATATATCGACCAATATGATATCGGTCGATATCTACCGGTATATTGAAATAACGGATATTAGACATATTCAATGTTTTCGAGTCAGGTCAGGTCAAATTCCTACCAATTAATTAAACTTAGACCTAAAAAACCCTAAACCTCTCCATCAAGCCGCAAGGAATCCCCCCCCCCCTTCTGTGTCGAGCCGTGATCGCAAGCACCTGACTTCCATTCAACACGGCCTGCTTTGAAGATCTAATTCATGTGATGACATTGTCAAAAAATCACAAGGCAAACCTTTTGGCCAATAGCAACCGTGATTTCATTTCATGACTCGGTCCCTTGCCCATTGAGCACTTGAGTTCTACTTAGTGAATTGGCTTTTCATTGAATAAAGACTTGGGTTCAAGTTAATGACTCTTTTCCTTGGTACTCGTACCTCGCTTCTCGCTAGTGACTGAGCCCTCATCGAACTTGCATTCGAATTCCCGTTGGGCTTTACGGTAATCGGTCCCTCGCCAAACTCATGTTTTAATTTGTATTGGTGACTCGTCCCCTTGCAAACGAGCAATCAACATTTCAATAATGGCTCGGCCTCGCCGAACGAACACTTGAATTTCATTATTGACTCGTACCCTTGCAAATGAGCACACGACTTTCTGCTTGGCCCCCTGCTGAACGAACACTTGAATTTCCTTGTCGGACATCTTTGTGATATTGATATGACATCTCTCCATCTTCTATGATCTTTAAATCCAAAAGATTGTTGTCAAGGATCTCAACCGAAACCCCTTGCCTGAAATGGTTGTGGCAAGTGGCATGTATGTCGCGCCATTGCCAACCAAATACTACCCTAATATTAAAATGTTGTATCGCTCGGTGCTACAGCAACACAGAATGCACGTGTTGCCTCCCACGCCCGTGTCGATGCCCCAACATCGACTTCTTTGTTCTACAACCAACACCGACACATAAACCACTCGCCGGCATCCAAATCGTGACAATACCACCCGGCGTCTCTCAAACCAACACTAGATCTCAGGCCAAGTAAACAATAACGGTAGCAAGTTATTATTATTGCAAAGTTTGAACATAAAAATATCAAAAAACAAATGCAGAAACAAATAAATCAAAGATAATTAATTCTTTCTAAACAAACCCTCTGTATGTAACATAATTAATTCTTTCTAAACAAACCCTTCGTAGGTAAAGGTCCTCTACATAGTTTTCTCCACCATTCTCCCCTCTCCCAAATTCTAAATTCCTAAAACCCTAACCCTAGAATTTTATCGAGCCAATGTCCATCAGTTTCTGATTCCGCAACTGTCTCCACCGAATCGATCGATTATGGCAGCCTACCGGCTGTCACCGTCTGCGACCTCCGTACCATGATCGCGGCCAAAAAGAAGCTGCAGCTCGGCCGGCACTTTGATATCACCATCGTCGACTCCAACACCGTCGCAGGTCTTTCGACAGGGGCTCTCTTGATAACGGTAGTCGAGCCCGCCTTTACTTCAAGATCCTCCTCAAAGCTAAAGTTTTTCATCAATCAACCGATAAATCATCAGAAAGAACTAGAATTCACAAAGAATGGACAAACTTGAGGTACCTATGGCGGTGTCGGAGACGACGATGAAGATATCAAAGTGTTGGCCGACCTGTAGCTTCTTCTTGGCCGCAATCATGGCGCTGAGGTCGCAGACGGTGACAGCGATCGGCAGCTACAATCGACTAATTCGGTGGGAAAGGAGCTGTTGAATCAGAACCTGATGGACATTGCTCGACGAAATTCTAGGATTAGGATTTTAAGAATTGAGAAATTGGAAGAGGGGAGAATGGGGAGAAAACTATGTAGAGTTGATCGCTACATATATAGAGGATATAGAGGGTTTGTTTAGAAAGAATTAATTATTTTGGATTTATTTATTTCTGCATTTGTCTTCTAATATTTTATGTTCAAATTTGCAAGAACAATATTTTGCTACCGTTACATACAGAGGAATTTGTTTAGAAAAAAATAATTATCTTTGGATTTATTTGGGCAAATACAATTCATTTCTTAAAAATACATTGTATGTATGGGTCTATATGTTGTATACATCAATCAATACTTTATTCACAATACATTGTACAAAACGTCTCTTTCACACTTTGGGTCTATATATGTCACGATCCGCTCCAAAATAATCGGGTACGAATCGAGTCACGTCCGGCCTACGCTGGTGAGGACAGCGGTAGTCATCCGTCTAAACCTTATAAGTCGTCAACGTATATGGATCAATCATACTCATCACAACTCATCTATAAATGTGCCATGTCACAGCAATCACCACAACTTTCACTATTTTATTACATGTCCTTTTACAAAAAGCAACGTCCTCGGCCCAGAGACAAATATGGTAAATGATAAAAGCAACGTCCTCGGCCCGGAGACAAATATGGTGAATGTTAAAAGCAACATCCTCAAGCTACACAACACATCCACAAATCACAGTACAAATCAAGCACCTATATGGTAACTATACAAGAAGTCCAAAATCTCTCCCGGAATAGGCTCTGGGTCCGGAATAGCCTCCAGGCCAACATCTCCTAACATGTCTTCCTGTGGGCCATAGTAGGTAGGATAGTCCATATCATCCTTACATGTAAATGGTATCCAGTCAGGAACGGAACAAAGCAACATACATTTCAATAATACTGAACAATACAATATGATGCAATAATACGAATAAGTAATGAACTGGAAATAACAAGTAAAATAAGAAAAAGTACCTGACTACATGCACTAGCTACGTGTGGGACGTGCAGTCGGAACACTAATTTAGCATATAGGGGCTAACCGGAAATAAGACATATCATGGAATAATATGCTAGCAGTCACGCAAGTAATGGGCACAAGGTACATCTCACGACAGTTCTAGCAGTCACGATTTGTCCAAGGCTAGGTAGATTATATGCTACACTAGTGTCCTCCCTCCCGACACGACACAACAACATGAATAGAACATGTGATAAGTGTGCAAAATATGAAATGTAATATTGTAAAGTAAAATTGAGGGAGTATGTACTTGCCTCAATCCAATGGTGGAATTTGTGCTAAGTCCTCCTAGAAGACAATGTATAGGTGCTAGATTCCTAAATAGGTTTAAGGCTAGACTCTAGCTAACTAATCAAATTAACTAATTTGTATTAACTATTGATATCTAACTTATTTTACTAACTTTCTTTACTAACTATCCTCAACCTGTTAATAGTAACGGGCCTGGCCTACTTAGGGTCTAATTTAACTTCCTTTTTAATTCACCAGGCCGGCCCAAAGATTTTTACTAATCATCCTAACAAATTGACCCCAGTCCTTTGACCAATACTAGGCCCTGGCTCATGGCCCGGCATTTTTATTTTCTGAATAAATCCTTTATTACACAGTGGTCAGCTTACGAAATAAACTCTGAAAATCTCTTTCAGTCAGCTAAAAACCCATACCGAGTTCAAAACCAAATTTGATAGATAAGTCCGAATGTCCAAATACTATAGTAATCTCCTAAGGAGAATTTGACTTCCCGCTCAAATAATTTTAAGTTCTATGTGTAAAGTAGAGCAGAGTCCATCCTGAATCCGATACGGTGTCCAACCTCGAACTGTTGAGAAGAAGAATTCTCCTGCGTCCAGTCCATTATGGACACCCGATCGAATTTAGGCACAGAACATAGTATTTCAATAAAATTAGAGTCAACCGATCATAGCTCCAACCTAATCAACTATATACCTGCCTTGTGAAACTCTGGGTCGATCTCCTCGCAGCCACAAGAACGGACTCCTCCTGGAGTAATTCAAGCTCCTGAGCTACTCTTCGAATCAATTCGAACTAATGATCACTTTTGTGGCATTATAACAAACACATGGTGAGCAATAAATAATCTGAAGATCCGATATCTGGTGGATTCGATCTTCCTAATGAGCTCCGATGTTTTAGAGATCGCTTACCCTAACATTGGACATTTTGGAGACCCAAACCCTAATATCCACTATTATGTGAGACCCTAATAATAAATATCGAGTTTCGACAGAACTCAAGAACCGCATATGATCGATGATTAGCTCGTCGACGTCGGAGGAGGACTCCGCAACTCGTCGTCGGCCGTCGGTGCTCGAACTAACCGATGCAACGGAGAAGATGACCGGCGTTCGATTGCTCACTGTCAGAAAAGATGAATCAAGAGCAAAAACTTACCAAAGAGTCCACTGCTCGAACGTTCCGACGATTGATCGATCGATCTCTTCGCCGAATATGTCGCCAAGAACAGAGTATCGTTTGGGATTGAAACTAAGAAGAGATCAAAGCAGAACAGAAACGGAATGGAGAAGGAAGGAATGAACTCACCGATACACCTGCTCATCGTCGACGCCGGCTGTCGGAGTAAGCTCAGCACCGGTGGATCGCGGCTGAAAAGCGGCGGAGCTTGGCCGCACGTCGCCGGAGAAGATCCATCGGTGGAGGAGTGGCGAGATCAGGCGGAGCTTAGCCTCTGCGCCATGGATGAAACTTGAATTCGAGGCGGAGGTTAGAGCATCTACTTTAGAGACACTCCACACACGTACGCCAAATTATTAGAAATTGCATAAATTACTACTTTTGGATATTTTCTTGATATTCCCGGAACACTTCAAACAAATATTATAAATTAACATCCTATTTTTCCTCCCTTTTTTTTTCTTTTTATTTTTTTCTTTGTTGGGTAAGAACTATTAATTTTAGGGCTAATTCTAAGGACACTTCACATTTTGCCTTGAACAATTTCAAAATTCTTTCAAATATTTACAAGTTTGTCACTCATTTTCTTTGCTTGAGGCTAGCCCACATATGAGTTTAAATACCAACATTTTTTTTTTTTGCCCTCTTCTCTCTCTTCTCTTCTCCCTTTTCTCTTCTCCCTGCTCTCTTCTTTCCCAAAAAATTCTAGGTCACATAAGTAATGCTCAAAATAGTTTGACAAAATAGGTTAGAACAAATTTAGAGTTTATGTATGTATCTTTCGAACACAACAAATTAATTTTTTGCATCAAACCATAACCCTAGAATCATTGGATTTGACCTACAGTCGGCCACGAAAACGACAGGACTGCATGCAGTCTTGCAATTCTGCAAAACAGTAGAACTGCATGAAGTCTTACAGTCCTGCAATACGACAGGACTGCATGTAGTCTTGTAGTCCTACAATACAACAAGACTGTGGTACTGCTTGCCAATCCATTTTATCAGTCACAAAATATGAAGGACTACATGAATATATGTAGTCCTAATATTAACCAGGACTGCATGCAGTCATACTCTATTGCAGGACTGCAAGACTGCATACAGTCATGTCATTTTCGTGGCTGACTGTAGGCCAAAACATGGTTAGAATTTGATGCAAAAAATTGATTTGTCGCGTTCGAAAGGTACATACATGTAAATTTGTTCTAAACTATTTTATCAAACTATTTTGAGTATTACTTATGTGACCTAGAAATTTTTGGGGGGAATGATGAAGGAATTTAGGGTTTATGGGGGAATTTTTGGGAAAAAATTATTACAAAAAAAAAAAAAGAAGCAAAATAGGTCAAAACATATCTAGATTGTGATGAAGGTTTAGGCTTGGGTGTCATTGCTTGGAATTGGAGGAATGGAGAAGTAATTTAGGGTTTACAAATTTGGTATTGGAGCTATGGAGAAGAGAAATAGGGTTTAGGTTTTATAGAATGTAGAAGAGAAAGAAAGAAATTGATGAAATGAAGTGTTAGAAAGGGTTTGGGTGGGTGGGCTAGCCCCAAGTAAAATTCGAACTATCCCCAATAAAAGTTCCATTTTCATGGGTTGTCCCCTAGTAAGGAATGGCTCCTAGCAAAATGTGGAGTGCCCTTATAATCAGCCTAATTTTAGTGGGCTCATAAATTAATGTAGAGGACAAGTGCCTACGCATCCTATTTTTTCCCTCTTTTTTCTCTTATTTCTTTGTTGGGTAAGATAATATACTATTATCTTTTATCTTTCTAACAATTTTCATTTTTCAAGTATGGACAAGTGCCACTGCAGCTTTCAAATACTACAAAATTTGATTAAAGTCAAAATGTAGCACTTGAACCTCTCACACCGTGGACGCTCTTAGAAAGACATGGGTAAAAGGGAGAAGATTTATTAGATAGTCATTAAGATGTTGAAGTAAACTTTTTGAGGTGTCATTTTCTTCGGACTGACGAACAACGTCAAAAAAAAAAAATTCGAACCGTGCTCATCCACACGGGATCATCTGATGTACCCAATAGACTACACCCCCACGAACAAGTAAGCTTCTCATAACATCCTTCTTGGGTAGTCAAAGTTAGATTGTTGGTATCAGCATTAAGGCTCAAGTATAAGTCGATGCCAAAGTCATCAAAGTTCTCCACATCAACATTCTGCCAAAAATTATACTAAATTTAATTTAATATAATATACAATTAAAAATAAGGAAGTAATAAGATTAAGAAATAAAATTAAGAAAGTACATAAGAGAAAAAAAATAAACTTAAATCTCTCATGATATTCTAACAATATTATTAGAATCAACTCATTCAGTGGCTATTTGTCGCGCCAAAAAGACCATCTAATCACTACGCCTTACATGACATGGATAAAACTATCTATAAATGCTATGAAGCATTACATTTCCAAAATTGACGTCATATTCATGTCAGAAATGTAAATATACATGTGGCTATACCATAGTCAGTTCTATGTCCATGTCACTGTGGCCACGTGCAATGTACTAATGTAGCATAAACCTAAGAGCATCTCCAACCCTATTGTCTTGTTAAGTGTTGTGAGTCTTAGGTGACTCCTATGTGGCAGAGTCACAAGATAATGTCTTGTTTATGTGGCAAAACTATATCTCAAAAGACAACGAGATAGAAAAACTCTCTCCAATGCAAAAGTATTGAGGAGACAATAAAAAGTATTTTTTTTCAACTTCCAAGGCAACTCCTCCACTTTTTCAACTTTTTTATAAATATTTCTATTCATAATTGATGATGACGAGTTGTGAAGTGCATTGTCTAGATATAGACAACCAACTTCACATTCTCCTTGCCATGTCATTGCCATGTCAACTTCATGTTTTATTCTACATTTGTATTGGAGAAGAATTTTTGGAATAAAAGTTTGTCATTCCGATGTGGCAACCATTTTTTTTAAACTAACAATAGGTTGGAGATGCTCTAAAGAAGTCCCAGGATAAAGGATACAAATGTCAACTTATTGTCAAAAGTGACTATTAATAGGTTAAAGTCTACTTGGTTTAAATCCACATGGACAAGATATGCACTTAAATATTAAAGAAGAATGAACCGAAATTTGTAGGTAGAGGTTAATTGAGAGCCAGACATCCGTAGATGGAGCAGTCTACCCATGTTTAAGTATCAGCATTATCGGTTTTCATTCATAGTCCGTCCATGGGTCATTATCATCCTCCAAGTCTTCTCCCATAACAATGGGGTCCACTGTGGAGCACAATAAAGCTCCATGAAGGAATTGAAAGCGTTTTACAATGCGATGTCCACCTGACATCAATCCTCAATTGAAAGCGTTTTACAACACGATGTCCACCTGACATCAATCCTCTATTTAGTGCCTAATCCCTAACCAAGTATAGCTATAAGCAGATAGGATCATGTCATAAGACCTAGAAAATAAGTTAGCAGACAAGTAAACCTACATTTTGGATATGTAGTTTAAGGTCATGCAACCAAGGAGCAGAGTACCCTCTAATTCCCGTAAACTATAAATAGTCTAGACAAAGAGATAGATAGTACAATTTGTTATAGGAAATTATATTCATTTCTATGACACAAGAATCCAAAAGGTGAAAAAGAATGGAAATCCCATGCACTCGCTCTATGGGTGGTTACTCGCAATTAGGCAACCACTTGGAATTTTTATTAATCAGTTAAGTGTCCGAATACACGTACGAATAATCATGGACTAATCCTTTCCTAGAACATTGTGTGTGAGTGCATGCGCACACACCATTTTGGTCAATTTGGTAAAGTTTTAGTAACTTTCGAGCAGTATTGACGTCTTTTCTATTAAGTTTCTGTTAATTTTTGCAAATCATTTTATTCATTTTGAAATGTTTGAGCTGATGTTAGCCAATATTGGCCAGAGATCGGTCGTAAATTGACTAGAAATTAGCCGAGACTTGCAATGTTTGTCTAATAAATGTGTCAGCTAATAGTGGTTTTAAGTGTAGTTATGGATAGTTTTGGTTCCAATTCGATAAGGAATAGCCGGAACTTGGCCATAATTTTTAGGGATTTTTTGACTTTCATCCCACTTGTTAATATGAATTTGTACTTACATCCCACTTTTTAATTTTATTTGACTTTCGTCCCACTTTTCGTCACGAAAAGTATTTATTTTGTCACGAAAAATATTTATTTTGTCACGAAAAATATTTTCGTGACGAAAAGTGGGACGTAAGTCAAATAAAATTAAAAAGTGGGATGTAAGTACAAATTCATATTAGTAAGTGGGATGAAAGTCAAAAAATTTTTACTAGCTTCCTACAGTACTAATCCAAGTTACCATTTCCCAAACACATGCTAAATAAAAAAATTAGAGTTATTTAAATTTACTCCCCCAATTGCTAATCATATCTCCACTCCCCCCTCCCTATTTTTATTTTAATTAGTGTTACCCCCCAATCTTGGATAAAGTGCAAACAAATCCTCCTTAGATTTGCGTTTTTGCATTTACAGAGCGCTTGTTTAGAAAAACTCACATTTTAATTTTTGCTCAGTTTGTACCCCTGCCGTTAACGGCCGTTAAAATACGTCTAAAAAATACGATTTTATCCCTCCCCCCACTCTCTCTCCCCTCTCTCCGGTGGTGGGGGCGGGTCAAGCGGGACCAACCAGAGGAGAGGGGAGGGTGGCCGATCAGCGGAGGGAGGAGGGGGGCGTGTCGAGCTAGGGGTGAGCATTCCGTTAATTCGGTTCAAACCGAACCGAATAACCGAAAAAAGCAAAACCGAAACCGAACCGAATTGGCCCATAACCGAATCAAACCAAACCGAATTAAATCGGTTCGATTTTTTGTTTATTCGGTTTATTCAATTTTTCAGTTTATTTGCATTTTTTTTTGTTAATATATATAGTAATTAAATATACCTAAATTTATTTAGTATATATATATATATATATATATATATATATTTTTATATATATATATATATATATATATATATATATATATATATATATTTATTCGGTTTTCGGTTTTGGACTGAAACCGAATAAGAAAACTTAGTATTTTTAAAACCGAAACTGAACCGAATTTTTTTAAACCGAACCGAATCTCTTAATCGGTTTGGTTCGTTTTCGGTCCAAAACCGAATAATGCTCACCCCTAGGTCGAGCATGGCCGGCTAGCAGAGAGAGGAGGGGACATGTCGAGCATGGCCGACCAGCGGAGGGGGGCCGGCCAGCGGACGGAAAAGGGGGGGGGGGGGTCCGGGGGAGGGGGGAGGGGGGGTGTGGCCAGCGGAGGGAAGAGGGGGAAGGGTCGAGGGGGCCGGCCAACTGAGGGAGGAGGGGGGTCTAGTGGGCGTGCCGGCGGATGGAGGAGGGGGCGGCGGGTCAGGGGGCGTGCCGGCGGAGGGAGAAGGGGGCTGACCACCACTGGTAGGGAAGGGAGCACATTTTGAGTTTTTTTATTTTTTTTATTTTTTAAAAAAGTTATTAACGGTCATTTCTAAGGACATGGGTGCAAATTGCACAAAAATAAAAATGTGAGGGTTTTTTTAAACGAGAGATCTTTAAATGCAAAAACTCAAATCTAAGGAGAGTTTGTTTGCACTTTATCCGAAGGATTGGAGGGTAACACTAATTAAAATAAAAACGAGCTGGGGGAAGTAGAGATATGATTAGCAATTGTTTTGGGACAAATAACTCAAAAAATTATCCTATTTTATAAAACTATGTGGAAGAAGAGTGGTGTTTCCATGTTGTTCAAGAGTAATGATTGACATATACATGGGACATGTTAAGCTCTCCTATGGAACTTCCTAGTTTTGATATAAAAGTAAACTAGAACGGTATTAAAAAACAACCACAACAATCTCCACCTTTGCTTGTAACAAAGATGGTATAATTTTTATGAATAAAAGATCCTGGCAAGCTCGAACTTGTCTTCTACCACGAATAGCTGACCTGGAAATTAACTGATGGCTTGAGGTTGTAGTTGTACCTTCGTGGTGCTTGTCACAACCCATCATCCGAGGTTGAACAAAATATTAAATGTTGTAGAACTTTTACGAATACAAGACATCCAAACAATTTCCTCATTGAGTTCTTTTGTATAGCCTACTTAGAAAGTAACCTAGAACGTCATGTCATGAACCATTGAACATGTAGTTGTGGCTCCGTGGTACTTGTCACAACCTTTCACCTGGGTTAAGTAAATCTTCAACATGGTGGAACATTTACGAATACAAGACATCCCTACATCCTATTGGTACCAGCAGCAACAATTTAAATCCTGGGCCCACTGTCCCTCAACTTCCACCATAAATGAAAGGAATAATATGTCCATGTGACTCGATCCACTGATCTTCCGCCACCCAGCAAGTGCTGATATGCCTCTCTCCGCTGATGTGCCCACTCGGATTTGGCCTAGATAAATGGTGTTGACCCGCAACTCTTAGTAAGCCACTCCACCTCTGTTGGTATTTTGTAAGGTAGGATCAAAATTTAGCGGAGCTTGCAGTTATTAATATTTAGCAAAAGGTGAAACAACTCTCTGATGAAATAACTCTCCTAAAATATAGTCCTACGTAGAAATGAGTTGAAGGTGAAGTTGCTAATAGAGAGATGAACACTGTCAATATTCATCTACCATCTTTCGCTACTAATTTTGGCTTTCAGTATATCTTTTCATCAATCACCTGAAATCAACAGAAGAAACAACTAAACAAAATCTAGTCCTACATAGAATGGAGAGTTGCAGGTGAAGTTGCTGAAAGAGAGATGCTACTATTGTTTCTAATTATTTTATTGTACTCTAGTACTCCATCTGCCACATTTCTTTACTAATTTGAATTTCGGTCCTTTTAATCAACCAACCAAAATGTACCAAGAAATGGAATAACATATAACGTAACTGCTCAATAGTCCATTAATTTTATATTAACGGTAACACAATTCCTATAAGATATTGTATGAAACTTTTATCATCCCTTCTTTCTGCACTTAAATATGGCATTAAACTTGGTACAGACAAAAAAAATATAATAACCGATTCTCACAAGCATTATGATTCACAATACCGATATCAAACCTTTGCTAATTTGCAATTTTTGGACAGTTTTGAAGGTTTAAAAGGGTTTGGTTGTTTTGAATAGGTTGATCTGTGTACTCTGGGCATTTTTAACTGTTTCAAGATATTCATCGGTACCGCAAACTACATTGTTAATCCACTTCTACCATATATTTTGGTAGAAATAAAAACATGCAACCGAGTTAGCAGCTCCTTAATTTGCCATTTTCCTAGGTATGATCATTTTTTACCGGTTGAAACAACTCCCTCAAAATCTAGGGGTGCGGCTATACGCACCCCATAACTTACTTAGCATACCCCAAGTGCTAAGTACACCATATTTTAATTGATTAAAATTAGCATAAATGCTAAGTACATCCCATCAAATGACCAAAATATCTTTTTTCTATTCTAACATAAAATCTATCTATCATTCTTAAGCACACCCAAATCATTCTAACCTCTCCTCTCTCCTCTCTCCAACCGACCAGCCCCCTCTCCTCTCCGATCCCCTCTGCTCCCAAGACCAATCCCAAGATCACTGCTAGTGTTTTTCACTTAGGATCACTGCTTGAATTTTTCGAATCCCTTCAATCGTGTGAAAACGAAATAAATTTCAAATTTTTTTTGGGTTTTCACGGTTCTGTTCGAGCCTGGTTTGTCGAGCGCTCGGACTGGAGTTCGACCCACGACAGTCGAACTCCTTTGCTAACGTTCGACCAAAGCTGGTCGAACGAAAAATTAAATAAAAAAACACAATGTTCGACCACAACTAGTCGGACAAAGCTCTACTGTTCGACCATTACAGGTTGAACTGTCCTATATATGTTCGGCCGACACAGGTCGAGCAGACAGTGTTCCGTTCAACCTGTGTTGATCGTATCGCGAATTTTTTTTTTTTGGTTCAACGATTCATATACAGTGGTTCAAAACCGAGAAAGAAGGATTGTGTCTTTGAAGTCGACTTCCTTCCTCCATGATGCCTTCTTCACAATTTCAAAGTAGGATTTTTCTAGGATTTTGGGGTTGGGTTGGAGAAGAATGTGAAAATGAATGAAGGAAGAAGGAGGATGGTGGGGCGTGATAGGAAGGTCATATGGGTATATGAGTCTTTTAACATTAATCTAATTTTCAACTTAAGTTATATGGGATGTGCTTAGAAAGTCATGGGATACGTATAGCCGCACCCAAAATCTAGTCCTGCATAGGACAACTTAAAAGAAGTTGCACGTGGAGTTACTAATGGAGAAATGCACGCTATCATTTCTTTGTACCACTCCATCCGAAAAGATTAACCAAGAAACTTTAATAAAATATACCGTAAGCAGTAACTAGCCCTTCAATTTCACATTGATGATAACACAATTTTTTTTTGAAAAAATTTGAGTGGCACCCCCACTTTTTTTACGCTTATTTAAGGTGCACCCCACAAATTTACATGAATGTATGACACCCCCCACTTTTGACGGTTTCAGTCCAAAAAGAACGGTCAATCCCGTTGACCAATTTTTTTTGACGAAAATACCCCCCTATCTGTTCTCTTCTTTCCCGCGTCAACTATTAGTCTCGTCCCCCTTCGTTTTAGACGGAAATCGTCCAAAGTGGAGGGGTGTCATACATTCATGTAAACTTGTGGGATGCACCTTAAATAAGCGTAAAAAAAGTGGGATGCCACTCAAATTTTCTCTTTTTTTTTTTTTTTTTTTTTTGATGATTTTGGCATCTACAAAGTTTCTAATTCCTTCTTTTGTGGCATTCAAATATGACATTTGATGCGCTTCAGACAAAATCTAACATCAAAAACCATAATAACCAAACCTCACAAGCATTACATTTTATGGTTCAAGTAGCAACAATTAAATAACTTGCACCATATTATTTGAAAGAAATAATGTTGTGCAACTCCGAGTTTGCAACTTTTGCACATATGTTGCCATTTTCCTATGTATGGTTAAATTTTAAAAGAGCTGGAAGTCATTAGCATTCCTCAACATGCAGAAACTATGTGTGAGCATTATTAGGTTTTTGACCAAAAATCGAACCGAATTTGGAAAAAAAAAAACTCGGTTCTATTTCGTTTCTGAAAATACTAAAATTTCTTATTCGATTTCGGTCCAAAATCGAAAAGTGAATAAGACTTGTGCAATTTTGTAAATATCCTCAATTCCATGTTTATGTTGTAATTAAAATATGTATATTTTGAAAGCAACAATTCTATTTACGTGTTTTCAAATGAAACTTTGGCAATTTAACAACTAGTCTAACTTTGAACGCAAAACAACAAACGTGTGTAGAACAATTATAATATTTATTATCATTTAACCACGAATTTAACTTTGGACTCTACCCATTATACAATAGAAATAGTCCAACCGAATAAACAGAATCGTTCGGTTTCGGTTTTTGGTTTTTAGAATTTTGATCTATTTGGTTTTGACTATTTTCCCACCCCCCGCGTTGAAACAATTCTCACTTACAAGAAGATATGCACTAGTATTTCTCATTACTTTAGAATACTGCAACAACAAACAAACGGTTGAGATGCTACTAATTTGACTTCTAATGTTTTTCATCAACATTTAACCACAAAATTACCATAGCATACATGATAGGGACTCACTGGTAGGGGTGAGCATATAACGGTTGAAAACCGAAAACCGAACCGAACCGAACCGAAATATGACAAACGGTTCGGTTTTTCGGTTATCGGTTCGGTTTACGGTTTGAAAATTTGAAAATTTGAAATAACGGTTCGGTTTTCGGTTCTTCATCCGAAAAACCGAACCGAACCGAAAACCGATTTATATTTAGTAATTTATCAAACTACCCACAATATACATATACTAATGTTTATTAACCCCTAACTGAGCGCACTTTCTTCTCCTATTCTATGTCGGTGCTTCTTTGAGCACTCTCTCTATCTACCCTCAATCTATATATACTAATATCTTTCACTCTATGTAATATAACAATTCATAAATACAATAATGTCATATATTTTTTTAAATTTTGTTATTTAAATAGGCCATTTTGCTAAAAACTTGAAGGCCATGCACATTGGCCCATGAAACCGAACCGACCGAAAATCGAACCGAATTAATTCGGTTCGGTTTTTGTTCGGTTTTTATAAAAACGGTTCGGTTTTCGGTTTTGAAAAATACGGTTTACGGTTATTTCGGTTTTCACATATTCGGTTCGGTTTGAACCGAACCGAACCGATGCTCATCCCTACTCACTGGACTTCGGGGTTAAAGATACCGATGATATCGGCATATATATCGCTTTGAGGCTTAAACCAACATATATATCACCCATATATATCGTATATACGGTTTTTGAGAAAAATCGGCCTATATATCGGTGGAATTTCAATATATCGACCGACATGGTCGATATCTTCCGATATATTTAAATGTCATATATTAGATATGAGTAAGTGTTTTCAAGTCATGTCAAATTTCTACCAATTAATTAAACTTAAACCTAAAACACACTAAACATAACTCTCTCCGTCAACCCCAATAAAGCTCCCCCCATCATAAAATCACAGGGCAAACCTTTTGGCCAATAGCAACCATGGTTTCATTTTAGGACAATCCCTTGCCCGTTGAGCATTTGAGTTCCACTTATAAGTGAATTGGCTTTTCATTGAATGAAGACTTGGGTTCAAGTTAGCGACTATTTCCCTCAATACTCGTACCTCGCTTCTCGCTAGTGACTGAGCCCCCATCGAACTTGTACTCGGATTCCTATTGGGCTTTATAGTAATGTCTCATTATATTGGTGACTCGTCCACTTACACGAGCAATCAGCTTTTCGATAATGGCTCAGCCCTCGTCGAATGAACACTTGAATTTCATCCTTCACTCATACCCTTGCAAATGAGCACACGACTTTTCGCTCGGCCCCTTGCTGAACGAACACTTGAATTTCCTTATCGGACATCTTTTTGATTCATATATGACATCTCTCCATCTTCTATTTTCTTTA
Organism: Iris pallida; assembly: GCA_029216955.1. Taxonomy (NCBI): domain Eukaryota; kingdom Viridiplantae; phylum Streptophyta; class Magnoliopsida; order Asparagales; family Iridaceae; genus Iris; species Iris pallida. The sequence continues at coordinate 14,786,097 of JANAVB010004599.1, read as the reverse complement.
AAGCCAAACGATTGTTGTCGAGGACCTCAACTAAAACCCCTTGCCTAAAATGGTTTTGGCAAGTGACATGTATGTCGCTTCATTGCCAACCAAATACTACCCTGATATTAAAACGTTGTATCGCTCGGTTCTATAGAAACACGGAACACACATGTTGCCTCCCAAGCCCGTGTCGATGCCACAACATCGAATGCTTTGTTCTACGTCCAATGCTGACACATGAACCACTCACCGGCGTCCAAATCATGACAATACCACCTGGCATCTCTCAAACCAGCACTAGATCTCAGGCCCAATGAACAATAACATTAGCAGATATTATTATCGAAAGTTTGAACCAAAAAATATTAAAAAACAAATGCATAAACAAACAAATCCAAAGATAATTATTTCTTTCTAAAAAAAACCTCTGCATGTAACGACACTCTACATAGTTTTCTCCACCATTCTCCCCTCCCCCAAATTCTCAATTCCTAAAACCCTAACCCTAGAATTTTGTCGAGCCAATGTCCATCAGCTTTCGATTCCGCAGCTCCGTCTTCACCGAGTCAGTCGGTTGTGGCCGTCGGTCGCTATCACCGTCCGCGACCTCCACACCATGATCGCGGCCAAGAAGAAGTTGCAGGTCGGCCGACACTTTGATATCACTATCGTAGACTCCGACACCACCATAGACTTTTCAACATGGACACTCTTGATAACGATAGTCGAGCCCGCCTTTATTTCAAGATCCTCCTAGAAGCTAAAGTTATTTATCAATCAACCGATAAATTATCAGAAAGAACTATAATTTCAAAAGAATGGACAAACTTGAGGTACCTATAGCGGTGTCGGAGACGACGACGATGATATCAAAGTGCTGGCTGACATGTAGCTTCTTCTTGGCCGCGATCATGGCGTGGAGGTCGCGGACGAAGACAGCGGTCGGCCGCCGCAATCGACTGATTCGATAGAGAAGGAGCTGTGGAATCAAAAGTTGATGGATATTGGCTCGACGAAATTCTAGGGTTAGGTTTTTAGGAATTGTGAAATTGGAAGAGGGGAGAATGGGAAAAAAACTATGTAGAGGACCGCTTCATATATAGAGGGTTTGTTTAGAAAGAATTAATTATTTTTGGATTTATTTGTTTCTGCATTTGTCTTTTAAATTTATTTTGTTCAAACTTTTGCATGAATAATATTTTGTTACCGTTACATATAGAGGGTATGACCTCAAACAAAATTTAGAAAGGATTAATTATCTTTGAATTTATTTAGGCAAATACAATTCATTTTTTCAGAATATATTGTACATATGGGTCTATATGTTGTATACATCAATTAATACATTATTCAAAATACATTGTACAAAACGTGTCCCTTTCAAAATTTGGGTCTATATTTTGTACATCAATCTATAGCAACATCATAAGTTCTTAGGCATGACTCGGGGCCTCCATCTTCATCATCTTTTCGTAGGCAGAAATAACATATGACATGCTCTGTATCTTCAAATAGAAGGAAATATGTAAGTACAAAAGAGTTCAAAACAGAACCTGAAAAGTTAACTGTTAGTCTTAGGATTGCCAAAATTTGATAGCAACTCTCAGTTTTAGGACTGCAAAAATTTTGGTTTGGCAGTCCTAATATTGACAGTTTCGTTTTATGCAAAATCTCAACGATTCAATGATGAAATAAATTGCCAAAGCTTCTCCGAAAGGTTCAAAAATGCGAGATAATGTATTCGACGAGCCGATAACTTCATCGAATTAATTCTTTGGCATTCCTTCTATATTGTTAGGATACATTTTCATTGGAGAATGACCCAAGACTTGAGAAGTTTCATCAGAAAACTTTGGAAAATACATGGCTAGAGATTTCCCGAAGATTCACCGAAGCTTCACAAGAATGGTGGAGATTTGTTAGTGTTTATGAAAATTTATTTAGGGTTAAGGGATTTGAAAAAGGAAGAAGACAAATGGAGGCAGGAGACAATTTTTTATACATACTTTAGTTGTGGTGCAACCAATTATTTTTCAGGGACATTTTGATAATTAATTTTGTTAACATTTGTGTCGCCTCCTAGTAAATTGTGTACTGCTCTTAACATTTGCCATATTTTTGTCACAAATCCTCTAAGATTTTTCATGTATCATTTTATCCATCTTAACAAGATCCAAGCTGCAACATAGTTGATAAACTAATGTCTAAGACTAAAATTGATGCAAGACCATTATTTTGGGTCAATCCAAACCCAACAAGAATTAGATTTTTGTTGTTTAAATTTAAGTTAGATGTTCTTAATATCCTTTGATATAATATTTTAGTTTATGTTTGTCTTTATCTTTTGTAAGATTTGGTTTTCTATAAATAAAGTTTCATGGACCTTCTGTTTAGTAGAGAAAAAAATAATTTATAATAAACATTTTGAGTTTGAAAAGAGCCAAAGCCTAGTTTTTATCTCTATGCCAATTTTTAGTTCTATTACCGAGTTTGATGTCGCCTTCGCTACCTCACGTTTTGTCATGCCCCGCGTCCGGTTGATTAGGCACGAATTGTGAACGCGTCCAGCCTACATTGCAAAATCGATGGTAGTAAGCTGTATAGACCTCAATAGTCACCAAATATTCAAAATAATCAATCTTGCTCAATCACAGAAACTAGCAAAACAAGAAACAAAATCAAGCACACATATTATCACCATAGTCCACTAATATGGTTTAAGTACTTCATACAAATCATAACTCGGATGAAAAATTCGTTAAAATCATCATATACATGTCTCATCAGTATACATGTCCTATATCGATACGTTCGATACAGCAAAAGTATCTATCGGAATTTGTAGATCTTTCAAATATAATCATCTGATTCGAGGTGCTGATCCGTGTCCTCCCCTATTATGTCAACTATCCAATTAGGACGTGAGCAAAATATATCCATACAAAATATCGCACAATACAAAATAAAGCATAAAATAAATACAGAAAATAAACCAGAATGAGACATTACATGTTGTAACGGAATGGAACCTGCAACACAAAAGATTATGAGAAGCAGAGTATGAACATGAATAAACATGATTAGCATCTACGTGTTTTGAAATATCATTTTCAATATGTGGACGACTGGACATTTCCTCAGATTTGTCCGACTGGACTTTTACTCAGATTTGTCCGACTGGGACATACGTGTAGTATATATCGAACTATTATTCATATTCTGACGGTTTGTCTACATACATACTTGGTATTTCCCCTCCCCATGATTCAAAAATTATATCAAGAAATATTCAGATTTGATATCATAATACATAGTCATGATTTAATTATTCAGAGTCGTAAAGTATCGTGTCAGAATCTGAGTCGTAATATGAAACATGACTAGTCAAGAAACAAATGCAGCAATTATAATGTATTAAGAAACATCTTATAAGGAGTAGCCGACTCATGTCCAAAGTGAAAGTTGCACCCAATCCACCTATAGAATATTGAATCATTAGATTTCAATCTAGTTCAAAATCCTCTATCTTTATTATTTAAATCCTATTTCATATTTTATGCTATAGTCCAAACTTCGATTATCCTACATATATAGAATCTTGGCCCACAGTTTTTTAGTTCCTTCCTTTTTTTAAATTAATCCAAAACATGTAAAGAAAATTCTAATAAGATCATCACCTAATAAACCTGCCCAGAACATTTTCTTAAATTCTCTTCTAAGTCTATTACTTATTCAAAGGACCAACCCAAGTCTACTGTTCATTTGAAACAACCCTTAGGCCCACTGAATTAGTCCTAAAATAAATATCCTAAAATAAATATATTGATTTCTTTAGACATGGGCTTAGGCCCGGCCCAAAGCTATTAATTCAGCCTATATAAAAACAACCCAAGGCCCAAAATCACTTAATATCCATCTCCACTTTTAATTGGTTTTAGTTTCTAAAACTAATTATTAAAAGTGTTGTGAAAATAGAAGAGAAAGAGAAGAAAATGGTAGCCAGAAAGTATATATGTAGCTTTTTCCTTTGATAACATATATATTAAGGGGAAAGATAGAGGATGTTGTGGGCATGGATAAGGGCATCCATATTTGGGTTTATCCAAATCACAACACTCCCCCTTGGATGTCCACTTTAAAATTATTGCCTCATTAAAAACTTTTCTAAGGAAAAACCCATGTCTTAGAAAAAATCTATAGAAAAGGAAAGAGTACAATAATTTTCTTCATGAATATGATTTTTCAGGAATCCAAGTGGGTGCGACGTACATTGTCTCATTAAAAACCTTTTGAAGGGAGAAAAAGTTCTTGGCCCTGAAATGTCGTATTTAAGTGCTATTGGAGCACTACTATATCTAGCCAATGCACAAGACCAGATATTGTATGTTCTGTTAATTTATTATCTAGATACAGTTTTGTACCTACACTTAGACATTGGAATGAAGTTAAACACATATTGAGATATTGTTGTGGAATAACTGACATAAGATTATTTTATTCATTTGATTCCACTAACAATTCTTGTCTAGTTGTCTGTGCAGACTCAAATATCTTTCTGACCCTCATAAAGGTTACTCCAAAACAAGTTATGTGTTTATTAATAACCATGCAGCTATATCTTGGCGATCAATAAAGCAAGGTTCAGTTGCAACTTCCTATAACCATGCAGAATTAATTGCATTACAAGAAGCAACAAGAGAAAGTGTGTGGTTGCGATCGATCATCATATACGAGTAAATTGTCAACTACCCACAGTTATAAATGAGCCTACAATAATATTCAAAGATAATACGGCTTACATTGCGCAAGTCTGAGAGAGATTCATCAAAGGAGATCGAATAAGCACCTTCCGCCAAAATTGTTTTATGCACATGAGCACCAAAGGACGAAAGTGATCGAAGTCAAGCAAGTAAGATCATGAAAATTTAGCCGACTTGATCACCAAGGCACTGCCAAAGTCCATATTTTAGAAGTTGGTACACGGAATATGGATGCGACGACTTAATCATCAGACAAACTTGTTGTTACAGATCCATTATATCGAGGGACGGTATGACTCATGAAGAATATTTTTGAGTTTTGCGCGTTGTACTCTTTTTCCTTAACTAAGATTTTTTTTTCACTAGGTTTTTCTTAGTAAGGTTTTAACGAGACAACAAATGCGCATACACCACCAACTAATTAATGGTGTATATCCTAGGGGAAGTGTTGTAAATATGGATAAATCACCATAATTATTTGGTATATATAACCTATGCATTTTGGTTATCCATAACCTATGTCTTTTGGTTATCCATAACCTATGGCTTTTGGCGTTCTTCTTTTAATTGTCATCATGATATTAACCTCCATGGTAAGCCTATATAAGAGGCTCTTATCAAGTTGATTTATACAAGTGAATAAAGAAATAATTCCCTCTATTTTCTATCTACATCTCTTTGCTTTACAATAGTCGCTAAATTATCTTGTTTTTATTCGCCTTGTTTGACTTGACTATTAATAAAAACGTCAGTAAGATTACTCATATGGTTACTTTTGTATCATCACCATATAATCTTATTTTTATTTGCCTTATTTCATCACCGCCAGGAATCTCGAAACTTGTTGTTGGACCGGATTAATAGATTTCTTTATCTTTAGTTACTTAACGCACGTAAATTTTTTGATAGAATTTTAGGCTAGAAAAAATTAGTACCTCATGAAGGTGATTGAGGGGCTATATACCTAGCTAGAGTTCAAACGGTCAATTTTCGCAAATATTTGAAGATTATTTCAAAAATATGACACCTAATGGGCTGGGTTGGATATTTTAGGGCTTATTGTGCCTTTAAATTATCGGACCAAATATTTTAGGGCTGGGCTGGATATTACTAGCCCGAAAGGCCCGACCCATTATCGGACCAAAACCAGGGTCTTCGCCAACATCGGATCGGCATGAACCGGACGCTTCCACAGAACATAGGTTTATGCGGGACTGCTCCTCTCGTGTGACTGTCCTACCACGGGATGGTTGTCGGTGTGCTTCAAGAACATATGAATGTTGTCTCACCAAAAAATCTTTAGCTAATCTTGTTTAAAAACAAATAGACTTGCCTACAAGCAAGAATTGTATAATTAGGTACATTTCTCCACGACATATTATCATTAATGAATATAAATAATTCATAATAATCGATGATTAAGCTGAGATCAAACCATGGCCGATCCTGTCTGAGACCCCTTAATAGGCAAGGTCCCCAAACATGACCTAATTAGGTTACTTACTAGCACAATTAGTCCTTGTAATGGAAATTGTCAAACATACTCTAGACCCAGTTAAGTATTACTTCATAGTATATTGGTAGGAAGGCGGCTCTAAAAGGACCTACACCTACTTACTTATACATAGTAACAAAGTTCGAAGCATATATCAAGAAATGCATCGAGAAACATTACCACGAGACCAACTAATTAGTTCACTTGTCTTCCTTTTTTCAAATATATTTTGTTATTCTAACAATTACTTTGTCATTACGTCTCTAAATTATCTTATTTTTATTTGCCTCGTTTGACTTAACTATTAATAAAAACGTCAGTAAGATTACTCGTATGGTTACTATTTTATCATCTCCATATTACCTTCTTCTTTTTTTGACTTATTTCATCACCACCAGGAATCTTGAAACTTGTTGTTGGACCGGATTAATAGATTTCTCTCTCTCTCTCTAGTTACTTAACGAACTCAACAATTTGGATAGAATTTTAGGCTATAAAAAAATAGTACCTCATGATGGTCATGGAGGGACTATATATCTAGTTAAATGGTCATTTTTCGCAAATATTTGATGATTATCTCAAAAATATTAGACCTAATGGGCTGGGTTGGATATTTTCGGGCTTATTGCGCCTTTAAATCATCGGACCAAATATTTTAGGGCTGGGCTGGATACTACTAGCCCGAAAGGCCCGGCCCATTATCAGCCCAAAACCAGGGTCTTCGCAAAGATCGGATCGGCCATAACCGGACGGCACCGCCGGTTCGCGTCAGCAGCTTCGCTGCAGCCCCCTTTGAGCTGTCCACGTGGTCGTCCTCCTCCCAAGCAAAAAAAAAAAAATCCAACTCGGATTCCACAACCACACAGCAACCACCGAACAAAACCACTAAACGCACGCCACGTGTCCAACGAGAGTACACGTGTCATCCACGCAGCGGATCCTCACCCCTCCGTCGAAGCTGGTTTCGTGGTCCTCCGGACTTGACCAAATGTGCGCAAATCAGCAAAAGCAGGAGTAACAAAACCGCGCACGTTAGCAAAAGAAACCACTAGGACAGGATCGGCTCGCGGAGGAATAGGAGGAAGTCGCGTCCTCCGTAGACCTCCCTGACGACACGTGTACGCGCTGGCCCACCATGGTGGCTTCCTATAAATAGTAGCCCCCTGAAAATTTCACATTCTCAATTCCCTCTACTTCTTCCTCCTCTCTTCTTCTCCGTAGAAGAAATCGTGTCGAAACCCTAGAAATTAGAAATTTCAATGGCGGAGGCTCCTCCGAGCAAGGTCGAATCGATCAGAAAATGGGTCGTCGATCACAAGCTCCGGACCGTCGGTAATTCCTTGAGATCAATCCCCCCCCCCCTCCCCCCCCCCCCCCCCCCCCCCCCCCCCCCTCCTTTTTTTCTTCTTTCTATTTACTATTTTGTTAGGGTTTCGATTGATTTTGTTCGGTCACTTTCTAATGAAGGTTGTCTGTGGCTGAGCGGACTTGGGGGTTCGTTCGCCTACAACTTCTCGCAGCCCAACATGAAGACTAGCGTCAAGATCATCCACGCCAGGTTTGATTTCGATCCATCTCTCGAATTTTGAAAGAAAAAAAATTGAATTTTTTTCAATTTTGATCTACATTTGTATTTGTACGATTGCTGGTTACGTAATGTTTGGTAAGCGTGTATTTTTCATATTTTTCTTCAAAATGGTGGAAAATAAAACTGACCCAGCCCATAGAAAAATATCAATTTTCGTGAAAAGTAACTACTGAACATAACTACCCAAATTAATTTCGTAAAATTTTTTCAATGTAATTTTTTTAGTAAAATAATTCCGTGAAATTAATTTATTTTCCACCTTTTAATCAACAGCTGTGCTACCTTGTCCGCGGATTTAGACCACGGGTCACGTGTCGCCCCTCCGTTGGAGGGGGCACGGAATTTGCGGACGTGGGCCCAATGGGTGCAGGTTCCAATAGAGGAGGGGGGGGGGGGGTGATGTCAGCGTGCGGTCACGAGCGGTCACCGCTCTGCGGACAAAATATGATTTTTCTTTAATCAAACGCACCCTAGTCAAATCCTTGTTAATTTTGACTTATCTGGACCATATTATAAGCTTGATCTCTCTTTTTAGTCTATAATATCCACATTATTTTTTTTTCCGCTGAGTTATTTGTTGAGGTCTAGCTGGGCTACAAGAAAAATTCCTGACGCTACTGTAGCAGTTGGCGTGGAAGTGAGAGAGACGGAAATTTATGCTAATGATTTATCATATAGAAGGGCTGAGTTCTATAGTCTGGTGGTGTTTATGGGACCATAACTATTGCATGCAAACGTAAGAGTAGATGGCTATTTAGCATATTGATGTCGACCACCCTGAATTCCCTTTTTGGAGAGCCTGGCCCCTGCATGGTTCCACGAGCGGAGCTAGGATTCTATATTGGGGTGGGCTAGATTAGGTTAGGGTGGGCTGGCTATAGATCAGATAAAAAAAAAATATGAAAAATATGAAAAAAAAAGAAGAAAAATTCTAGTGGGCTGGAGCCCATCCCAGACATAAGGTGGCTCCGCTCCTGGATGGTTGGGTTGGGGGAGCAGTAAACAAATGCAGTGGAACAGAGGGAAGAAGGAACAAGGGCGGAGCAGGGATGAAAAAAAATTCATGTGATAAAATCAAAAAATAAACCAAAAAAATGAAATACTATAAAAATCCACACAACCTATATACGCCTATAGGATTATAACCATAGATCTTCCAATAAACACCCAACCACTCTACCAATAGGTTAAGACTGCTACTTGTTTTTACATGTGAATCATTTGATAATATACTGTTAAAAATTTTAAGTCCAAGCTATAGCTCGGGCCCAGCTTATGCTCTTCCACTGGGAGGAAAGGGCTAGCAGAAGAGACGACGGCCAGTCAATAAAATCTTTGGGGGTGCAGCCACGCGGCCCCTTGGGACCAGCTAGCTAACGCACCTGGTTGAAAGCTTGACCTTTTTATTCTCCATAATCTAAATGAACTCTGCTACATGGACCGAACAGGAGACCGCGCGCGTGAACCGAGGACACTTGACGTCCCCCCCCCCCCCCCCCCCCCTAATTGGTCCGGGCCCTATCGCAGAACTATGGCAAAGGCTGGGCACCCAAAAAAAAAATTGGTTCTTTTTTTTCATATATAATTTTTTTTTTGCTATTTTTTGTGAGTTATTCTATACTTACACCCTAATCTACTCCAGCCCACTCCACTTCAGATTTCTGGTTCCGCCCTTGTCCGGGCCCAAACCACGATGCTAGAGGGGGCTCAGGTTATGTGGGTCCGGATCGGGACCAATGGGGGGCCGCCACGTGTCCTAGGTTCACACGCGCGGTCGCCGTACGATCTGGCAGGAATTTTTCAATCCAAATGTATGTCACTGAGTGATATTAGTCGGTGTTCCTATGACTTCTTCGTGAATTCTGTTTTTACCTGATATATAGATATGCTCTCTTCTTTTTGCTTGACAAGAAATGAATCACCTTGCAGGCTACATGCTCAAGCTCTCACGCTTGCTGCTCTAGCTGGAGCAGCGCTGGTGGAGTACTATGACCGCCAGGCTTCTGACAAAGAGGTGGACAAATATCCGAATCAATTTCTAACCCATCCTCGGAAGGATTGAATGGGGGCAGGCTAGACATTGCCTGGAATGCCTTTATGATATCCTTAGCGATGTTGGATTTCAACTGTTACCGAAAGAATTTCTTAAGCTTGCTGACACTGTAAAATTGTTGAAAGGTTGCAGAACATTTTGTTACAGAAGAAACGTTTGGGAGAGAGAAAAAAATAATGAGAAGATTGGTACAGAGACATTTGTTGAATTAGGTTTTCCTTGCATCAGTTAGTTATATTGGAGTTAAATTAGAAACTGTTGATGGTCCTATGCTTCTGTGTTCTCCCTTGCTATTGGCATCCATGGAAAAGTTGTACGCTTCACAGTGGAACTTTCATGTTCCAAAAATGTCCTCCTAACTTTATATATATTATAAAATATGCTTAAATTAAGCATGGCTAAAATATGTAAATTATACACCTCTCTACTAAACTATCCACTAATAATCGCACAACACCACAATAAATGTTCACTATCTCAGGGTTGGCTTATGGTGTTGGGTTAACCTAGTCGAAGCTAAATTATATAAAATTATGTCATAGTTACCCTAGTCGAAGCTAAATCATATAAAATCATGTCATCACCAAATAATACAATTCTAGTTTCTTTTCTCATGCCACATGAAATTATCCTCCACTTAACTTGTATATATAATATGAAAAATTCTATTATTTCAAAATAGATTTGTCAGGCAAATATATCTTAAAGAAGGTTTTTTTTCTTTTTTAAAGAAAACACAAACAAAAGAAAAGAAAAAGACACGTGCCAACTTCTAGTACATATAATGACACTTTGGGAACAATTCCAGCTATGTTATTAATGGATTTTCAAATGTTATAGACTGCTCGAGCATCTCCAACCCTATTGTGAGTTTAGAAAAAATGGTTGTCACATAGGAATGACAAATTTTCATTCCAAAAATTCTTCTCCAATGCAAATGTAGAATAAAACATGAAGTTGACATGGCAATGACATGGCAAGAAGAATGTGAAGTTGGTTGTCTAGATCTAGACAATGCACTGACTTTGCCTCCACATCATCAATTATAAATAGAAATATTTATAAAAAAGTTGAAGAAGTGGAGGAGTTGTCTTGGAAGTTGAAAAAATACTTTTGCATTGGAAAGAGTTTTTCTTATCTCATTATCTTTTGAGATATAGTTTTGCCACATAAACAAGACATTGTCTTGTGGCTCATGCCACATAGGAGCCACCTAAGACTCACAACACTTAACAAGACAATAGGGTTGGAGATGCTCTAATATGGCTCGTTTGGTTCAACTGCATCATTTAATCACAAGCTGCATGTCACAGACTCGAGTGCTTTTGCCGACACTTCGATCCATGCAAGCATTTTCCAATTGTTTATCTAGATTGTTAAGACGATAATGAGAAATATGTAGAGCAAAAAAGAGAGATTGAAAGATTTAAAAAATCACTATACTATAAAGAGTTTAAAACTTATTGGATGATGATGAACAAATGAACCACCCCTTATTTATAGTGCCTCAAAAGGATTTAAATTAAACTTTTAAAAAAAGAATATTTCAGAAATTATTCTAAGTTCTAGATATTTCTAAGGAACTCTAGAACATCTAGAAGGCTATAGAGACTTCATGAATCTTCAAAAATTCATCAAAAATTCATCAGATTCTGAAGGATTCCGAAAGCTTCCAGCAAAATTCCGGTCGTAGAGGATTATACAAATCCATCTCGGTAGAACAAGAAATCTTATGTGTGACATGCAACCCTAGTTGTTTCCAAGCAATAAAAATTGCTCGTCATTGTCAACTTGGCAGCATTCAGTAAGGTTCTTTTTTTCCCCTCTTTTCCCTCACCTTACAATTTCAGCCCTTCCAAGTTCTAATTCGCAAAAGAGGGGGGGTAGCAGTGACCAAATTTAACAAACTACATAAACATGTACTCCTACCATTACAATTTCAGCACATTTCGAAAATGATTCGACACCCAAGTCACATCTGCACATTCTGCACTGACTAATAGCATAATACTCGCAAGGTATAATATGATTCAAACGGCACACGGCAAACGGCAGTCGGGATCAAGAAATTTCAAAATACAACCATAACAAAAATTGTTGCCACCAGCTTTAATAAAATGAAAGCAATCTTCACAAACAATTGAAATGGCAACAGACATTGATATTCCTTGTCATGGAAGAATACAATCTGTTGGGTTTTCATTTAACCTTACACCCCTATGGCATTCTCAATCACCTGAGTTGTGTAACCTATTAAAGAAGCATCAACAGGAATACGGCATCACTCTTCCATGACATCACCCTCGGCTACTGACACCTTCGACTTCAACGGAGTGATCTTCGTAGACAGGACCTCTGCAACCACATCACGCCACGCGATTAGCACTGTAATGAACTTCTAAGGGTTTTTAATCAGTGTCAAAAGAATTAATTACCAGTATGCCCCTTGGTGAAGTTGTAGCCTTTCGAACTGACATAGGTCCTGGGGTTTGGTAATTTATGGTTCCTCAAATATTCAGTCTTGCCCTGAACAAACACCCGGAAAAACAAAGTAAAAACATTAGATATCCAGCATTCTGGGACAGAAATATCGAATACCTGGACACGTAGATGAGTACATACCTTGGTAATGACACAAACATCAACATTGCTTCCACTGCCCAAATCATTGAAAATCCCAGAGCAAATAGCCTCGCTGACAAGTTGTATCCCTTCTTCTTTCTGCGGAAAAAGAAGAAGCAAGTAACTAACAGAAAACCAAGATGCTAAACACTTCAGGACAGGTGCAGATATCAGCTCTAAATAAAGAACACATCCTCTCTTCAGCCAGCCATCCAAACCTTAATTCTACAAGCTAAAAGAACAGTTGCGTGCAGGAGGTTTGAACACTTTCATTATTCCTTTACGGTTGGCTGCAGAGTGTAAAAGAGGTTCCATAAAATGGTGAATTGGGGCGAACACTCATCAATCTGAAGATGGGTTTGGCCAAAACGAAGATGCTAAGAAACTACTAAGATGCATGGACACGGGAAAATGGTGTGTGTGTGTGTGTTTGTATCCTTATCACGTCCCTACCCAAGTCCGTATGCATATAACACAGGGGACGGCATATGCACCTACTTAGAAACATCAATATTCCGTATTTGTATCGTGTCTTTATCCATATTCGTGCAACATATCTAAGAAAGGATGATCAACATATCTAAGAAAGGATGATCGTGGAGCCCTCTTACTATATTCATGCAGAGCAACAAGAAACCTTTACCATAAAACTGATTTTAAGCTGTTTGGATTCTAAAATGTGGTACACATGTTATATCAAGAACCTTGCCTTTCTCAGAGCCAGAGGATAGCAATAAACATCATCAATCTAGCCTTTTCCCATGAAGATATGGTACTTATCAATGACTTGGTATTCCTTCTAATTATTTCATGACGACTTCAAACAAATTATACTAAGTTTTTTTCCCTCCTCCCTACAAAATATGCCAATACTTAGGATTATATCAATCTTTTTCTTTCAAGTTGTCTTGAATGTGTTGAAAATGAATGAAATTCCCTAATTCACAATTTTCAAATGCTGCAAGTTGTTAAGTTAACCTCAAAAGAAGTTAGTATTGCTAAGTGGGGTTCATGGCGAAATAGTTGCTCAAAGAAGATTAATAAAATCAGATTAACTGAGAGAGTATCTTATTTTAGTTTGATGTAAAATGTAATAGACAGATCCTTCTAGGATATACCAAGAATCCAAGACTGAATATTTCTGTTACATCTGGATATATCCAGACAAGAACAGAAATTATGTATACAATCTACCATAGAATAACAATATGTAGGAAGTTACATGGGTTTTTGAGGCATTGACTTCTATCAAATAAGCTTAATAGTGAAGTACATGAGTAGAGCTGCAAATGAACACAGCAACTTGCAAGCTCGACTTGACTTGGCTTCATAAAAGCTCGACTCACAACTCGATTCCCTTAATGAGCCGAGCTTGAACATGAACATGAGCTCAATTGTGTTAAGGAGACGAGCTTGAACATAGGAAGCTCGGCTTGTGAGCTCGTGAACAAGCTCGACTTTTCTGGCTTGACTCAACATGAGTTACTTGTACATAATCATCTAATTTTCTATGTTTATATGTGAAACTATCAAGAAATTTATGACATAGCATAACTTTAGTCCCACATCAGTTGGTAAGTAAAATGTTCATGCTTATCATGGATGAAATTTAAATGGCCATGGCCCATGAAGCCCAGACTCGAGCTCGAACAGCTTACAAGTTGCTCTCGAGCATCTCTACTCCGCTCACAAGCAAAGCGACCTGAGCTTGAACATCTTATTAAAAGCTTTAGGCTCGAGCTCGGCTCTTTAAGGAGTAAGGACCAAGCCTAAACGAGCCGACCTTGAACATGCAAAGCAAGCTCGGCTCGACCCAGCTCGATTGCAATCTTATACATGAGACGGGTTTAAGAAAAGACATGTTTTATATATCGGATGTTGCATTAAAAGATGTCATAGAATAGTATTGAGGTCGATATGAAGGATATAGAAAGAACAGGATATTCAAAATATTGCCAAATAGAGAATAAGGATGTAGAACCATGGTTAGATTATTCGGCCGTAATTTAGAAACTCAGACAAATTGATAATAAGATAGCTTATCGTTCGTGGGAGGTTTAGCCCAAAGGTTGCATGAACAGGATGGTGTACAGAAGGTAGAAAGACTAAAGAAGCTCAACTCATCTAAGAATCTGGGTTTTGATAGGATATATCTGACATCTAAATCTGCATCTTTCATTTTCTTCTCCAAATTTTAGTTTCTTTCCTCTCCTTTCAATGAGTGTAGATCATCTTATAACTTATGATGAAAGATAATAAGATAGCTTATCGTTCGTGGGAGGTTTAGCCCAAAGGTTGCATGAACAGGATGGTGTACAGAAGGTAGAAAGACTAAAGAAGCTTAACTCATCTAAGAATCTGGGTTTTGATAGGATATATCTGACATCTAAATCAGCATCTTTCATTTTCTTCTCCAAATTTTAGTTTCTTTCCTCTCCTTTCAATGAGTGTAGATCATCTTATAACTTATGATGAAATGAGTGTTAATACTATAGTTCCCCTCGTTTGTCACATTCTATATTCAAATAGAATATCTTCCCCCAGCATATAGCTGTCCAGTTTTTCTACATGGTTATTCCACAACTTCGGTAACTACAACCCCAGTCGTTCAGTGTTGCATACAATACACACTAATTTGATTTTCCAAACTATTACTCTGCGTCTAAGTTGCACGAATTTGGTCATGAAACAGATACATGATAAGGACATTCTCAAATAGGTACAAGGTCACCTATGTTGAACGAATACAAACACGATACAGACACTCCCTTGTCCATGCGACATACCTCTGTGTACTGCCATAGTTTGGTGGAGAAAGCTTTTACTTATCAGAGGGTTGCTCATCACAATGGAATAATAGGTTGAATTGGTTAAGACAATAACTCGAAATAAAAATAGTTGATAATGGACCGAGCTTGGGCCTCAGTTTTGCAAAATTTTGAACTAAAGAACCCAAAGCCCGATCAAGTCTAGTGTAAATATTAGCCCCGCATGAAGCCAAGTAACATCCCCAGATCATAACATTATATAATGATGGTTTATAGTGCCTTTAGTGAAAATAACAGTAACAAAATAAATCACCAAAGATCGCTTCAAACTTACTGTTAGTCCTTCTTTGTACTTTGACTCAAAAACAGCCATTGCTGCAAGAGAACCAGAACCCATAGTAGCGAATGGTAGAGTATCGGTTGAACCATGAGGATAGATCTGCAAAATGGTTCGCATTGTAGATGTTGATGGCACCAATCAGAAAAACAAAATGTCAGGTTAATAATTTATATTTTACTCACAGTGTGCAAATGTGGTCCTGTAACATCCACTCCACCCAGCACTAAAGCGGCACTAACATGACCTTGATAACTAGCAGATATAAAATCACATTAAACTGTCAATTAGGTATAGAGGGCTATCATTTAAAACAGATAAAAACATATTTAGTGCTCGAGTCGTAAGTTAACCTGAAAAGATGTGTCTTCAAAAGGGTGAGGGCAGTGACAACCCTGGATTCTCGACCAGTCGCATAACGATGAAGATGCAGCTGAGAGCTGATCATATCTAGATAGCAACCAATGATTGATTCATTAATCTCAAAGCAGGACACTTTCACGTACTTGATATTACATCAATAGAAAACTAGCCATCAATAGGTTCTGCACTGACTAGGTAGGTTTCTCTATCCCACAATTCAGCGGAAGACCACTAATAGCACCAGAAGATAAAAGCCTAGGGTTTATGGAATGACCCTCTCATGCTCATAGCTAACTTAAAATTCGGTGTCAACTTAGAGGATTGATGTGAGTAGAAAGGCGGTCATAAAAACTATGCCAAATATTTTATGGAGCTTTCTTATGCTCCAACCCGACTCTTTCTGATGGGAGAAGGCTTGGAGATGATGATGAGAAGACTACATATTTCGGAAGATGAGATGAGAGCAGAATTTTCTTAAAGACTGTCTATCATGTGTAAAAGAAACACGCACCTGTTACCGCCTCCGTATCGGCAGCAGTACCTGCTCCACAACAATAGATGTTTGGTGCCATAAAGTGAATTTTCTCACAGTTCTTGTCAGCAACTATTGGCCCTTCAGTTGCCCGTGTATCTGCTCCAAGAACAACACCATCCTGAAATATAATTTAGAGTTAGTGAAATAATAGTGAACAATAATTGCAAAGAAAGCACCTTCATATTTTTATAATAAAAAACAAATAGACTAATTAATATAAGTGTTTGAGTATGTTAATATGTTTGACATTATTTGAACGCTGAATAACAATGAAATATACAAAAAAAAAATATAATAAACAATAGAAGAGTATGCTTAAGACCGAACATCAGAAATTTTAGTCAATTGTTGAGCCTACTGTAAGTCATGAACCCCATTAGAAAAACCCTCTCTGTTGTCTGCAGGCAAAATTGACAGGATTATACCCAAAAGAACCTATAATTTTGTCCGTATCTCATTGATTACTGCTCCTAGAATACCAATAAGACGAGGAAAGTGTAAAATCGTACTAGAACATCGACAGAATGCATAGTATAAGTTTTGTTTTCGAGAACATTTTTGCAATGTTGAAAAGTTCAGAATTTCAAATTTTCATGAAAAAAAACTCATGAGCAAAATTATTAAAATATATGCAAGACAGTCTCATTTCCATATGCAAATGATATATTAATATAAATTAAAGAAAATTAGTTCTATATTTTAAGATATCATTTGCAATAGGTTTGGATTTGGAACTCTATTTAAACCCAGAACCAAGAAGTTTGGTTTCTTGCTCAAAAAATTAATACAAAGAAAAGCACAACCATACTCGATTATTCTTCAACATTACTCACCATAACCGTAATCATAACAGAAACCTATAAATTTCTGTATTTGTCAAACATTAAAGCAAAAGTAGGGTTGACATTTCGTGATCCATTGTGAAACGATGGTGATGTTTTCGCGTATACCTTGTCGGAGCTGGCATGCAAGTCAGTCCTGAGCTGATATCCTAAAGGGGTGGATTAATATTTGACAACATTTAAAATCAGCATAGTAAATATATGTTGTACAAATTCTACATCTTTTTATCTTGGAACAATAAACATCTTCCCAATACTTGCAATCAACTATATTTATAAAACTTGCACTGAAATGACTAAAGTTGAAACTTTCATACTTGTGGTCGAAACAATTTGTATTATTGTTATTATGGTCATATATGAAAGTTTATCATTATAACTTATATTCAATCTAAGGGTTATATTAGAGGTGGGGAGATCAACGCCAACTCTAGGTAGGCCTGCCATTTGGAACCGAAACCCAGACTCGACCCAATTTTACTTGAACTAGACCCAGTCCCAGTGTTGGGTAAGTAGGGTCCGGTCGTCAAAAGGGGTAGGAATGCCTTATCCAAACCCCTTTTTCATGCAATATATATATATATATATATATATATATATATATATATATATATATATATATATGGAACAGGTAATTGTGTTACAGACTCTTGGTCCAAAGGCCTACAAACTTGGCCCGAAGGCCCGCACCCATACTTATATCTCACTGCATTAGGCTCGACCCGAAGGCCCGCACCAGCACTAGTATCTCACCGCATCCGGCCTACACTCACATTTATTCCTCCACATGGAATTAAATGTGCTTCTCCCATTGCTCGAACCTGCAACCTCTTGGGAGGATGTTCCTCACTCTAACCACTTGAGCTAGAGGTTATATATATATATATATATATATATATATATATATATATATATATATATATAATGTTTTTGTGAATTTTTGTATAGATTGTACCTAAATATCCAAACGGACCAAACACGGACTGAATTTCTGTAATTGAGTAGGGTACAGTCCCTTTGTAGATGACCCGGACCTGACCTGAACCTTATACGGGTAGGATTCCGGTCTAAAGGCGACCTGTAGGACTGATGAGTTCGAGTCTACCACTACCAGGACATGGGTCACCCCAAGTTGTAAGTGTAACTAACAGCTAATTGGGTTGGCACTTGAGTCAGATGGTCATCCCATATCTGCATTGTCCTAATTTTCCCGCTTACCACTATAATATCCCTTTCTCCACTATTTTCGTCCATCAGAAAGAAAGAATCAAATGTCTTCTCCCCAACATTTTGAAGCTCCCACCCCTCTACCATGGCCATTATCGCCTCCTCTCGTCCAGTTGTCGTCCTCTGATCCCCCTTTGCCATATTGATTGGAGCCTTCACCTTATTACTGCAGGCTTGGCTCATCTGTCTCATTCAAATTTCTGCATTTCTGCAGCAGTGAGGATCTCAATACTAAAAAATAGTGGCTAGGATGTTGTCGACTTTGGTCGATACTTTGGTAAAAATCACTATAGTATTTTGAAAAATTGCAATTAGGAACTTTGATGGAACAGGATACTCAGCTGAATCAACAAATAAGTTGATAACATTCCTCAAATCACTAGTACATATTCTTAATCCGCCTCATTCTCACCACTTCTACTTTATATCACCTAAATAAAACCGACACATCTTACCATTAATGAAGGATCTCTGTCCTAAACAAAAAGGGGACCGAATGACACTGATATGTTAATTTATAAAAATAAGTTGCAGAAAACCATTCAGCCAATTGTGACTTTTAACTTCTTCAATGAGACAACTTTACAATGAGCTGTTTGATAGGTGGAATGCAGAAAGTAACTTGAACAGAAGTCCGCGTCAAATGGATCCTTGACAAAGGCATCTGTAGCAAGAAGCGGATCCAAGTTGTAGCAGGTTTACTTAAGAGTCTCCGACATAAGCCTATTCCTGAAACATTTTAATGGAAACGATCTATATGCGATATTGGTTACCCAAATATAAGAATGCAGATCCAAAAGATTATATCGGGAGTTTCAGTCTTTTATTTTGATCAGCATAAGCGTGCATTAAACCAGTGGATTGGATATAAAAATGGCCTTATACCAAGATATTCATCATCAAAGTAATCTTCCCTAGGTTGAATTTGTCATAGTAGCAACTTGAAAACCAATGAAGGAAGAACCTACTAAACTAGAAGAAAATGATGAAGATAGTTACTTCCAGTACAGTATTGGCCCATGGAAAACTTGATGATATAGGTTGCAGTAGAACACAATTTTGCTGGAAAAGAAGCAAACTAGAGCTTAATTGAACAAATTCCACCAAATTATCCCGAAACAGTAAAAAACCTACATCCCATTTCAGAGCCCAATTCGCATAATGATTTTAATTAGAAATCGTCAAAATTCCAGCATCTAACTGATTTCTAATAAAGAGAAGGAAGAATCAATTCGAGGAGATAATGGAAGAATCTTCCTTTCTTTCAAGTAACTAACCCAACCTTCTTCATCATTCTCAGTTCTTCAAGAAAATTAAGCCTGAAGTTGAGTGTGAACCATAAGTTAACCTAGCCAACATTAAAGAAGACAATCCAGTATATTACTACAATTCGTCTGCAGATCGTTAAGGGCTTTTAGATAAAGGAAACTAAGCCTTTTAGGACTCGAACACTAGGCAAGCCTATACGAACGGTTGACTGTATGTAAAGACCATAGCAAGTGAAGCAATTTGAATAGGGAATAACCTACTGAAATAATTAGGTTCATAGGTAACAAAGAATGAACATTTACTAAACAAGAAAACAGCCAGAACCTAATTAGTAAACCTTGATGCAATGACATATCAACTAAGTCTTTCTAAACAGTATAACCCAACCTAAACATCAGTTTACTTAATTAGTCTCATATGCAAGGAACTAACCCAATAAAGTCCAAGTTGATTTATTGACAATCTCGGAATCTCCTACGTCGGATGATAAGAGCTAAATCAATTACAGTAATCAAATAATGGAAATTTACTAACATGAAGACAGCAGGAACCTAATTACAAAACCAATGTTATAGATTTCGCTAGGCGGAGTCGGTGCGTTGAGGGCCCGACTAGCGCCTAGGGCGCCAAGGCGCCGAGTTGATTTAATTTTTTTTTTTTTGGCTCATGAGTTTCTATATAAATAACATGTATGTTACACTTATAGACACAAAAGCTATTAAACATTTATGGCTAGTGTAGCAATGGTTAAGACTTGGTACATGAGTTATCATGGGTTCGAATCCCATGTTTTTGTTTTGCTTCCAATTTTTTTTCTACTTAAAAAAAAAAAAAATACAAGGGGGAGGAGAGAGAGTCAGCAGACTTCTCTCCCCCCTCTCCTCCCCTCCGCTCCCCCCTTCCCTCCTCCCCTCCGCTCCCCTCCCCTCTCTCCTCCCCTCCGCTCCCCTCTCCCCTCCTCCTCCCCTCTCCGCTCCCCCCACTCCTCCTCCCCTCCGCTCCCCTCTTCCCTACGACGACGACGACGACGTCGACGAGACAGCAGCAACAGCAACAACAACAACAGCAGCAGCAACAGCAGTCGGCGGCGGCGACGACGGCGACAACGGCAGGTAAGTATTTAATTTTGTCGAATATATATATTTTTTTTCTTGAAAATATCAAAAAAATTAACCCTAACCCTAACCCTAGGCCCGACTAGGTCCGACTAGGCCCGCCCAGCGCCTAGGGCCTTTTCGGTGCGGCCGGCGGCCGCCTAGCGCCTAGACGCCACCTAGGCGGCCGCCTAGGCCGATTTTTAGAAGACTGTACAAAACCTTGATGCAATGCCATATCAACTAAGTTTTTCTAAACAGTACAACCCAACCTAAACTTCAGATTCCTAAATTAGTTTCATATGCGAGGAACTAACCCAATAAAGTCCAAGTTCATTAATTGACAATCTCCTACGTCGGATGATAAAATCTAAATCAATTACAATAATAAAAATGCAGGGGGGGATCTAACTTCGCGGAGACTCGGAAGCCTGGTTTACATCAAGCCAGCAAAGCTTACATATTTAAGGTTTTCTAGTTATTGGTGTAGAAATGCAGCACAAATACGGACTCAGACAGGGATACGAGCACAATACAGTTACGGGTTCGGACAAGGATATGGACACGATAGAGTTACGGGATACAGACATTTTCAACAGGTGCAAGAGTACTTACCTATGTTGCATGAATCCAGACATGAACACGATTACGATATAATACAGATACGGACATTATTTTGCTATGTCCATGCAACATAGCATAGTTTGCGGTATCGTCCGATACCGATCCGATACAGCCGATACCGATACAGTTTGGCATGTTCCGATCCGATACCGACCGATACCCGATACTGACCGATACCGACATTGGGAGGTCTCTTTTTTGATCAATTCGACAAAGAAAATTGGACGAAAAAGACCAATAAACAAGGGTGTAAAAGCATAGTAAGGTTGCAAAAGATAAACTGATATATTACATGTAAACCAATCGGCAATGGTGACTACTATTCATTCAATTTCAAAACTACTAAGAAACGACACTAGAAATACTTAAAACTATGCCTAGATGTATAAAATATATTTTTTAAATGTTAATAATTTAAGAATTATTTGCTTTCTGATACTAACAAATCTGATACTCCGATCCGAAATTACCGATACTGCCGATCCCGATACTCACAGGAATGGTCCGATACCGATACTTCGAACCTTGCAACGTAGGTTGTGAAGCATGGACCAGACACAAAACCAACATGGCACGACATGAAAACAATAAGTCAATAACACGAGCTGTGCACTTATGTTACCATGTGCTGTTGTATTTTTTTAGTGTCATGCCAAATAAGCATCCGACTCGACACTGGCACAACGCCGTTTATATTAGTATTATTTATCCCCGTGCCTCTGGCACTCCTTGATTCGTAATTTGAAATTGCTTCTCATTTATATCATTTAATAATATTTTTACTAGTTTAAGGTTTTTTATTGACATATACACATCTCATATTCGTAGCCATTTGATATACCTCGTATCTTTTAATCGTGACCCTTCTTTATCCTTTTATATTTTGGCGGGAAACACCACTTCACTTTATTATATAGATGAGAAGCAATATAAACTATCTTAGTTTAATTGCAAGTACTCATAAGAGACGAACAACTGACTGATTCCAATCCTGATTTTGCAGAACTTCGTCATTTAGGCAAATTTTGGGTTCAAAATAAGAAGAAAATTAGATGAGCTCGAACATAAATTGTGATTTCTTGAAAGGAGAAAATAGATTCCTAAGTTTTCTCAAGTAAAGGAAAATTACACCTTGTCCTCTGGAGTACAGCTCATAGAGAAATCTAAGTTGAGTGCTAATGGAGGTCTCACCTGCTACTTATAGCAGAGCACAAGGAAAAAAGGAATACGAGATGGTGTTATGATTAATACCCTCTTTCAAATATGTCGGTCTTCTCCACTTTACACGGTGTCAGCTGTACAAACCATTTCCCAACAGAAGATTGCTACGTGTATAGAGGGGTGCTCCCCGCTTTCAAGTGACTAATAGTTTGCCTTTACACAGGGAATACTTTTTAGAGAATGAGATGATGTACACCAGCAATCAAGACAACTGCTATTGATCTTCTTATACTCTTGCCACTCAACACCAGGATTCTAGCCAACTCTAGCAAAGCCAACTCGATGATCTCAAATAAGGAAATTATGAATAGTTTCCTTTCCTGTTATGCAACCTAGGTAGGTATCTTCTCAACTTTTTTGCTGCTCCTAACATGGCTACCTTTCCTGTTACATAGGCTGGATAGGTTCTAGGTTTTCCCTTCCAATGCTTGAATCAAGAACCTTTGGGTTTTTCATGTCGCAACAATACTGCACTTAGTTGTTAATGCCACATTTTAGAGTATCTCCTTGCTGGAAATTAGGGATAGACATTCTCTCAAGGCTTCCTTTAGCTTATGAGAAACATCTTTTGATGTGGCAGTAGATTGAAGTTCACATGCATCTGCTTTTCTTCTATGACCTCCAACTTTCCAACCAAAAGTTTTTCGTGACTCTTCTTCCCACCTTGGTTGTACACATATACGTCATCAAGGTAGGGTGGTATAATTTCTTCACCGCAGAAAACGACTCAGTAGCATGCTGGTACTAGATTGTAGTGTCAAGTCTGCATTCCCCAATACAAGCTAGCAATTTCCTTGGCCAAAGCTCTATCATGACTGCCCCTTCTCCAACTAGCATTTGTTATTCCAGGGTCCCATACCTCCCTCATCACTTCCTAAAAGAATCTTATGTTGACATGTCTGTAGGCCCTGTTGCAAACTGTTTCTGCCCACTCTACCACGTAAATTTTGTGATCGATACTCTAGGAAGCAGCTCTCAGGGTCCTCAGACAACAACTTCTCTAACACAATCTTATGTTGACATGTCTGTAGGCCCTGTTGCAAACTGTTTCGGCCCACTCTTCCAGGTAAATTTTGTGGTCACTACCTTTTGGAAGCAGTTCTTGGGGTCCTGCACAATTGAACTGGTGTTTCTTTATTAGAGACTCCAAAGCAAGTTCATTGTTGTCAAGGTCTGCAATGTTTGGGATATATCTTTTTGACGAAGCTTGAGAGTATTGCCTCAAATCGTTGCTTTTCCAAATTTCTTGATGGATGACAAGCCCCCTGGCTCCTTTAAAGAAGTCTAATACTCGAAAGATGAACTCTTTGGGGTTCTCTTTGGTCCCTATGCACATCTTCCACAACTTTGTCACTTTGTTTATTGTTTGACATACTTGTATTATTTTTCAACTCCCTTCTCTTTCATAGTGCCAAGCAAGGTTCTACACAGCGGTAGGCAAGTGCACGACGGAGAGGGTCCGCTTGTCACAATTTTGATACAATTTGTATCATTTTACCTGTCTTTTTGGATAATATGCATATTTTAAGGATATTTTATCCATAATTAAGTTGTAGAATAAAGATTTATAAAGTTTGTCTTGCAAAAGTGAATCATAAGTCCATAATGCTTGCAAAACTATTTTACCAAAATATCTTGTGACGTATTCCTCCACCTAGGCGCCCGCCTACGTCGCCTCACCTTTGCCTACGCCGTCAAACCTCCGTTGGCTGCCTACTCCACCGCCAACCAGAAAAGCGGTGCAAAAAGTGGCCACCTCGCGCTTCCTAGACGGCCGCCTCACCCGCCATTTAGAACAAGAATTCCAACATGGCCTTGTGAGTTGTTGTTCAGTGCTTTCAGTAATACTGACATTGGGACCATTCTCACTTGTCTCCTAGATTTCTTCTGGATCAACTTCGATCACATACATCTTCTCTATGCACTTATGACCTTTGGACCATTTGTCATCTCCCATTAAGCAAAAGCCCTCTTCTTTCCTCCTTTAACATGAGGTATTTAGAGATGTTGAGGAGTTAGTGTTGAGAGGTAAAGGAGGTGAGGAAATGTCGAGGGCCAGAAGTTGCGAGGACGAGGTGACAACTGCAAATAGGTGTCCTCCAGGAGGATAAGTCGACAACAAGCGGAAGGAGTCGTCTACAACTAGTAACGTAGGGGGGTCACTGTGAATGATGGAGGCGAGGAATCTCGGCGAGTGCTAGAGTTGTTGATGAGTGGTCTAGACTCTAGAGTCATTCCGACAGTCAGTGTCGAGGCACAAACCAGGGACTGGAGGGGAGGCCTCCATAGTCCGGATTGGAGAGGGGTAGGATTTCTTACTTTTTTACTTTCTTAATGGATTTGGTTTGGATTGGGTCATAGTAGGGTATGAACCAGATTTAGAAAAAAAATGCACCAAAATGCATTCTCACCTAATGTGTGCGCTTAGGTGGTACTTTTGCCTTTGCGCTACCCTTTAACTGAAGCAAAGCAAGGCGCTTTCTGCTTCTTGTCTAGGCATGCTTTTAACAATTCAGAAGGCGACCAAAATGCATAGAGCTTAACATCAGTGTTGAACACTGTATTATTAAACCTTGGATAAACAGAAGCTTCTCGAACATGCATGAAATGGTAGTAAGCTAAGGACTTCATGCAAAGAGTACAACTGATAAAAGGGTGCAAAGTACAACAAGGCTCCCACTAGTACAAGGCGTGCAGAAGGTCAAAATATATGCAGCCTTGCCTGAATCTACGTTATGGCTCTTTGTAAAACTCAGACCCGCACCACCCAAGTTTGAAGAGCCAAGACTTGGCAAAGGGCCAAGCGCCTCCCATAAAGACAAATCCAATCAAATACCAAAGGGATCGACACTAGCTAGAAAGCTCTATATTTTTCATATTCCACGAAACATACCCACGAATCCACGATGGTACTAGTCGTGTGACCTTCCAGATCATGAAGTTTTCTCTCTCCTCTCTTGGATATAGTCAACACTCTAAACCCACAACACAAACACAGTGCGGAATGCCTCTCCGCCAGATCTACGTCACACAACATACAACGACGGAGCAGCAGCCTGTACTAGCATATTTTTGTAGCGTTCGCGTGTAGAGTATACTAACAACCAAATATTTCATCTCTCACACACACCAAAAAAAATATAGGATATGGATCTCCGGTATTAAGCATCCCGAATGTCACCGATATAGAATTAGTTGGATCTATCTTTTTCTTACCATATTAAATCCTTAAAATAACCAATTTCTAACAAGATTCTCGCGAATTGTACGGTCAAAGAAGATAGATCCAACGGCTACTATTTCAAAAAACATTCATAGATCATGAACTTCTCTCTCTCTCTCTCTCTCTCTCTCTCTCTCTCTCTCTCTCTCTCTCTCTCTCTCGGATATAGTAACACTCTAGACCCACAACACAAACAAAAAGCTGAACATCTCTCCGCCAGATCTACGTCGCACAACGGACACAAATACAAAGACGGGGAGGCGGCCTGTACTAGCGTATTTTTGTGGCGTTTGCGTGGCAAAGCATACTAACAACCAAATGTTCCGTGCGACGTCATATATATACAAGGGGGTCAGCATCTCGTTATTAAACATCCCCGAATGTCCTCAAAATAGTAGTAGTTGGATCCGTCTTTTTCGACAGTACATATTAATTCCTTAAACTATCTAATTTCTCGCATGATTTTGAACTAATCTATATGGTCAAAAAAAAAAAAAAAAAAAGATAGATCAACAGCTGCTATTACGGAAGCAAGACTTTGAACTAATCTATATGGTTAAAATTAGTTCGAATATATATATATATAAAATATATATATATATATATAGAGTTAACCTTGAAGACGAGGCCGACGATGGTGGTCCCGGTCTTGAGTATTGACGGGGGGTGGGCCCCCTTCCTCGCGAGCATATCGTTGCGGCGGCACAGATCGAAGCTGAACCCTCCTTTCTGCGGCAAGTCCAGCGTGCTCTTCTCCATTCTGCGCAATTAATACTTTTGGAGGGGGCAAAGTGAATAAATATAGTTTAGGTGAGGGAGAGCCGAAGAAAGAAAATAAAAAAATAACTCACGTCGGCGAGGAATCGGTGATGATCGGCGAGGACGACTCTAACCCTAGCCTCTCTCTCTCTCTCTCTCTCTCTCTCTACGCTCTGTGGTGAAAGAAAAAAAAAAGAGGGGGGGTTTTCCCGAATATATTAAGCCTTCGGTAAATATAATTTCAATTCGACTTAAAAAAAACTCAAATAGGAACTCACGGTAAGATGTTACAATATGGTTAATATTATTATAGAGTAAAAAGGTGGAGATAATAAAAAAAATTTGGAATATCTATATTTACAACACTTCTCCTTGGATATTCACCATTAATTAGTTGGTGGCGTATGCACATCTGTGTTGCCTCATTAAAACCTTACTAAGAAAAATCCAGTAAAAAAAATCTTATTTAAGAAAAAAGAGTGCAACGCGCAAAACTCAAAAAATATTCTTTACAAGACATACCCCCACTCGGTATAACGGATTTTTAACAGTTAGTTGGTCTGATAATTAAGTCATCGCATGCCTATTCTGTATACCAACTTTTGAAATGTCGACTTTGGTAGTACTGGTGAACAAATAGGCTATATTTTTATTTGATCTTACTTTTCGATCACTTTTCTCTTTGTACCTCATGTGCATAAAACAACTTTGGTGGAGGTGCTTGTTCGATCTCCTTTAATGAATCCCTCTCTGATTTTGGCAATGCAAGCCGCATTATCTTCGAATTTTATTGTTGGCCTATCTGTAACTGTGGATAGTTGATAATTTATTATTATATGATGAATGATATATCTCAACCACACTTTCTCTTGTTACTTCATGTAATGTTATGTTATTAATTCTGCATGGCTAGAGGAAGTTGCTATTGAACCTTGCTTTGTTGATCGTCGAGATATAGCTACATGGTTTTTAGTAAACACATAACCTGTTTGGAAGCTTCCCTTATGAGGGTCGAAAAGATAACCTGAGTCTGCATAACCAATTACACAAGAATTATTAGTGGAATCACAGGAATAAAATAATCTTATATCACATGATTTTTAGTAAAGAGGTGGAGATAATTAAAAAATGGAGAAATTACTTTTTTATTTACTTGTCTCAATCAATTTTTAGAAGCGACACTTATAGGGGCTGTTTGGATAGAGGTAACTCTTTGAAAGTGTAAAAGTGACACTTGCAGCAAGTTAAATTTCAGTGGACTTGCAGCAAGTGGCACTTTTCAAAATGTGTTTGGATAGAGTATTTTTTTGTCTCCTGCAAGTGGAAGAAAAATGAGTTCGTTGTTTGGATGGTTGTTGAAAGTGGAGAAAAAAAAAAGAGTTCGGTTGTTTGGATGGTTGTTGAAAGTGGATGCTGATGTTATAATTAATGAATGTAAAATTTCTAAAATAAATTTCTTATAAATGAACAAAATATATTAATGACAAATTAAATGACATCTAAAATAGTTTAATTAAACATATCAAATTGAAATTAGCTTTTATTGAATTAAAATTCAAAAAATCTTTTAAATTCATTTAAAACACATTACCATAATTAAATATATCATAAATATATTAATTATTATAATTCATAACTATAATCAAACATATTATAATTATATTAATTCACAAAACTATTAATAGGACCAATGACATCCATGTCCCAAGTTTCGAAGGGCTATGATGCTACAATTAGATGTATAAATTTTGAAGGTTGATGAATGAAATCTGCATAAATTTGACATGCTCGACATTTCCTTGAATATTCGATGGCATCTGACATCATGGTTGGCCAATAGTATCACATGCGTTGAATTCAATCTTGTAGCTTAGGACCAGGCTGATGTGCACCACAGATACCATCGTGAGCTTCACGCAGTATCTGCTTTGTTTCATCTCCCGCAAGATAGCGTAAAAGCATATCGTCATATGATCGCCGACGGATTGTCGTTGCTTCTTTGGGATCTTACGGTAAGATGTCATGTACTGCAAAGTCGATGAAAGGAGCTCTCCAGCCTTCACTTGTAGTACAAACTTTGACTAAATTGCTAGATTCCATATGCAAATTATTCTTGATGCAGAATAATTTTCTTTTAGTGATAACGATTATATGTTGTCTTTTCACAGGGATCGCTAATACTGCTGCTAGATTAGCAAGCGCATCAGCTTCTGTATTGTATGCTCGACGTACATGTTCAATAAAGAAGCCTTTGAATGATGTAGCCAATCCGATTGCTGCTTCATGGTATGGAACGAGATCTTGATGTCGAACTTCATACGTGCCTCTAACCTGATTGATGATCAGTTTAGAGTCTCCATATACTTCAAGGTACTCGATATCCAATTGTTTAGCTAATTGGAGACCGATGAGTAGAGCGTTGTATTTAGCAACGTTATTAGAACACGGATCGTCCAAAGAATAAGCTCTCTAAATGGTTAGTCGTTCTGGAGATACCAGAACGATTCCAACTCCAGCGACAATAGTGCCTTTAGGTCCGATTCTGGAAGCACCATCAAAGAATACATGCCAAGCGAGGATTTCTTCTAAAATCATGTTGGATTCCAGAGTTTCATCAAGAATTTTGTCACAGAGTTTGGATATCTCAGGGATCGGATGAGCAGCTAGGAAATCAGCTAAGGCTTGACCCTTAACAGACTTTTGTGGGACATAGACCATATCATATTGTGCTAGTAATATGGCCCATATAGCAAGTCTAGAGTTGAGTGTACTGGTCTTCTTCATCAAGACTCGGAGAGGATTGACTCTGGAGATGACATGAATGGTTTGGTCTGTGATATAATACCGTGTTTTCTGAATAGCAAACATCAGGGCTAAACATTTTTTTCTACTGGACTGTATCGATGTTCAGCACCGATCATCATGCGACTGAGATAATAGATAGCTTGCTCATGACCCTCTTTGTTCTTCTGGGCTAGTAAGGCTCCTAGAGAATGATCCATTGCTCGGACATATATCAAGATGGGTATTCCTGTGACTGGAGGCACTAGGACTGGAGGGTTCATCAAGTACCGCTTTATGTCTTCGAATGCTTGCTTGCATTCTTCGGTCCAAACGAAAGACACACCTTTCTTTATTAGTTGAGTGAACTGTCTGTAACGTCCAGAGAGATTTGAGATAAATCTCTTGATGTACGTATGTCATCCCTGGAATCCTCGTAGCTCTTTTAGGTTGCGTAGAGGACGCATCTCTTGAATGGCTTTGACTTTCTCAGGGTCAACGAGTATACCCTTAGAGGTAATAACGAATCTGAGGAATTTGCCACTAGAGACTCCCAGGAATGACTTGGTGGAGTTCATTTTGAGTTGATGCTGGCGCATTAGATCGAATATAGTTCTTAAGTCTTGGATGTGATCTTCCTTTAGATGACTTTTGACAGCAATATCGTTGACATAGCATTCGACAGTCTTTCATAAATGTTCACAAAAAATGGTACTCATGGCCCGCTGATAGGTTGCACCAACATTCTTGAGACCGAATGGCATAACTGTGTAGCAGTAGACTCCTAGAAAAATGCGGAAAGATGTATGTTTTTCATCTTCGGGGTTCATCCTGATTTGATTGTATCCGAAAAACCCGTCGATAAAAGACATCTGCTCGAACCCGTAAGTGTTGTCGATCATGACATCAGTGATCGAAAGAGAAAACTTATCCTCGGGACAAGCTTCATTAACGTCTCTAAAGTCGATGCAGACTCGGACCTTTCATGTTTTCT
Source organism: Iris pallida (assembly GCA_029216955.1). Classification (NCBI taxonomy): domain Eukaryota; kingdom Viridiplantae; phylum Streptophyta; class Magnoliopsida; order Asparagales; family Iridaceae; genus Iris; species Iris pallida. Next base: position 14,755,560 of record JANAVB010004599.1, on the reverse strand, counting down.
TCATAACTGGGATGACATTAGCCACCCAGTCAGGATGTTGTTCTTCCCTGATAAAGCCACGGGCAATAAGCTTTTTGACTTCGGCTTCTATAGCATCCATCATGTCAGGTCAGAATCGACGATGTTGTTATTTGACTGGCCTTGCATTTGGCAAGATATTGAGCTTATGGGTAGCGATCTGAGGATCTAATCCCGGCATATCTTCGTAATTCCGGGAGAATACATTAATGTATTCCCTAATGAGCTGAATCAGTTCTTGTTTTTCTGCTTCAGGAATACTTTTGCTAATAAAGATTGGCCTTGGAGAAGCTTCGTCTCCGATATTGACCTGGACCAATTGATCTTCACTAGGTGGTTTACGTTGTTCGAAGCAAAGTTCCCATTGAGTATCCATCCTTTGTGCCCAAGGATCATATTCAGGTGCTTCAGGGAAGTCATCGTCATCTTCTGAGAACTCGGCAGTCACCATATTAGAAGATAGAGTCACTCGATGGATGTACCCTATGCTGGTGTCTGAGTCCCATGAGGCAGAGTCAGAGGAGTTAGATCGTTCTTCTTTATCAAACTCAGAAGCATCTGGGGTCATGATCGGCGAGGTATAGCCTAATCCATGCTTTGTTTTGTTTTAGTATTGTACCGACTTTTTTTGGAGCAGATATACGAATAGGAGTTTGCCTTCCCTTACCACCGTTGAGGTCGGTTTTGAAGTTATAGCCCATCATCTGGATGATGTTCTTCGACTGTTGACTGTAACAACATAGTTGAAGTCGCCCATTATCATTATTTTCAGCATCAATATCGGATGTAGCCTTTTAATTCAATCATTTGTTGAAAAGAATAGGATGTTCATCCTTCTTCCGAGAGGGAACCAGAAAGAATGAATCTTGCACTGAGTCCAGTGATACTTCGTTTTGAAGAGGTTGGACTGCTCCTAATGTAAGGGGTTCGAAGTTATCCAAGATGTCTAGATAACATCAAGTATAGTAATTGACATTAGTATACTAAAAAGGAGATGCTACTTTATTGATAATTACATCATCGTTTACAACAGGGATCTTGATCTTAGCCGAAGGCTTGCTAAGATTGATGATAAGAGGAGGAGAATGAGAAAGCTAGTTACGATGAAGGTCAATAACAAGATGCTCAGAAGAGGCGAGCTCCCTATGCTCCACCTTTTCAGCAAGAGGATACTTGACATAAGAAGAGAGATAGATGGTCAGCATCTGAGAAGATGAAGGACGAAAAGTACGTCCTTTGACCGAGATTACAAGGACGTCATATGTATTGTCCTTCTGATCTTTCTCGATATCCATGGCCATTTTATACATCCTGGAGTCAGTGAAATATGCTTCAACGTCCCGGAAGGGATTAAGATCAACCACTTCCTTTCGGACTTCTCCGTTGTCATCCACGTATTTGAAACATTGGTGGAGAGTTGATGGCACGATGTTATCTTCATGCAACCACTGTCTTCCTAACAAGGCATTATAAGAACCATGATTGTCAATCACATAGAAGGTGACTTTCGTGTGGAGATTACCGATTTGAACTTTCAGGCGAATCTTTCCCAGTGGTTCACTTCTCCCGGAATTAAATCCCAGAATAGACGTGATTGTGTTAGAGAGATTATGGACAGGGATCTTCTGTACATCCAGTAGAGTCTTCGGCATAATGCTGAGTGCAGATCTAGGGTCAATCAGGATGTGATTGACTTTTATTGTATCGACATACCCTGTAAAATAGAGAGGTAGATCATGTCGATTGTCCTTCAGAAGCATAGCATCCTGCATGAAGATGATATTGGGAATCAGCTCCATCATACTATGACAGTGAAAATATGCCACAGGTTCCTCATATGGCTTCTTGAGGTATGCCAAAAAAAGCGTCAGATTGCATTAAAGCTTAGCTTAGTATTTTTTGAGTTTTTCTCGAGAGACGCAGGAGCTCAAAGATTGATAATTTTGTCGGAGTATTGGCTAGCTGAGCCAATATATCAAAGTTATACGGCTTTTCCAGTCCAAGAGGTGGAGTTTTCTTCAATATTTTATCAAAGCGAACTGGCTATTTTCCTTTGTCGGTCGCTATTGATTTGGGAGGAGTCGGTTCCGTTTGAGGCGATAAAATCGATGGAACATTGACAGCAGGCGGAGAAGATGCTGAAGGGGCATCAGGGACTGGAGGTGGAATGACTGTATTCTTTTGTCTCTCTGGATAGTCTCTAAGGTAAAGTCTCCCAGATCTGGTACCGGTCATGGATTCCTCTTCTGGAGCTGGTACGAAGGAGGCCATATTACAATTCTTCATCATAGTCTTGTTTCTCGAAGACTTCTTCTGAATTAACAAAAGATTTGTCCAGAATTCTAAGCCAACACGAGACTGATTGTGTTGTAGGCATAGAGAAAGAGGTATAGGAGATCCCTTCCCATGATTTAAGCTGGGGGCTTTCTGTAGATCATATCCTATCTTCGTCATTAGTTTGCAGGATTGTTGACTATATAGATGGAATGCTGGTTGGTAGTTAACTTCTAATTTTGGTACAGTCGTCACAAAAGAAGAAGGTAAAGCTGCTGATGGGATGGAAGATGACCACCCAGGGAAGTTATATGGCATGACTTGTATTTAGTTTTTTGACTTTATAGAGGAAGCAGGTGTGTTGGATTCAAAGTCAGCAACCAAATCGGAGTGAATCCACATGATTTCCCCTTTGTCAATTGATAGGGACACGAGACCGTCACTTCATGCTGGTGGAAGATTGACAATCTCCAGAGTGACTTTTAGAATGAGGATGACTCCATCCTGCACCAGTTGGGCGAAAAAGCTACCATATTGCAGAGAGACGACATTAGCAGTCACCGTCTTTTCATTCTGTTGAAGGGTGATTGCCTTGGCATTGATCAGCTCATGGATCTTTCCTTTGAGTATATAACACGTCCTCATTGGATGTCCCAAGAACCTGTGATACACAAAATATTTAGGATTATCAGTTTTACCTACTTCTTCTGGCCGTTTTCCTTCGGACAGTTGAAGTTTGTTGCTCTTGATTAGACAATCAAATATGCTCATGATTTCGTCCTCATCAAAGGAATATTCCGCTTTTGGATGCTATGCTCTCCGTGGGGGTGCTGCCGTAGTAGGTGTTGACTGACCTACATTAACGGCTAAAGCTTCTTTGCCTTTCACATTGATGGCTAAAGCTTCTTTATTCTTGTGGTTGTTCTGACGTGCACCGTTGTTGGTTGCAGAATGTTTATCTTTGTCAAGATTAGGCATCTGGATGCCTAGTTGTTTGAACTTATCAGTACTGTCCTCGGCTGCCCTGGTGCTTCTTATGAAAGAGGCCTGATCTTGGAATTGCGTAGGTCCAGTCCACATGCTGACTATAGGTAACAAGTTTGATTTGCATGTATCTATAGTCAGTGCATCTGGAGTACCCAGAGGTATTTTGAGTGCTTCACGACGAAAGCGCTCAATAAAACGTTCAACGGTTTCATTAGGCCGTTGTTTAATTTTGATGAGGGCCGACATAGTTATGTCGTTTGTTCCCTCATAGAATCGTTTCAAGAATATTTGCTTGAATCCTGCAAAAGATGTTATGCAACCATATGGCAAACTGTGATACCAGTCATAGGCTGCACCCTCTAAACACCCGACAAATACTCTAGTGGGTAGAGCATCATTCGGTTGGAGTTGATCAGTCATCACCTCGAAGTGATTGAGGTATTGACTTGGAGATGAACTGTCGTCAAACAACATGATAGTTGATGGCTTGTATTTAGGTGGAAAGAGGCTTCCTTCCACTCTATAGGGTAGGGTTGCTTGATCTCTAACTTCTGCAGACCATCCTTCTGCTTGAAAGCTTCGTACTGACTACATAGAAGCTTCACTGCCTCATTTGTATTCCCTAATGTTTGGGGAGCAGTAGACTGATTCGATGTGTTAGGAGGCGGAATTGCATGATAAGCACCATCCCCAGTACCAGACTGACTTGGAGTAGCCTGAGCGGGTATAGTAGCATTGTGAGAAGATTGTACCCCCAGACCGGTGTTGACAGGGGCTGAGTCTGCTATGTATTCTTGGGTTGGAATTGGATTCGCAATCGGTGGAACAGTATGTTGTGTTATGATCACAGCATGCGTACTTACAACCATTTCAGCCATGGTTTTTAAGTTAGTCTCTAATGCAGCAATCCTCTATTTTTGTATGTCGGAACTAAACTCATCTTAATTGTTCTTCATTAGTGACATAGGCAGTCTCTTCTCTGGCTATCGATGATGAGCTGGTGGAAAAGATAGTCCGCTCAGATCTCTCGCTATCGGCGTCAAAGTCATACAGAAAACTACCTCCAGGATAAAGAGTGGGAAGATTCCTTTGATTGAAGAAATATTGGTCAAAATCAAGAAGATTCTTTTGACCGATTGTTTCTTGGTCAGAAGGAAGACCGATTGTTCTCTGGTTGGAAAGAAGATTCCTTTGATCGATTGTTTTTTGGTCGGAAGGAAGTCCGATTGTTCCTTGGTTTGAAGGAAGATTCCTTTGACCGAGTAGGTCTCAGCTTCTTTATCTGGTATTTTGGTACACTCCTTCACCGGATCATAGACACGATCAAGGTATTGTTGTCTGGGATTGCGGGATGTATTACATCTTGGACGTTTTTCAACTCTAGTGCTTCAGGAAGTCATGTTAAACGAAGCATACAACTCATCTTCGTCCACCATCACAAGTTCAGGAGTCCGAGTGTAGTTCAAACGGTCGAAGACAGACCGTTTAGCTGACTGGCAGCAACATTTTATCACTACTTCGTAGTGATGATTACAGTGATGATCCTGATGTGGAGTTACAGGTGGATGATATGGTCTTGTCATCTTCCACTTTTGTACAAGAAGATCACGGAGATCAGTTACGGTGACATGATAAGGAGAAGTCAGAGGTACATATTTCTTGATGATATTAGGAACATGATTCCAGTTATTGAGGTGCCCTGTACCCTGTGTGTACATAGAAGTGCTAACTTCGTTGACATAGATGAAAGGATTCTTGACTTGAGGAACTCTTCCTGTGCACAACTTGGTAGGTGGTGCAGATTGTTCTTGATGCAGGCTTGACGCTGTTCTGCGCTGATTGAGATAAGTGCGCATGTCAGAGTCATGCGCCACCTGTTTGTCTATCCGAGACACCCTCAGTTTATCCTGCCTTGTTCTTGAAATGTACATGATAGGAAGTTCTTGGCTCTCGCTTGATTAGCGCTGGCAATAAGGAGTGGGCAGGATGCCCTGTTGTTTTGCGCACACTATTCCAGTGCATTTGGCGCGGCACAGATGGGCAATAGAAAACAGACTTTGAGTAGAGTCTATTTCTTGGCATTGATTTGATTGTCTCTGCCAAGAGAAGTAGACTTTCTACTCGAAAGTATTCTCGCATTGACTGGCACAGGGGCCTAGTCAAATGCGTTTTCTACCGAGTCCAGGACTGGAAAAGGATAAGGAATAGCCATAGGGCGCTTACCTTTATTATGTACAGGGGCAGTGATATGTAATTTCTCCTCCAATTTTAGAACTGGGAAGGAATAGAAATTAGCCAAGTGGCGTTTTCCCTTGTTCTGCGTCAAGACGATGGTTGGCGCATTCTCCACCAATTTCAAAATTGGTGACGAGAAAGAAGTAGTCATGTGGCGCTGTCCCCTGGTTGGTACCAAGATAGTGGTTGGCGCGTTGTCCACCAATTTCAGAATTGGTTAGGAAGAAGAAGTAGCCATGCGGCGTTGTCCCTTGGTTGGCGCCAAGGTAGTGGTTGGAACACTCTCTACCAATTTCAGAATTTGTGAGGAAGAAGTAGCTACAGAGCTTTTCTCCAAGCTTGGCGCAGGAGTCATGATTGGTGCACTGGAGGACTTCGGAGTCCAGATAGCGCGCACCCTGTTCTTGATAGTAACAGTAGTGGCGCGCTTGGCACCTCCTGTGCCAATCATGACTTCGTAGGCAGTTTGGTCGACTTTCACGACCAGTCTTATGCGTCGTACCGACCAACGCAACATCGCATTAAGTTATCACTTTCTCGTTGGAGGAGAAAGTCGTCCCCAGTAGATTCGCCATTTTGTTTGCAAAAACAAAAGTTTTTTTACAAATTAAGAAAAAAAGTGCAAGAGTACAATTGATTTCTGGAAAAGTACAACTATAGAAATCTGACCAGAAGACGATCACTTTATCCCTTGGACGATCCGATGTCGAAGAAGAAAGCCTTTGGAGAATGCTGCAGCAAGTGCTCAGGAGATTATGATCATTAGTGATGCTTATGAAGTGATTTAGAACTCTATTTATAGAGTTTAGAGAAAATTGTTAAGTAGTTATCCTGATTGGGGCACACTGTATTTGGCGCGCCATTGACCTAGTCGTGCGAACGGTTAACTGCATGGGACGCATGGCATTCTGTGAGAGAGATGCGCGTGGTCGTGGACAGTATCGTGTGTACGTTCTTCGATATTAGTGGCATACGCGTCACATCATCTAACTGCTTTGGATGATACTTTGATTGATTAGCGCCAACTGTTGAATGGCGCCATGCGCCATCTGCTGTTTTAGTGTCATCTGCTTAATTTATTGATTACATTGCGCCAACCGTGAATGGTGCAGGGCAGCTGTCAGTCATTGTGACAAATCTAACACAATCTCCTCGAGCGCCGAGCATTCGGGATTCGAAATGGATTTTCTTCGATTAACGTGCTGTCAGTCATGATGGCTATCGTTTAGTTTCTCCGATAAGGCTGCCACGTGTCAGCCAGCGCCATCTGATGCCAGTGCCATTTATTTTCTAGTGCCATCTGTTGACCAGCGCCATTTGATAACTTCAGTCTTGGCGCCTTTTGTGAGTAGCACATGATGATGATTATACTTTTTTAGGCTTCTACAGTGTGCCCGATGTATTCGATATGGAATTCATAGAAGTCGATTGTTAGGTGGTAATCGGCAGTGGGTGATGGCATGGTATATTGGAACATAAATTGTTCATGACTTCTGTGAAGATCGACAGAATTTTGAGTTGGCTTATGTGTTTGGCTTGGGTATGTTCAGATACGGATGGAAGAGAATTTGTTGGTATTTTTTGGTCGACGGAGCCACTGCGGGATGGATAGTCCACAATGGACGTTGGTTTGATATGGATGGAAATATTATGTCGAGTATGGCTTGAGCTCCGAGTGGTATATGGCTCTACCCTCTTAGCGATAAGATGACCCTTGATCATGTTCATAGTTAGTGATTGCTTTACTTGTAAGGTACTGGGTGGTATTGAATCGTAACTGGGATTACGATTGATACATGACAGCTAGGCATGTCCCTTGATGATTGAGTTCGGATAAACTCGTTGCGAGATTTTTGATGTGTTCAAATGAACCATTGCTAGACTATGATAGTTAGTGTCACGACCCGCACCCATTTTTCGGGATACGAGTGCGTGTCCAAGCCAGCCTACGTTGCAGAGTCGACGGTAGAATGCTGTCAAGGCCATGATGCTCAAAATCATATAAACGTTAACTTTATTGCTCATTCACATTTCTAAATTGATTACAACATTTACAAGAATTATATTTGAAAAGAAATACAAAGTCTCACCATCTATTACAACAATTTAAGCTATCTAACTAGTTTCTAGGTTTTGGCCTGCAAGTATACCCGTGTCTCCCCAATGCTAAGAGTAGTCGCAGCCAACCTGAAAAATATTGGTTATCCAGTCAGGAAAGGAACAAGCACGCAGACCGACGACAATCCGAAGACACAATAGAATTTATAAAACATGAAAACAGCATATGTGAAATGAAGCAACATGTCATATCTAGAATAAACTGGAGAGATATAGCAGGATATATGGACTAGAATAAAATATGTAAACAGGGTGGCATGGCAAGTAGTGACGACTGCAAGAAGATATACATGGAACCACTATCTACGTATTTTGAAATATCGAATTCGACGTGTAAACGGCTAGGGGATAAATCCAGCACCCCGTACGTGAATTATACGGCTGCTATCAGATACGATCAGAAATTTTGGGATATTTCTGGGTAGTCCACATGTCTACTAAGATATTTCTTCTCCCGACTAGTACTCATGGGCTAGAATAAGTCACGAAACACGAAAACACGATAATCACGAAATATAGTATGTAGAGACCCATGATACTAATCCGTGTAATAATGTGTCAGCAAACAAGAGAGTATATGTATAAATATGAAATGGAAAGACTACTATTAATCGAAAGCAATCAGAAAGTGCACTTGTTTGTGGTCCTTTGCTGGTGAAACCGAAAATACTATACCACTCAGTGGGCTACAACAGTCTAACACACGCAAAGTCTCCGAATGCTAAAACAAATATTACCAACGTGTTCAGAATAGTCAAGTTAGCTAGGATAGCCTACCCATAAGTCCAATTCTGGATATAGGGGCAAAACGGTAATTTTGGACCAAAATGATGTCCGCCGTTGGATTCGCTTCGCACCAAAAAATGTGCCAGAGTCTGTGGTCTCTGAAATTGTCAAACTATATGTCTACGGGTCCGATTTGACAAGATAAACCCAACCGTATGTCCTGTCACGACCCGTACCCTAGAGTAAGTGCACGAGAAGTGGGTACGTCCAGCCTACGCCGCAGTGTCGACGGTAGAACGCTGTCCTAGGTCACAACATCTAACAATATATAATGCCAGGCAGTTTATACTCCCCGAATGGGGGTGACATAGCAAATGTAAACTCAATCACAACTAAGGAAGAAAAGTACGATATGATATAGAACTCAAAAGTGAAGTACAGATAATCAGAAGAGTCTAGTGTCTAAGATAACATCTCAGAAAACATTCCAGGTACAAGTCTCAACTACAGAATATGAAAGAATATATACATCTCAAAATAACAACTAAAAGCCAAAAACAATGCTGAAAAGAAGATAAAGATAAAGCCTAGCTGACTAGCCTAGACTATGGGAGTAGTATCCTGAACTGCAGCTGGGTCCTCCAGAGGAGCCAGGTCGCAGGTGTCGTCTAAGCCTGCTCCGTAATAGGTGGTGAAAAGGGCCTCATCCTCATCCTCTGTAATATTTTCAACAGGTCCAGTCAGGACAGGAGCGAGCACAGTACATCTCATGCAGTTCATATCAAGGCAGGAAATATAAAGCAGGCAATAGAGTAAGATACATGAAACGCTGTAAGAAGATGTACATGAAACAGAAGAGATATTTGATAACTGGAAATATATACATGATAAGTAAGAACTGTAAGTGACTAGTGATTTAGAGTACGAGATGGCATGTAATTGGCTTAGGTTGAACATGATGTACATGAGTGAACATGTGGGACATCAGCCAATGAGGCTGATGTGTACATGATAAACATGAAAAGTAACAGAGTGAACATGATGGGTAAATCACATGACCATTTATACTCACCCCTACCCACAATTAATACACAAGGATCTAGTCAAGTTACGTTACGTACATGATGTTTTGGTTACACAGGAAACACATGAGGAAACATGAGCGTACATGAAAGAACATGAGAGTACACGATCGTACATGTGAGAACATGAGAGAACATGAGTGTACATGAATAACGCAGAAGCGAGGAATACATGATGTACATGAAACACATGTCATAAAGTATCCGATGCTCCCGCTAAAGGGGATAACATCCCAAGAAGAGATCCGTATAGTACTAATCCGTGATGATAACGTGGCAGCATCAAGTAAAAGTAATCTAGAGCGAGAATATAAATCGTGACAAGTATGAAATGATCAGAGAATGTACTCGCCTGTATCTGAATGTCCAATATGAAAAGTACTGCCCGAGGAGTGGTGTCTGGCTCCTAATCAGAGCAACACAAGTCACAACAAGTCTAGAATAGTAAAATGAAGTCCTACTATGCATTCTACATGATTCTAGGTCAAACTAGGCCCAAAGTCAACTCCTGGTCAACTCTGGTCAATCCTAGAAGTCAAACTAGGTCAACTATAGTCAAACTAGGTCAAGGGCTAGTCTAACAAGTCTAACTAGTCTAAACAAGTTAGCCTAAGCAATCAAGGCTAGCCATAAGCAAGGTAAATCAATGTGAACCACACCAAGGCATCTATACACACACTACATGCATGTCACATCACAACTTTATATACTTTATCATATACCTATATCCATATAGAGGTGAGTTATACATATATACCTTTATATAGGCATACATACCCATTATCACAACACTATAGTACATTTTATCATGCATCACTACATTGCTATATTACTTGCATACATTGCATACATACATTTATATATTCATATATCATGTACTTATATATAACTTACTATATATAATCTAACACATATACAAAAATATAGGGGGAAAGGGAAAAATGAGAGTGTGAGGGTGTGAAGGGTCATGGGAAGGGTAGTGGTGTGTGTGTAGTGCACAGATGTGTGTGAATGGTGTGTGTTAGTGAGAGGGTGAGGAAAGTGTGGCCTTGTGTGTGTTTAAACTGTGACATGATAGCAATGTGTGTGTGTGTGGAGCTGTGTGTGTGTTGAGAGCTGTCAATGCAATCTCAGTTGCATAACAGGAGAGTGTCCCAGGTATTTGCAAGGGCTGTGTGAGTGTTCAAGTGTTAAATGTGTGGCAAAGACACTGTGAAATATTAGGAAAACTCAGGTTTGCAGTTACACAAACAGTGAACCAATGTCCATAGGACTGTAACTCAGTTATTCACATATTAAACTCAACTCTCAGTCCCAGTTTTTTTACCCATAGGAAATTCTTAGTCCCTAAACACATTCTCAGATTCCATGTGAAACAATCTTAGTTTTCAGTTTTGTAAAACCAATTCTTAGGAAAACAAACAGGAAAAGGGAATGGAAAAATAGGGTGTGTCTCAGGTATTTGACCCAAAGGAAACTCAGGTATTTGTTAACATCTGAGTTCTCAGTCAAGTCTCAGTTTTCATTTGAAAACTGGAACCAACCCACCCCACATTCAGTTAACTAATGAATGAATTCCCAGGTTTTAGCAATAGGAAATCCTAAACACAGTTCTCAGTTTGTAGACATAAGGAAACTCAGTTTTCAGGCATCAAACAGTTAAAAAAGAAGGAGGATAGTTCATCTATACTTAGTGTGAACCAAATTCAGGTTCAATGTAATCTCAGATTTTTATCATCTAACCACAGGTACAAACATATGAACCCCCATTTTGATTTCATAGCAACCTAAACATGCATACAATGAACCTATCTATTTAAACTCATAACTCAAACATGTTTATCATGTATTAACATCCTAATTAACATTGAATTAATCAATTTATCATTCGAATCCTGAAAACTGAAGAATAACATGTATCAGTGTGAAGTATCAGGAAGATTGCGATTTTAACAAATTTAATGCAATTAAAAGAAACTCAATAAAATTCGAAGCTAATTTCTTAAGCCATTATAACTCTAACAAGTAGGTTAATTCTCAGATAGTTATAGGTGTAATATACATCACAATTAATCAATGAACAGTTCACAAATTATTCAATTTCTCAGAGGTTCACTGTCAGTGTACATGTATCAGAAAATTGGAAAACTCTTGTTCTCGAAATCAAATAACAATGAATAATTAATACAAAAGGGTTGGTAATTTATGTCATACATGTGAGGACACGAGAGGGTGTATTCGTGTCCAAGAATTGGACACGAATCGTGTCCAAACAACACACGAACACAATACATGACAGTGCACAAAATAATCGTCGTGCACGCGTGCACGTGCATCCAACACGCGACACACGACACGACACGACTCGTGATCACACATGTGGGTTCGCCTAGTGTAGCTCTAGGTCTGACACAGCCTGACACGGGTCCACGTGTCACGGTGTCGTGTCCAGAAGTGCGTATCAGTGCACGAAAAATCGACTGAACCAGTCAGTGTAAAACCAGTGCAGCGTGTCGTGCACCCTCGACACGACACGAGGAGTCGTGTCACTTGGGGAGTGTCATGACAGACACTGCCCCACAGTGTGTGTCAAAAATTACGTGTCCAAGTGTCGTGTCCACTGAGTTATCACCCCCGAGTAGCAGGGGAAAACTGTAGCCGCGCGCGGCCGTGTGCACGCGCGTGTCCAAGCTACGAAAATGACACAAACACGACACGAAATCAGGACACAACCACAGGAATCAAAGATCACAACAAAACTAATTTTCCTATTCAAAAAGAATCAAATAAATCGATCGAAATGCCCTTTGAGGCATTTCGTCGAACACAGTGCCATTGGCACTGATACGTGTCCAGAAAGGACACGAAACCTCCGACACCAAGCTCGAATCTAATCCAAACCCTAGGGGGACCCTTAGGGCTTCCTATTCATGGAGATTGACAGGGATTTCATGAAGATTTGGAGAAGTTACCTTAGTGTGAACTTTCAATAGGAAAGGGGCCTTTCTCTACACTTTGCTTGATGTCCCAAACACCTCAAATCATTAGCAAGCTGGACCAAAATATCATAACAGCAAGAATACTGGTATTAGAAGGGTTTGCAACTGGTTTGAGGATTTTAGGAATTAAAATGGAATTAATAGAGAATTTACTAGGCAAGAACTCACCTCTTTCTTCTTGGATCCAAATTTTCTAAGGAGGGAGGCTAGCCCTAAGTTTGAGAGGGGTTTTATAGTGGGGGAAAAGGGTATGATGGCTGCCAATAGGTTAGGGTTAGGGTTTAGGATGAGGGGCTAAGGTTCCTCCAACAATTTCTAGCTAAATCAATGGCTCACAATTAAAGTAGCATCCTTTAACTTTTAGCCTAAAATATCATTCTACAAATATCTAGATATTTCACTAATGTAATTACTTTAATGAAACCCTCTAACTTAGTCTCTAGGGTCATGATTAACAATCTAGATTAGGCTAACCTCTAGGTCAAGACTCAACAATTTAACTAACACATATTTAATTAATATAATTCACCAAATCACAAAAGTGTCAAAATGACTAAAATACCCCTAGGCTTAAAAGTAGAGATTTGTAATCCTAAACACATGATTAGGTCTCATTGGTCATGATTAGTCTTCTAGGTCATGTATGACTAATGTTACACTAGCAAAACACCAATTCATATTTCACTCAATTAAATAGTTTTAAAATAACTAAAAATCACCAAAAATCATATCATGACTAAAATCAATATTTTAATGATTTAAAAATGCAAAATTTCAAATTTACCCTTATTTTGGAAAAGTGGGTATTACATGTCCAAAGTTGGATTCCGGTGGACGGTGCACAAATTCGTCTATTGGATCGGGTCGCGGGCCCGCCAAAAGGGCGTTCCGGTCGACCTTCTCAAAATCGGACCAAACTTGGCATACAGGACAAGAAAAATAATACGGTCCTGTTGGCACAAGTTTCGCCTCGAGATAACGAACGTGCATAAAGTAATTGTCTAGTTTACAAAAGGCCCGATACAGGATATCTCGACGGATACGCCTTGATTTCGTCGCGCACACACAACAAAATTGAGTTTCGTCGAATCCCACACGTCCGTAACATTCGTACGTACCTTTCAATGCTGAAGGTTTGTGACCATGTCTCCCGGTTTGTCGAGACGCATGCCGTATCGGAGATTTTCATTAAAATTTGTAGTTCTGAAAACTATTTTTTCGTAATTTATTTGGGATCGATTATCTGTCTGTACAGTGGATTAATTTCAATTCTGCAAAAAGGGTGTTAAAGCCTTATATATTGTATATAAATGTCATCAATTAGTTTTGGAAAATTCTAAACATCCTGGCACGAATTATCCTGCAAAGTCGAGGATTTGAGTCCAATTTATGTCTATTTTAGAGCAGTTTTTCATCGATCTTTGGATCAAATTTCTGGGAATCCTAGCGCATGATGATTAAATATATTTAAAGGAAAATAAAGTCGTATAGTTTAGGGACTTACCAGAGAAAATGGCTCGTAAAACGATCGAGCGATCGTCGAGAACCATCACCGTGAAGTCGGTCCGATGACTTCTGCCGCTGATGTTTTTGATGTGCACGGTCGCGCTTCCCGGCGCTTCTCCTGTGACGCATAGCCGTCGAGGTGGCTGCCCAAGGTGGTATGAAGGGCTTGGGGTCGACGTGAGTTAGGGTTTAGGTTGGTATTAGGGTTTCCATTGGTCTCCTCTCCCTCTCACTCGTTCTATATGTATGTGTAGCTATCGGGTTCATGGTCCCCCCGGGCTCGGGTTGAATGGGGCTGTGCTGCTTAGGAACTGTGCGGGTGTGTGTGTATATATAAATATATACATAGTTAGTTTATAAAGCATAATATAATATATATAATATAATATATATATATACACACAACATATATCATTTTGTTTTCTACTAATTCTAAATTCCATGAATAAACATAAACTTGTTATGACATTTTCTAAATCAATTAGTAATCATGGTGAAAATTATTATTTTATTGTATACAACAAATATTGATTTATAGTAAATAATAATGATTAGGCCATTAAATAAATATGACGTATATATATATATATATATATATATATATATATATATATATATATATATATATATATATATATATAATGGAAAACCTTTTATTGAATGAAGCCCACTACTGCTGGATCCCACAGGCGGGAAACCGGGACAAAATTCAAACAGGAAACAAACAAAAGTAAAAAGCAAAGCACGCGGCCCAAAGGAAGGATGCAGGGCCCGAGACACGTGGGGGGGTGTGGTCAAGCGCGTGGCCCTAGACGCTTGGGGGGGGGGGCGCCAAGCGCTGGGCCCGAGACGCATGGGGGGTGCGCCACCGGGAGGCGTGGGAAGACGCGGCGGGCGAGGGCCGCAGCACGGGCGGTGCCGCTGGCAGTGCTAGAGGGGCGTAGCTCCGGGGGAGATCGCTCGGTGAAGAGTACGGGTGGAGGGAAAGACGAAGATGGCCGACAGAGAGCAGCAGAGGGGCCACGTCACCGCGAGGGGAGGGAGGTGCCGGGAGAAGGGGGGTTACGGGGGAGAAGGGGATACCCGCCGGGCTAGGGGGCCCCGAGGAGGCCCGAGAACCGGCGTTGGGGAAGAGGGGGCCCGCTGGATATATATATATATATATATATATATATATATATATATATATATATATGAGTGCTCTAGAACCAACCGGCTGGTTTCGTATTATGGAACCAACCTATGTTATACATGTTGGATTGGAATTGCATGGTTGAGATTAAATGACTTAAAAAGATGGTGGGGTCTACACATTTTAATCTCAACCACTAAATTTTAATCCAATCCATAAAACATAGGGTGATTCTATAATACAAAATCAATCGGCTGGCTTTGGAACATTTATATATATATATAATCCAATGTATAGTTACTACCATGCCTTTAGCCTATAAATCAAAATAAAAGCTAAACAAATATATTTAGCAATTATCATTGTAATTCAAGATAAAATACTGCGATTACCAGCAATAACGCAAGTATGATATAAATTTGTTTATTAACCTTTATAATTAACAAAATCATATTTACGATTATTTCAAGTCACACACACACACACACACACACACACACACACACACACACACACACACACATATATATATATATATATATATATATATATATATATATATATATATATATATATAAAATCTAATACCCCAAATTGCACAAAGGTATGCAAGGAGATCATATATTATATATATTTTTCTAAGGTAAGTAGAAATCAAAATAGAAAATAATGCGTCTATTATATTTAATATTCAATTAACATAAGTTACTCACTAGATTATAAAAATGAGCTTAATTATTTATACACATCTATGTATCTACATAGACACTGTTGGTCGTACTACATGACCTACATGGGCTTGGGCTCGGTTCGGGTCCAGTCTGACTAATTTTGATAGAACCGAATTTCCTAAAAGTCATTAAAATATTAATTAACTAATTAATTTATTTAAAGGGCCAAGTCGTAACTTGGCCTGGTTTACTTAGTTAGAACACACCTATGGCTCGGCCTTCCCTACCATGGCTAATACACTAGTCAAAGTACGTAACTGCACTATCCGTGCCGTAATTTTTAGTCATCTTGCACTCCAAAACTTACAATGACTAAGGCCTTATTTGATAATAATTAATTAAATTAAATATTTATAAAATTCCAAAACCACATTTTAATCCAATAAATAAATAGTAAAATATTTCAAAAATTTTGGGGAGAGGGGTTACAGTTAACATTATGTTGGATAATAGGAATTGGAAATATGAAATGAATGCCTTGGTTGGGAATGGTACGCATTATAGATTCAGGAGATGACTTGAATCAGTTGGGTAAGAAGAATTGTAGGCTCGGTGACGATAGTGGGGTGTGGTTATCAAAAGATTTTGGAAAAACAATAAAGATCGAATATTGGATGATGTTGGAATTGAGTAAATGAAATTGCATGTTGGACATCGACAAATAGATGGTGATGTCAGATGTTTATTGAAATATTGCGAATGATTTAGAAGATGCAGAAAGTTGTATCAACGACCGAAAAATAGAGAATGGGCTTGAAAAAATAGATGACTATTGCACGTTGTACAGTTGTGAGAATTAGACGTGTCCCGAATTAACAAGTTATGATTCTTGATTATTCTGAGGCATAGAGAATGAACACTTGTTCCTTGATGCATGAAAGAGTAGATCTTCCTTATAAGAGTCTGATGGCTGGAATACAAATAAATATCGAGGTGCAGCGATATGTAATAGACCCTGTCGGTGAATAATGTTGACGCGTGGATAACGAGTTTGGGTGGAATTTAGGATTGTTGGATTATGACTTAGCCAAATGAGTTATGTCATATTCACTAAATGACCGATATATAGATGCTAGATGATTGGTGCTATAGAGATTGGATCGGTACATGAATAGTAAATCTTCTTATGGAATCACAAGGAGATGATGCAAAACGAATATTGATGGTTAACGTGAATTGCTAAGAGATGACCGTATTGGTGCTAGCAAAAAATTCATAAAGGATGCTTTCGAAAGAAATATGAATATACAATTGCCTTATCTTGTTGGTTAAAGAGTATAGACCATTGAGGTACCGATGTTGGATTATGACTCAGAATAGTTGGCATAATTGAGTGAACACAAATTGAGTACGATATGAGAATACAAGTCGGATTGAGCAGAGAATGCTGCGTCTATACTATGGAAAAAAAATGAATAATTGGATGTTCGATTGAGAAAATTTATATGATGGCTTCGAGATTGACCCATAAGAATTGTTGGATAGATTTTGTAGGTTGCGGGTAAGTCTAAAATGAGACTTTGTTGGGTATAGCTCGAGGATGAGTACGGGTAGAAAGATTTGACCCTAGAATGTCGGTTGGTTGCCTAGAATGTCGGTTGGTTGCCTAGAGTGTCGGTTGGTTGCTTAAGTTTCGGATTTTATTGGCAATGATATTTTAGTTGTCCATGTTGGGGTATAAGTTCATAAGATTGGGGTGGTGTCCCATGTCCCTTAGATTGGTCGGACCATAGATTGTCCCTGAGATAAGATAGAGTCCATATGATAAGAATTGGTTGTCTCTAAGATAAGAGATAAGTATGTCCCTGATAGCTATCTATCTTAGATGAGTTAGCTGAATGTATAGTTTAGCTTAGATTAGCTGACCGTAGAGACTTGACTGAATGCTAAGTTGACTGTTGGAGACCCGTAGGATGTCCCTATTGATGTGGCATGGGTATTTTCGGAACGAGTGAGATACGTCGAGAACTAAACTTCAAAATAGAATAAAGATTGGAAAATTTGATGTTACAATGTTGTATAGAATGACTGATCATGTTGGTTTCGGAACTTGGTTGCCTTTATTCAGAATGTCAGAAATTGTTAGAGCTTATTAGATTGATTGATTGGTTGAATCATATTGAGGTGTTCAAAATGATGATAGTTGCCTTAAGACATTTGAAATAAATTCATTGATGGATAATCAGATTTGAATTGAAGAAAAAATTTAACGATGGAATAGGATGTAGTCGAGATCGACGAGAGCAAATACAATTTTGGAAGTGACCCTCAGGATTAATGTTGCTGGAAATGAGAGTTGCACATGTGAAATGATAATATATGTTGGCTTAATCAATGCAAGAAAATATTTGAGTACAACAATAAATTTTACTAGAGTGGACTAATGGTACAACTTGGAAAGATAGATTATAATCGGGGAATTACTATTGCAAATAAAGTGTATGGATGCGAATTGATTAATGAGAATCGTGGTATCGAAATGAAATGTGGCTATTGGCTTTTATCAACTTTGGTGGTATAATTGACAATAGACTTGAAAGGAAACTCTGGATTCGTTGGAATACTTGATACAACTAAGTCGGAATGCTTTGGAAAATCTTGAATTGGTTGTGGGAAATTATTCGGGTTAGAATTTGGTAACATTCATTAGGTTATAAGTTGGTTGGAGAATTGAATAAGTGAGTTGCAGCTATACGAGATGCTCAGAGGAATTGGCTAACATTTGGAAATGAAGTTATATCGTAGCTCGTTCATCTTCTCTATCACTGAACTTGATTGAAATGCATGTATTTCTAGGATGCCTAAAGTATGTGTATGATTCCCACTAGGTGGTATGCTGAATTCAAACGAAGCCATAAGGAGGATTATCACGTGCTAAGAAATTGCACGAGTGTCGGAGGAAAGAACAATGATGGCAAACTATGTTGAATCAAATTAAAATGTTGTGGCGAGATTGTACATTATTTGGAATCAATCGAGATATGTTGAGAAATGTTAAATAGTGCAAGTTGATCGTTCGAAAGTTTCATAAATTTGGTTAAAGTTTTGGGGGATGAGTTTTGTTTAAGTTTCGAGGACGAAATTTTTTTTTGAGTGGTATATATTGTAGTGCCCCGACCCGCAAGATGTCTCATGATGGATGGTTGGTTCGATGAAGCATTGTTACACTTGGTAATATGCGAAGGATCGCTTCGAAGGCTATGCGATCGTGGCAGAAATTGTCTTATAAAGTGAGTAGTGTTGAACCCTTCGAAGATCCTTTAGCTTCACGCTTAATAAAAAAAATAGTATGCTATGTTACTCTTGAGTTGCTGAATAATACTTTGCATAAAAGTCAAAAAGATAATCAAAGATAATTAATCACGTGACCTAAAAACTGTTGTAAATTATTTTATCAATTATGTGTGCTTCGAATCATTTCATGAATTGTGGACTTGTGTGTTGTTGCTATAAAATACATGACAGGTGAATAAAAAGTCCTAAATACTTGGGCGGTGAGTATATCGAGCCTTAGCTCGACGAATAGATGGTAACACTGATTATAAGACCTAAGAAGAGGGCAGTGAGTATGCTTGAATTATGTCTGAATGAACGTATGCTAAACAGATGCTAAGTCCCATAAATTGGACGGTGAGTATATTGAGTTTTGGTTGGAAAGATATATGGTATCAAAGATGTGAGGAAGGGCTTAGGCAATCCACTACCAGAATAAGTCGTTTTAACGACGCCTAAAGACGTCGCTAAAACTACATTTTTCGTCGCTAAAAATATTTAGCGACGAAATTACCGACGTTTTGGACTGGTCGCAGAAATATAAGTCGCTGATATTCTAAACGCCGCCAAACGTCGCAATTACCGACGTTTGCCGACGTATTTATACGTCGGTCTATTGCCAACGTCTACCGTCATGTCGTCGGTGGCTTAGCAACGTATTACTTCGTGTCGCTACGCGTCGGTAACTTTACCGACGAATTACCGTCGAGTCGTCGGTGGTTTAGTGACATGTTCAAAGTCGCTAAACATCGATAAATCCTAGAAATTCCTGGGATGATTACCGACGTGGACCGACGTTTACGGACGTTCTCCGACATATATTGACGTTGCTAAACGTCGGTACCCTGGATAATATCGCATATTTACCGACGTTTAGCGACGCAAAGGTACGTCGGTGGACGTCGATAAACGTCGCTAAATCTGCAAAAAAAATAAAAAATAATAATTTACAGAATGTCCATTTCTCCCTGCAGTTTAAAAAGATAACAATTTCTCACTGTAGAATAGGATCCAAACAATCACAGAATGTCCATTTCTCGCTGTACACAGGTTTCAGTCCCTATAACCACGTCTACAACAATCACACAATGTCCAGTTCTCAGAATGTCCATTTCTCACTGTACACAGATTTCAGTCCCTATAACCAAGTTTATAACAATCACACAACAACTAACCAAATAACCAAATATCCAAATAACTAAGTATCCAAATAACCAATTCTACACCAAATAACAAAGTCTACAACCAAATAACCAAAGTCTACACACAACCAACAAATAGAATAGGATCCAAACATCCAAATCTACACAACCAACAAATATCCAAGTCACAAATAAAGAATGAAACAAACACAAAGAAACAGTCCTAACTAGGACTACTAGGAATCTGGTGCAGGAGCGGCACCGCCGCGACGAAGGGATAAGAACAACTCATACTCCTCAAGTAAAATCGATACCGATAGAGGAGGCAGTGACGTCGGTGGAGTCGGTGTCGAAGAAGAAGACGGTGGAGGCGACGGAATCGACGACGATGAAGGTGCACCCGAAGGACCAGCACGCTCCAACGCTGTAAGTCACTGGTGGTATGAATCCATGATAGATAATATTCTATCACTGCTCTGGACCATCGACTCCTGCGCCAATCTCATCCTCTCGGCCATGGTCACCTGTCCTGTCTGTAGCTCCGTCACCATGTGCTCTAACCCTCCAACGGTGCGCTCTGTCCTCTCAGTCGTCTCCTTGAGGTCCATAATGCCGCGGTCGAGTGCATCCAATCGTGCTAGCAGCGCAGGATCCTCCGTAGGGTGCTGAGGCTGCTCCTCGATCCGTCGTAGCAGGTCGTCACGGAGAGACTCCATCATCTGGTGGACTCGGGCAGACTCCTAGGACGGCTGTGGACCATGCATACTAGCAGAAGATGTCCTAGAGGACTGGGTCGCAACTAGGGCGCCAAAGGATCCCGTACCGTAGTACGTACCCCTACGGAGTCCACCAGCGGCGACCATCCACAGCTCGTCCGCCGACGGAGCTTGAGTGGGCTGCGAGGAAGTACCGGCCTCTCCTGCATCAGGTGCACTAGCAGCCGCCCGTTCCCGCAGCCTCTGATACTCGGCCTAGAAAGTACTTATTATTACTAACTTCTAATTTCTAATTAATATACTTATTATTACTAATTTCTAATTAATGTACTTATTATTTTTAATTTCTAATTACTGTACTTATTATTACTAACTACATGAATATTTATTTGCATCATATTTTCTAAGTTATATTAAAATTGACACGAAGTATTAAATTAAGATAACGTATTGTAATACTTACATAAGTCTGCTCGGCCCTCTCGTCAATAAGGTCACCGCCGCGACGATGGGTGGCCAGGAAGACGGTCACCATGTCGGCGTTACCGACCTTCCTTACTTGTAATTAAATATATTATCTTAGTAATAATTTATCGGTTTTGCATTAAAATAATATTTATAAAAGAGGAAGACATACCAGACGACGAAAATGTTCCGTCATCGGAATCGACCCACCGCACCACTTCGAGGCATGTTGCCTAGCCGCCTTGGCCTTCTCCGACTTCTCCTTATACCTTGGCTCCTCGAATCGAGCCTTCATCGCATTCCACTGATCAGGGGTGATCCAACCTTGGATCGGCTTTCCGGCACGATCACGATCCTTCTGATCATTGATAGAGTCGCGGATCAGCTTGGCAGCGACGACAGGAAACATCCCCTCGATAAGCTCGGCCCGGTGCGGTGGATAGAAAAACATATCCTAGAAGAGCACAAACCAAATATTTATCAATTATATATAATATACAAAAATTATATGATTCATGTTAAAAGCAAATATATTTTAACCTTGAAGCGCGTAAACCAGAAGGCCTTCCTCTCGTCCGGAGCATCAGAGTAGTTAATCCAAGCACCACCATAATTATGCCTCAGCATGTGGCCTAGACGTCTTTGTACCTCTGGGGGATGATATCTATACAAACATATTATATTCATGAAAAAAGTTAATTTATGATAAAAACAGAAAGAAAAAAATTATAAACCAAAACACCTACTTTGTACCGTCGGCCCAGATCTCCGTCCCCCCCTCCTCCGAAGGTGCGCACGCATCATCTGCATGATGCTGGTCGGCTGTCGGCGCCGTCGCCTCGGCCGTCACCGCAGCCTCCGCCATCTGCTCATCCGTCTCCATCGTCGTAGAAGCAGTAGGAATGCTAGACGGGCGAGCACTCTCAACAGGCCTGGAACTACTAATCCCAGGAGATATGCCACGTGACGTCGTCCCAGCAGGCCCACCTACTGTCCGATATGGAGGAGTAATCGGCGACGAGGATCCTGAGCCGGTACCAGAATGAGGTACCGAAGGAAAACTCCGTCCTCTAGCAGTACCTATAGGAAGTACCGGAGGAGAGTGACCTCGTTGTCTCCCTCGGAATGCTCCACGACGACCTGCCATACCTGATAATAGCATATGATAATACAACAAATAATAGAGACTAGAAATATAAAAGTACAACAAATAATAGAGACTAGAAATATGAAAGTACAACAAATAATAGAGACTAGAAATATGAAAGTACAACAAAGACAAGATAATAACCAAGACAACATATAATGATACATTCTACAATAAACATCTAAGTCCAGATAATATATTCTAGAAGAAACATGTAAGTTCAGATAAGTATATCTCTCTCAATCATCTTCAGAATAATCATCTTGTTCGTCTTCCTCGACCTCATCTTCCTCGACCTCATCTTCCTCTTCCTCCTCATCTTCACTTTCATCTTCGCCTTCGTCGGCTTCGTCTTCCTCTTCGGATAATTCTACATCTTCTACATTATGTGTCGTGTAATGCGTAACTTCCGTGGAGTCCACATCGACAATATTGGTTACAAGAGGTAGCTCGTCCTCCTGGTAAGCTTTTTCGTCAACATCAAAAGTATCTCTGGCTTTAGTCTTGCATACTGCCCACCAGTCAGACTTCGTTGCTCCCCGTCTCGGATAAGCTGTGAAGTACACGAGCTGAGCCTGAGTTGCTAGGACAAACAGTTCGTAGCCTTGATATCTATGCTTGTAGTTTATATCCAGAAGACCATGCTTGTCAATTTTCCAACCTTGATTTTCAATCGGATCGAACCATTCACACTTGAACAACACGATCTTTACAGGTTCTCTGCCATTATTATATGACAACTCCACAATCTCTCGCAAGATGCCAAAGAAATCATTTTCTGGATCGACGTCTTTGTAGTTCGAAGACTTGATACACAAACAACTGTTTTTCGTGGAATCAAGATCCAGGAAGCTGTCTCTGATCGGAGCATTTGTCGACTTGAACCGAAAGCCATTGACACAGTAACTTGGCCATATTGTAACAAAAGTAATTGGTCCCTTGGCAAGAGTTCTAATTAATTCAATCTCGGGTGAAATTAGACGATCGACCTGAATATCAAAGAAGCGATAATAAGTTATTTATTGCGCAGTTGCATTAGAAGAGGCCAGTAATTACCGAGCTACTTACATATTCGCTCAGCCAAGAAAGAAAATGACGTCTCATTTCTTGTTCTAATGCTTCGTCTGTTAGGTAGGGTCTAACCAGCCTCAACTCATCATTATATGTGCTGAAAAACAATGAAGCAACCGTCGATTAGTACAATAATATTAGCTTATACTATTACATTGAGATGATGTAAACTCATCATCCTGAGTTACTTACCCCTCTAGCTTCTCCACTTCATCCTCGTCGCAATTGAGTAATACATACAACTGAGCAGCCCTTAGCTCTTCGTCATTCAAATATCTCTTCTTCATTTTCCCCGAAGGCTTTCCGGACGCATTGAATACTTTCAGTATTCCATCATTAAATTCTCCATATCCGTCGTCGTTTCTCGGAGCCCTCGTTCTATTCGTAGCAACATGAGGTTTGAAATAGGAGGAGCAGAAATTTGTAATCTCCTCGAGAATATAGGTTTCACAAATAGAACCCTCGACCCGAGCCTTATTTTTCACCTTTCTTTTTAGGTGATTCAAATGTCGCTCGAACGGGTACATCCATCGATATTCGACGGGTCCACCAACACGTGTCTCGTAGGAAAGATGAATCGGCAAATGCTCCATAGAGTCGAAGAATCCAGGAGGGAACACCCTCTCTAGCTTGCACACTGTTACCGTAATGTCCTTCACTTGCGAACTAGGATAAAATAATTAGTTGTGTACTAAACGTCTCTAAGTTTAGGAATATTGCAAGGTGAAACAATGTATCAAACACTATATCGAAATCCAAACCCAATATGTAAATCCAAATTAATACAAAAATACACAAGTGTAAGTAGGGGATTAAGTGTACAGAGGTGAAATACATATATATGCATGCTTGGGGGTGTCCACGTGTCCAACAAATGGACACAAAGTATCCAAAACCTCACGAACACACTGTATCAGTGAACACATGGTCGTAATGTATCTCCGTGTCCATTTTGGACACGAAAAATACCTCAATTAGGGTTAGGGTTTACCTTCAGTCTCCTCGCGGTGGTGGAGGAGGAGGAGGAGGACAAGTTCGGTGGTGGAGGAGGAGGGGACCAAGTGTACAGAGGTGAAATACATATATATGCATGCTTGGGGGTGTCCACGTGTCCAACAAATGGACACAAAGTGTCCAAAACCTCACGAACACACTGTATCAGTGAACCCATGGTCGTAATGTGTTTTTGTGTCCATTTTGGACACAAAAAACACCTCAATTAGGGTTAGGGTTTACCTTCAGTCTCCTCACGGTGGTGGAGGAGGAGGAGGACAAGTTCGATGGTGGAGGAGGAGGATCTCGCGGTGGAGGAGGAGAAGGGGCTCGCGGTGGAGGAGGAGGATGAGCGGCGCCGGAGGGAAGGGGGTCGGGCTGTCGTCGAGGTCGGGGAAAGAGGGGCGGGAACAAAAAATTTGGGGAGAGGGAGAAATGAAAAGTCGAACCGAGGAAACCTTATTTAGCAGAAGTTAGCGACGTCTGTAAATACGTCGTAAAACATCGACTTTCCTTTAATATTCGGCGACGCCTTAATCATTGCGACGCTAAACGTCGCTGAACTAATAAAACTGGCGACGTTTTTCGACAAATCAACGACGTTGGATTTTATTACACTAAAGGTAGTCGCAATATGTCGCTGTTTGTTGCTATCAGCGACGTATTATGACGCATACTTTTGGAGTCGCTAAATCCAAAAATATTAGAGACGTTTTAATTCGGCGTCGCTAATTTCGTCGCTGATATGACTTATTTTGGTAGTGATATCATATTCTACTATCCTGTCGTCGATGTAGAATGTTGATTACACTAAGACCCTGGATTGGACAGATGATAATATGAGCGTTGGCTCAAGGCAAGATGGCAATACGAATAAGAAAGATATCTTTTTACTTAGTTTTTTTTATCATGCATTATATGTATTCTTCATAGATAAGCTGTATATATTTGCATGGTCATGGACAACTTGTCGACAAGGTGGTTCCTCGAACGGTATTCCAAGGCCTTAGAAACCGATTCGTCCTAGGGGAACCTCGTGCTGAAGTAGTATCACGGTGATTCAGGAACCTTTCGGATTGGGCTAGCTACCCGCCGATGAAGGGGAGCTGTCTAACCATAAGTCCAAGATTACGTGTAGTCAGTGATCTTCATATAGATGGGTCCAGTGCTAATGATTTCTTATGCAGGAAGAGTAAGTTATTACTCAATTACAGGGAAGGATGTCGGATGTTGATAAGAATCATCTGAACGGTGACAATTATATTAAATTATGATATTGTTCCTAACAATGTCTTGTGCAGGCTAAGTAAGTATTATAAATGTACAGGGATGGCTACATGACCGTGGGTAAGAAATCACCAAAGGGTGATACCATATTACTTTACATTATGCTGGCTATGAATAAATATATGCTTTACTTCTGTCGGATATGAAATGCTAATTGACCCTAAGGCAACGAGAAAGACCACTTTTAATAATATTTTATGACATGATTACTTAGTATTGTCTTCTTATGTGAGTTGGCCAGCACCGCTCGTCGGTATATTGATGATGTACTAACCATCAAGATACGATCATTTTCATCCAACATTCATTTTCATCCATCAGGACAATAACACTTGTACGATCATCATTCACCGAGTCAGAGTACCCTCGAGTTATCGTATATCGATCTTTGATACGCCTCAATACCATCGATGACATATGTAACATGACGATCTTCCTTGCAACAAATTTTGAGTCGTGTGACTGATGCTATCTTCCAGTCTGGATGATCTCCTCAATATTTATGATCATATTCAACCGTTATCCTCTGGACTAGATACATGATCAATTTGTTCAAAATCCTTTGATAACTCAAATCATCGAGCAATTTATCTAACTCCTTAGAGTCATTTTTGAACTTCCAATCAAACTTTTCATGCACGCTATCTCCCTGTCGTGCCAACTTTTCGTATACGATTCACATATCGATTTCCTCGATCATGTCATCTGTTTGTTATACCTTAACTTTTCCTCGATTTCAATCTATCTTTTTCCTTATCACTTGCATTTTGCGCTCAATGCAAATTCTAATCCCGTGTACGCCGATTATAATTCTGTTCGAATCAACTCATCAAAATCTTCAAGATTATAACTTACTCAATGATACTCGATCTAAGGCTTTGTATACATGCGATGCTTGCTGATAGACTCACTGGGACCCCGTATCCTCAATCGACTAACATCCCCAAGGCTATCCCATACACCAGATGAAGTCATTTGACATATCCTCTAAACAAGTTATGAATCACAACCGATTAATTCGAATTCTCATTCGAGCCATTCCTCAAAAATCTAAGCACGATTTACCCATGTCGCATCGACGATAATATCGTTCAATAGCACTTCTATATTCATTCCACATTCTATGAATCGAGTCTAACTCATTCTTATTCGACACAATTTGTATCCCGTATGCGACTTGCTAAGGTCGACACAATCCTGGTGTATATGTCTAGCTCGACTTAGCCAACCGTTCTTTACTTGAACTTTTGTTCAACCAAATTTCTTTCATAAAATTTTGTAAAATATTTAGACTTATTGTATGGACATGCCGTGGAACATTTTGAGAGAGAGAGCACATCAACGATACCGATTTGCAGAAACAACATCAGAGTTTATGGAACATCGGAGTTAAAAATTCAATCGGGAGTCCAAGGACGTAAAGCCGTGCTCTGATGCCATTATGTCATGCCCCGCTCTGGTAGGAGAGATCGTCCATGCTAAGGCGTGATGCCGCGTGAGCCTAGATTGCGCTCATGCAAGGCAGGTCTATAATGGTCGATTACAGGCTAAGCGACGGGGGTCGTCGCACAGAAGTCCCAAGTAGAAACATCGAATAATCAGCAGTAGAAATTTAAAGAAAAACACAAGTCATGCAAAATACTCTTTTATTGATATTGAACAAGGATTATAATATGGGCACAAGGCTAGATTACAAGTCTTTCAGGCTCACATTTCTCTCATATTACAAGTCACTCTGCTCTCTATCATTTTTCAATACAAGCTTCAAGCGATGAGTGACAAATTCTGCGGAATGGTGATGTCCATACATTATATCTCGTACAAGTTCTGACTCCATGCGGCCACACGCCTCGAAATGCCAAAGAACTCCGTACCTCTACGCATCTAAGCGAGCTCCGTGCCATCGGGCTTCTACCTATGCCTGCACATGAAAACTGTGTAGGTGTCAGTACTCAACTGTACTGGTGGAGTGAGCTCCTCGCCCACCCGTACAAAACCGACACGTTCATTTATTTTGTGCAGGTTAATCCCTTTTTTATTATCTTTCTAGTCTTGCCTTAGGATCAATTTTAGGACAAAGACGCCTTGGCCTATACTTGGCAACGCAACGACATGGTCGTGCTATACTCTATTCGTGGCTTCAAAATATTCAAGGCAATTAGAACTGTCAAGACGGGACGTCGGGGCGGGCCGGCCCGTAACCCACCATAATCCACCATTTGGCGGGACGGGGCGGGCCGACCCACCATTTTGGTGGGCTGAAAAAATTCTAACCCAGCCTAACCCACCGGCGGGCCGCGGGCTAGGCTGGCCGGCCCGCTTAATTTTTTAAATTTTTTAAATTATTGTTTAATTTTTAAAAGGAAAAAAATCATATATATAATATTTTCTACTCACTCTCATATGCATCAAATTACAAGTAAAATATAAGAAACATTATAATAGTAGATATTTCTTTAAAACACATTCATTCATGTAAATAAATGACCAAATTTAGTATTTTATACGTCATTACTTGCATTAAATGAGAATTTTTATCATTTATAATATATATCTCATATATGTGCTAAATAAAAAAAATAAAAATTTTATAAAAAAATAGATGGCGGGCCAACCCACTTGACCCGCGGGCTAGCCCACCGCGGGACGGGCTACTAGCGGGCCAGCCCACCTAGGCCCGCTTGTTTGGCGGGCTCCTAAATGCTCGGCCCAACCCACCTTTTTGATGGGCGGGACGGGCCGGCCCAACGGGCTTAGCCCATTTTGACAGCTCTAGAGGCAATGCCTCGCAAAGTAGAAACTTATGCAAACTCGGTCGTGCCAAGACTTTCACTCGTTTTATGTGCCTATAGACCATTCTTGTGCCAATGACCTCAAAGGGACGACTCGTGCTGGTCGTGCCAATAGATTGGATCGTGCCTTAAGATCGAGGCCGTGCCTTCCAAGGATCAACTAGACTTAACCAATGTCACTCCCCGTTCCTGGAATACGTAAAATTTTGATTTTTTTTGTATATGGTATCTGGCACCTGTATCTTGTTTGTATGTATCATATATTTGTAACTGGCCATGGCATGGAACAGTATCTCGTCGCGGATTAGTGTGCCACCCTTTATCCTTGTCTGGTTGTAGACGTGGTTCACTACTTCGATGATAAGATATATAAACCATGTTGTGGTTAGGATTTTATTTAAATGATCTAATTAGTTGTATTATATAACATTTAACATGTCATTAGTCATATTGTTTAGAGCATGCTTAAGATTAGCGTTTCTTTGAGTCAACCCAACCCCTATATATATTTTCTTCCTCACCCTCTCTCCTCATTCACTCTTTCATTTATTTTCCTCAAGCAAACTTTAGGCAAGTACACCTTGCACCAAATGGAGAGATTCTGTGCATTTTTTATTCTTGATTTTTTTTGATATTATTTGTCTATATTGTTCTTCTCTTCATCCTCTACAAGTTTAGTTCTTAGAGTTTTTGATTTTAATGGGTAGTTTTGTGTAGATCTAAGTTTCTAAAACTAGGATTTTATGGATTTTTATATTTTTGATCTATCAAACTTGGTTTTTTTTTCGAAAACTAATGGTCCT
Organism: Iris pallida; assembly: GCA_029216955.1. NCBI lineage: Eukaryota > Viridiplantae > Streptophyta > Magnoliopsida > Asparagales > Iridaceae > Iris > Iris pallida. The sequence goes on along the minus strand of JANAVB010004599.1, from coordinate 14,726,063 downwards.
ATGTTGTAGAAAATCTCATTCTACCCAATTTTGACCTTTGAAAAGTTAGATTTCGACTTGTTTTGAGAAAGTTATGGCCAAAATAATATTTGGACATCTTCTATGTTCATCTGTCCTGGTTCTGACAGGAATGATGAATAGTGCCGTAGGCATGAATAGTGTCACAGGCTTGCATAGTGCCGCATGGAATGAATAGTGTCGCAGGCTTGCATAGTGCCGCAGGCTTGCATAGTGCCGTATGGAATGCATAGTACCGCAGGATGAATAGTATCGCAGGTTTGCATAGTGCTGCAGGATGAATAGTACCACAGGCTTGTATAGTACCATATGGAATGAATAGTATCGCAGGATGAATAGTGCCGCAGGCTTGCATAGTGTCGCAGGATTGCATAATGCCGTATGGAATGAATAGTGATGTAGGATGAACAGTACCGCAGGCATGAATAGTGCCACAAGCTTGCATAGTACCGCATGGAATGAATAGTAACACAGGCATGAATAGTGCCACAGGCTTGCATAGTGCCGCATGGAATGAATAGTGCCGTATGGCTTGCATAGTGCCTATTTGGCTGTTTTTGACTATTTTATGTCCTATTTGGCTGATTTGTAGCCAGAATTTCTTCCAACTCCCAACATAAAAATTGTAGATCTTTGACTTGGCTTCAAGGATCTTCATGTCTCACTTTAATCAGAATTCATATGTGACTTTTATGTCACGAAGGGTCCACATGACTTTCTGACTTGACCATGTTTCTGACCTGATTACCTGTATACGTGCTGGTACCTGTTCTAAGTGTGTATTGAGATACAATATTAGTATGCACCACGGTGCTATTTAATGAGTGCACTGAGGTATGACTCTGCGTGCTAAGTGATCATTCGTGTTATATGTCAATACATGTGTACCTTCCAGCACAGTCATTGTAATTGGTCAGTAATAGTGTCGTGGAATATTGATTGTTGTTTGATGCATTACACTAAGCATGGATCTAGATTTGGCACTCTTTGAGCCGATGTGGATTCATACTTTGGGTACACATACTAAGGTATGACATATAAGAGGATGACCATGTGACAACGACATGTAATTCCAATATTAAGATAGGGTTATTCTAAGCAACTTAAATCGATAGAAGCATTGGGAGGGAACAGAATCTCGAGATCGTACGTTACCATCCACTCCAGGTCCTGTCCTGACGTGTCGGGTTGGCCACCACGGATACAGTTTTATTCGCCTATAGCGGATGGCTATATCCGACTCCTACGTGCTATGTGTTATATGTTTTAGCACGGTTGCCTTACGGGGGACCGGTACATAATTAAAGTGCTACGTGTATATATATATATATATATATATATATATATATATATATATATATATATATATATATATATATATATATATATAATGGATTCGCTAGCCCTGTTTGGATGCGATACAATCTGAGGATTCCTATATATTACATTACTGGGATAATCCAGACAAATTATAGAAAGCCGTAGGATTGATTGACCGCTTGTAAGCCGACTTGTTTGTGATATGTTTTTTTCTGTTAGCAACTGAGGAACATGGACTATCGTGGTGAGTGGTCCAACCCATGTCCTTGTTTGGTTGTTGGGTTGGGCTATTATGCTGCGATAGACTATAGACCGAAGTCACGATCAGAAGCCCTTCACCTGCCCATGGTTATAGGATATATCTTATCTCGGCATGATATTGACACCGTTTGTCCTTGTTGGGTTGTAAGGGTGTCGTATTGTCTCGATGATATGGTATAAGCCTATAACTCTTGAATTAGGTCTTATTATTACGCTTGGGTTTTATCTCACTCTTTTGTGCTCCCTTGTGGTACTTATTATTTGGGGCCCGACCCCGCTGGTTTTGTTTGGCCAGATCTCGTAGCAGCACCAGAGGATCCAGCCTTCTACCCGAACAATGGTGTACACTAGGAGTATGGGCGCCAGGGACCATAAGTGGGTTTCTTCTTCATTGCTTAGATATCTTCTATTTTGTACTTGGCATTTAGCTACCGGCACCTGTTTAGCTGGCTGTTCTGGACATTAGTTTCCTTTTACATAATTATAATTAAATCAGACTGCAGCTGGCTATAGTTATGTACTATTGACTCTCGGTACTAGCTTATCATTTTGTATAGCTAGGCTCATGAATCATTTTGATGAAGCGTCGTGGACGCCTTACTGCTTTGTCTTATATGATCATTGTTTACTTCTTGTTTAGATTGATTGAGACATAGATGCTCTATGAGACCATAGGAGACTTGATTGTAGCATGCACCCCTAGTCTCTTGAGAGCCACGATCGCCGTATGACGTTTATATACCTCATATGGAGTAGCTGGCCTAGTCCGTCTCAGTATTCCAGAACTGGGGCGTGACAAGATTTTATTGGTGGCCCATGCAGGTCTATTTTTCAGACTTGTGGGGTGTTGCGACTATAGGAGTCTCAATCAAAATATGTTCCCCTTGATCTCCTTATTCGTCTTCTTTTTCTTCCACCTTGATTGCTAACTTGATTATCATCCTCGATTTCTTCCCGTCCTGTCTTTTGATACCTTATATCTGTAGAAGCATGGAATTTCACAACCAGAAAGCCCATGCGCCAGACACTACATGCGCCAGAACTCGGACAGAACACTTCACAGCAAAGTCAATAAGTATAGACATTTGAAAAAGGACTTTTTATTCATATACAAAAGTCTATTACATGTCTAGAAAAGGTTGTACAAAGGAGAATTTCTACAAAAGAAAGATCCTAAGTCTACAGCCAACGGCCACCATGCGCCTCCAGATAGGCGCAGCAGTCACCATGCGCCGCCAGTTAGGCACAGCAGATACCATGCGCCTCCAACCAGGCACATCCCATCATCTCTTCAGCAGCTCAGTTATGTGCATCCAGCTCAGTTATGTGCATCCCTTCAGCAGCCCAGTTATGTGCCACTCTTCCAGCCAGGCTCACCTGATAAGTGCTTCGACTAAACAAAGCATTTAACCCTCTGGCTGGAACCAAGGAAGAGAAGAGCACCGCAAATCTGTGGCCAGGGAAGGCTTCGAAAGAGCCTCCAAAGGCGAAGGAAGACCGTGATCGAAACCACGGCTAAAGGAGTAGCTTTCAACACAACCAGAGTGGGCGACACCCACTTTGAAGGAAGAAAGAGCCTAGCACCGCCATTCCGATCTACGGCTCTTCCGGAATAACGGAGACGAGGCCCGAGCACCCCTATTTTTGGATGCAACATGCACCTTCCGCCTGCCTCAGAAGCCCTCGACTCCGTCTTTTGGATGTAACAGTCACCTCCAAGTGCATCAACGACGACATGGCGTCTCATCTTCACCCTCGGGAACACTTCGTCAACAGAATACACCCGAATACCCAAGTTCATGTCGGAAGTACGTGAGGGAACGAGGAGCAAACCTTCTCTCCATGCCACTATTTATAGGCCGGGCAGATCAAACCCACGCGCCAAGTGGATGGCTCTCCGAATTTCGTGCAATGAATTTGCATTAAATGGATGAACCGGACGCCTCGAATTCAGCCAACGGCTATTTAAAGCGCTCGAGAAGCGAATCAGCCGCATCATTAAAAGACATGTCAGATGCGCCAGTCAGACAGCGCATCACACGGACGCGCCCTTCAGTACCAGGCGCATCACAGAGGATGCGCCTCCACACATCTCCATACCGAGTGGAACGCCAATCGACGCGCCCACTCAGCTGTCCATCGAATGTCAGAAACATTAAATGCTGAACTGACAGAGTTGGCAGCACACCTCCCAAAGTCTGAACAGTTAACAGCTTTTTCAGAAAACGAAGCGTCGGCAACGTCAGCATCATCATGACTTTATCCCGACGGCTACTGCCACGTGGCCACTCAACCACCCGCATGCGCCTCTGCAGCCATGCGCCCAAATCTGCATGCGCCTCAAAAGCCATGCACCTCAGACTGCTCTCTGATCCCAAAAGACAGAAGGAAAGTCGCCTGCATGCGCCTCAAAAGCCATGCGCCCCGAACGGTTTGTAACTCCTAAAGGTTACGAGCCGCAGCCTCCTCCTGCGTCCAATCCAAGGCGCAGCTCACCAGATCACTTCCTCCCACCAAATCCGAGATCTCCGAGCCATGGGTCGATGACACGTGTCCTTTGACTCAACTCATCCAAGATTTCAGCAACAGAAAGATCTTCTCCTCTGCTACGTGCCGGCTCACAAACAGCAGTATAAAGAATTCTACCCCTCGATTAGGGTACATCCCACACGCCTCCATCAGCAATCCCCACGTGGCATCCCCACATACCAGCGCATCCTACATGCGCGCATGAGCAGCCAGCCTGCAAAACTATAAATAGAGGGATCACTTCCATCTCACCCAGGCACAGAATCCACAACGAACATACAGAGAATCACCAGAGAGGCAGATACAGACACTCAACGTCTTCCTCCTCTCGGCAAGCTCCAGCACCCAGAGCAATCTACACCTTCAGAGAACCGATAACCGTCGTCAGCCCGTCAATGGAGTCAACGCATTACCACACGCTCCATTGGCACTAAGGACCCAGATTAAACAAAAGTGTACTCCTAGGACTACATCTAAGTCCTATATTGTAACACTGTTCTGTTTGTATTGAAATTTACAATAAAAGAATTTTAATGGCAAACAAGCTGGCGACTCTGCTGGAGACCTCTTTCTCCTCCACCGAGAAAGTCGTGTCACAAGCCGACGACGTGAAGGTGGGCTCCTCCCGCAAAATGCTGGTCGTACGCCTCAATCAACAGGCGTACGAGGAGTTCATTTCTGAAGGAAGTGCGAGTCCTTCGAAGCGACTGCCGAAGCCGAAGAAGACCCGCCAAGCCTGGGTGCGCAAGGTCGACGCCTCGGGCACCACTACTGAAGGGGATGCGCTAATCCAGCCTTTCCTTCCTGCTGACGTCCTCAGCAACCAAGGTACGCCCGCTGATGCAGCACATCTCTCGGGAAGCGTACGGCTGACCACATTCCCCAGCCATCTCCCTCTCAGGCGAGGAAGATGCGTCGACGGAGCAGGGGCGCAGCTAATGCCCCGTGCATCACCTCTGATGCGCCACAAAAAGTCTCTGTCTTTGACAGACTCACTCGCTGTAATAGCGAGGAGAATTTGGATGCTGAGTACTATGTGCCCCAGCGGGCTAGTACAAAGAAATCCAAGGCGGTACGGGCTATGCGCCACAAACGTGCTATGCCAGCAGTAAGCCAAAAGCATGCGCTCACAATCATACGCGCTGCTGATGGCAAGCTGTACAAGGTCGACTCAGGTGCTTCTGTACCAGAAATGAGCCAACCTTTAAAGCCCTCATCTCACTTGGGCGCATCTGCTGCGTGCACAAGCAAGTCGAGTGAGGCAAATTCAGTGGTCTTGAACTCCCGCGCCTTCTCTGGTTGTGCGTTTGAGGTCCGTTCAAGTCACTTCAAATGTTGTGGTTCCTCCACTACTGATCGTGATGCCTGCTTGGTATTAGATCAGGGGGCGCAGCACTCATCTGACCACCCCGGCGTTTGGCCTTGCCATGCGCCTGAAGGGGGTGTGAAGGTAGTACTCTCCTCCAACGACCTGCGTAACGTGATCACTCACAAGCGCCGGTCAGGAGAGTCGACCAACGAGCACGATGCGCCTCTCACGGGGCATACTTGTGCGGTGGTCACAATCAACTGCTGTTGCAAGACGGCAGTACCACCAAGGCAGTCAGTCTTCCAGCGGCTACAATCATCGACACCCCTTCGACATCGCCTCGGGACGAAGGTGTCAACAGAAGAGGAGCCAAGGGTTGCTTCATGCAACGTGATCTCCAACTCCTCGTCAGTCCGGAAGATGACTGGCAATTCCTCGTCTTCATCCAAAAGCCAGCCGAGAAAAACCAAGGCAGCTGTCTCGACTTCTGGAGTGTTCGAAGGCACTCGGTCGAGAAAGAAGTTCTTGGAGGAAGTTGGGGGTAGTCAGACCCTTGTTGAGCCTCCTTCCGAAGACGAAGATGTCCAAAGCACAGCTGCGGCGGATCTTCATCCTCGAGGCGAAGTCAGCCTCCCAGAAGCCCCTCAAAACGAGGATGTCCTCCAGGACACGGCTGGGGGTAGAGACGAAGAGGACCTTCAAGACGAAGCTGAGGGCAATCAGGCCCTTGCAGATGCGCCCGTCGAGAATGACCTCCAGAATGTGGCTGGGGGTGGCCATGGTGGAACACCTGGAGAGGTGACTCCCCCACATGAAAGTGAGGCCGAGAGCGAAGCCTCAACCAATCCATTCACTCCCGGCCGTGTCATGACAATATACATGACTGGGGGTGATTCCGAGTCTGATGCGCCACCGCAGGACATTATCCAGCACATAGACTCATTAGAGGGAGGACTAAAAACCCTTTCTGCCTCTATGCAAGCACTGACTCAAGCAGTGTTTGATATACGGTCGGCCTTGACCAGAACACCTTCAACCGGTCCCGACCCAGGAGCCAATGGGGAGTCGAGTGTACCCCTTCAACGGGCACCCTCAGACACAAAAGCACCCCGGACGTCGGAGCCCTCAAACGCTCCACTCCAGATGGTATCACCTTCCCCGACTCCTAGCTCCACGGAGGATGTGGTCGAAATGATCAAGGACTTGCGGGAGCGCTTCGAGTCCAAAAACAGGCAAGAGGAGCGTCAGAAGATGGGCATTCCCCAGCCTTATCCCCTCGAGTGGAACAAGGTGGTTTATCCCCCAAAGTATAAACCACAAACACTCACGCCGTACGATGGGAAGGACTCTTCGCGTCGGTACCTGACATATTTCCAGTCACAGATGGGGCATCTTCCAAAGGAGGATGCGCTCCTCACCAGCATCTTTGTTGGGGCCCTAAAAGGGGTGGCGTATGACTGGTACTGCAGCCTCCCCGACAATTCTATATCGTCCTTCGACGACTTGACGCGCCTCTTCCTCGATCGCTTCTACGACGACGGGAAGGACATGACGATGGCATCTCTCATAGAGATACGCCAGAAGGAGAAAGAAATGGTTCGGGTGTTCATCTAACGCTTCCGACAGGCCTGCTTCAGGCTACCTCCAGGCATGCCAGAACATGCGCTCCTCTCCTCTTGCAGCATGAACATGCTGCCGGCAGTGAAGCTCTGGCTCAACTCTACTCCCCCTCCCGACTGGAGCTCCCTGATCATCGAAGCTGAAGCCGCAGAAAAGAAGGCGGCCAATGCACGTCTTCTGGGTGTCAGCTTCCCCGCCTTTGATGCTAAGGGGAAAAGGTCTGCAGCCAACAACTCCGGACGAAAAGCAAAGGGGAAACAGGCATTGACTGTTAATGTCTCGAAAGGCGCATCTGCGCCTACTCAGAAGCCTCCACTGGTACCGAGACCCAAGGAGGTGTATTCATTCAATGACGAAGACACCCTGCAACTCTTTGAAATACTGAAGCAGGGTGACAAGATCAAGCTTCCGGACCCAAAGCGGCCCGATGAAGTCGGGAAAGTGGACAACCCGAGGTACTGTCACTACCATCGGTTTATCGGACACCCGACCAAGGACTGCTACGTCCTCAAGAATTACATCCAGCGCATGATCAATGCGGATGTAATCTCCGTCGACTATGAAGAGAAGACGGTGTCAGCCAATGTGGTGTCACTTCAGTTCGGCACCTTGCCGTCGACTACCACACAAGATGGCGTCGTCCCTATCCCTAAGGCGACAATGGAGGTGGTGAACTTGCCACCTACCCGTGACAATGCGAGTGGACTCATCCCACTCACCACATCTCGAGGAGAGGTCCTCTGGGTTCACCCTGACCTCGTCTCCGAGGTGACTCAACCGGAGGTACGTACTACCTCCAAATCAAAATGCAGGAAGATCAAGTATTGCCGTACGGTCTCTTCTTCAACGGAAGAGGCACTTCCAGTGCAGACGCGTGCACAACAGAACGCCCAGCCCGGCGAAGCTGCCGCCGAGGTGGTGCCTCCTGGCACCATCCCTGAGGAGGGCCCGTCTAAACCCTCAGCAGCCAATAAGCAGAAGCAGGTGGAGGCCCGTTTCGACAGACCTCTACGGAAGAAGAATGCTTCGGGGCTAGCCAAGCCCCACAACTTTGACATACTGGCACAACTGGCCAGTACTCCTGCACGCCTGTCTTTGTTCGAGCTTCTGCATCTTTCCAAAGACTCCCGAGAAGCTCTCTGCGAAGCTCTGAAGGACGCTGAATCCTTTCTCAGTCAGGTCAAGCAGCCGGAAGACCTCCCAACTACTTGTGCGCACTGTCATTGTGCGGATGAAGTTATCCCAAACATAACTTTTACCCAACAAGACATGCTGCTCAAGCATCACCGACATAACCGACCGCTGTATTATACATGGTACATCGGTTCAGTCAAGGTAAGCCGGATTCAGATCGATCCGGGTTCTTCCTTCAGCATCATCCCGAAGGCGCTGCTATCAAAACTCGGGATCCCAATGTACCGGCTGGCGCCCTCCAACACAACCATCAGTGGCTTCAACGCTAGCAAAAGCGAGCCACTGGGCAAGATCAGATTGAAGTGCCACATCGGCAACCTCAAAACTGAGGTGACTTATTATGTGGTGGATGCCGAGGTCAACTACAACATCCTGCTCGGCCGACCATGGCTACATGAGTACATGGTGGTGCCTTCCACGCTCCACCAATGCATGAAATATGTATCCACCAACGGCGTCATCCGGACGGAGTTCGCAGACATCGATCCTTTCAAAGGGATTGAAGCCTACTTCACCGATTCCGACTTGTACAAGCCACTTGACGAGAAGGAAGCCAACAATGCTGATGATGAGGCAGAGATGGCAACTGAGCCAGACACGGAGCCTGAGATGACTCCAAACGCCCCTTTGAAGATCCGACTGAAGGGCAAACCACCCCAGAAGGTGCCTCCAATGAGCATCAAACTATCAGGAAAAGCACCGACTCCTGAGGCTCCCCTGAAGATACGCCTCAAGGGAAAGCCACCTCAAACATCGGCTCCTCTGGTGGCAAAATTACAGGGGAAGGCACCACTCACAGGAGGCGCAGTTGAGGTACCTCTGAAGGTGCGTCTTAAGGGCAAGCCCCCGCAGTCATCCAAGATGCCAGAGAGGGCTCACATAACCCTCTCAGATCCCAAAGTCAAAGTTGTGGTGGATTCTCCTGATCCGACCCCAGTGCTTACAGATGAGGAGCTTGGCGAATATATCTCTGCTGATGTAGATGCACCCTCCTTAGACAATGTAATCCCACGAGATAAAATCTCGTACTTCATCAATAATAGAGTGTCTTTTAATTATTCTTGCCTTCCACATTAGAATGCCATGTATACATTAGATAACGCTCTACGGTCATTGCAAACACAAATAATGACCGTCCATGTAAATCGAGTAGTCCCGTCTCAAGGAGTCTGTTTCATAGCCCCTCCACGAAGTCGAGACGAAGGATCCATCATTTTGGGCAAAGTCGAGCGTCATCATGACCTCCCGCCACTCGAGCCAGAACCTGATACCGGCAGAGTACAAGTCTATCGGTACACGAATACGGTAAAACACATCATATAAAAGATGGGCTATGACCTAAAAAGCAACAAAGGCCTAAACTACGGCAAAGGTCGACATCTCCCTCTCCAGCTTCTGACACCTAAGGGAAAACCGCAGGACTACTACAATCGGACTCGAAGGGGGGTAGGCTATGTCACGCCACCAACAACTCCAGAGAGTTCAGATGCAGAAGACGTAGAACATTCCCACTCGTCCGAAGCATCGACTTGGGATTCCGATACCAGTATCGGATCAGTCTTCAGGAAAGTGCTGTCAGCTAACATGACGTTAGCACAACCTCAAAAAGGTGAAGGCGAAGACCAAGCGCCGGAACCCTTCGAAGAAGAACCCTGGGCTTAACGTCTAGGAGAACAATGGGAGTCTCGTTTTGAGTTACGTGAACCTCCCACCGAAGACGAAGTCGAGCAGATCGACCTTGGGGACGGATCTTCTTCCAAACCCATCTTCATCAGCAAAAGCCTAGAAGGAGAAGACCGAGAGTCTCTAATCCAGCTGGCTAAAGAGTATATCGACGTCTTTGCCTGGAGCTACGAAGACATGCCAGGACTCGATCCACAGATCGCAATGCATAGGTTGAACATCTTACCTGATGCCAAACCTATCAAACAACAACAACGACGTTTTCGTCTGGACATCATGAATGCCATCGATCAGGAGGTGGACAAACTCTTGACCAGCGGCTTCATCCGTGAGGAACAGCACCCAGATTGGGTAGCCAACGTCGTACCTATCACCAAAAAGAATAGGAAGATACGAGTCTGTATCGACTTCAGGGACCTCAACTCTGCTTGCCCGAAGGACGAATTCCCGCTTCCAATCACCGATGTGATGATCGACAACACATGTGGCTTTGAACGCATGTCCTTCATGGACGGGTATTCAGGCTACAATCAAATCAAGATGTTCCCCGATGACGCAAAACTCACGTCATTCAGGACTCCGAAGGGTGTTTTCTGCTACACAGTGATGCCTTTCGGCTTGAAGAACGCCGGTGCAACATACCAACGAGCTATGAGCACCATCTTCCGTCAACATCTTTGCAAGACAGTCGAATGCTATGTTGACGACATCGCAGTCAAGAGCCGCCTCAAAGGAGATCACCTACAGGATCTGAAGACAGTCTTCGATCTCATGCGGGCACATCAACTCAAAATGAACCTCGCTAAATCCTTTCTGGGGGTTTCTAGCGGCAAATTCTTGGGCTTTGTCATCACGGCGAAAGGCATTCATGTTGATCCCGAGAAGACCAAAGCCATCCTCAACATGGACCCTCCGAAGAATCTTCGAGAACTTCGGGGCCTACAGGGACGTCTGGCATACATCCGGAGGTTCATAGCCAACCTCTCCGGTAAATGTCAACCCTTTACTCAGCTCATGAAGAAGGGAGTCTCTTATGTCTGGACAGAGGAGTGCCAAAAGGCTTTCGACGACATCAAAGCCTACTTGACGAGCCCACCAGTCCTGGTGGCACCTGTCGCCGGCAAACCATTTCTCCTCTACGTCCATGCCATGGATCATTCCCTTGGCGCTCTGCTGGCTCAAAACAGCGATACAGGCTATGAGCAAGCAATCTACTACCTCAGTCGAACGCTCATCGGGGTCAAACACCGGTACAACCCCGTTGAAAAGGAGTGCTTGGCTTTGGTGTTTGCCATCCAGAAGACTCGTCATTATGTCTCGGGCCAGACAATTCATGTCATTTCCCGAGTCAATCCGCTCAGAGTCCTCATGACGAAGCCAGGATCATTGAACTCCTGGCTAGCCACATGGGCGATCTTGCTAACACCGTATAATATGGTGTTTGTCCCGCAAAAAGCTATTAAAGGTCAAGCTCTGGCTGACTTTTTAGCTGCACACCCCATCCCAGAATCTTCAAAACTCTATGAAGATATCCCGGATGAGGTCCAAGAATCTAACGTCATCGAAGGAAGCTCCGTTTGGCGGATGTTTTTCGATGGCGCTTCAAGAATAGGCTCCAAAGGCCAAATCATTGCAGGAGTGGGGGTAGTCTTAGTCTCCCCCGATCTGTTGGTCATCCAGCGTGCTTACTCCCTTTCGAAGCCGTGCTCCAACAATGTTGTCGAGTACAACGCACTCATCATGGGACTCCATCTCGCACAACAGCTGGGGGTGGACCATCTGGAAGCCTACGGTGACTCAAAACTCGTCGTGAACCAAATTCGGGGGCAATACGAGGTTCGCCATGAAGATCTGATCCCTTACCATGAAGTTGTATTGAACATCATTTCAACCTTCACCGGGTTCTTCATCGAATACGTACCTCGTCTACAAAACTTGGAGGCTGATGCTCTGGCTGGCCTCGCAGCCTCATTGGCAGCGCCCCTTGGGACTCAACACTATGTCACGGTAACTGGTCGAGACTTGGTTTGTCCTAGAAACAACCTATGCTTGCGAGTGGCTCACGCCATGCCGACGAACACTGGTATTAATGTCCGAGACTGGAGGTTCCCGTTCATCGACTTCGCTGTCTACGGAATCCTTCCAGAGGACCCGAAGGAAGCCGTCTCAGTCAGGAGACGCTCTCTTCGATTCTACTACGATACAGCTACCAAAATGCTGTACCGATGCTCCTTCGATGGGCTCCTCCTTCGATGCCTGTCCAACGAAGAAGCAGCCGAAGCTCTTCGAGAAGCTCATGACGGAACTTGCGAAGCTCATCAACCCGGTCCTAAGTTGCAGGATCGACTACGACGTATGGGCTACTACTGGCCAACCATAGCCGCCGACGCTGTTGAATATGCTAAGAAGTGTCACGCATGCCAATTTCATGCAGACTTCATACGTATACCGTCTGAACCACTACATCCTACAGTCGCCTCCTGGCCCTTTGAAGCCTGGGGCATGGACATTGTGGGACCAATCACCCCTCCTTCATCAAGAGGACACCGCTTCATCCTGGCCATCACCGATTACTTCTCTAAATGGGCAGAAGCAGTCCCACTGGCGGAAGTAAAGAGCTCCAGGGTGGTCAGCTTTATCAAACACCATGTTATTTACCGTTTCGGAGTACCCCCGGCGGATCATTCATGACAATGGTCCTCAGTTTATCAGCCACATTTTTAGCAGATTCTGTGACAAGAATCGCATTCAAAATATGGCATCCACCGCCTACAATCCGGCTGCAAACGGGTTAGCAGAGGCGTTCAACAAAACTATCGTTAGGCTGCTCAAAAAGGTCGTGTCATCCAACAAACGCGACTGGGACGAAAAGCTTGGTGAATGCCTTTGGGCCTACCGTACAACGGTACGGACCCCAACAGGCAACACACCATTCTCCCTGGTCTACGGGAGCGAAGCGGTACTGCCTCTCGAGATCCAGATACCCTCACTCCGCGTAGCAATAACAAACAAACTCACAGAAAAGGACAATCAACGTCGGCGTCTGCGGGAACTGGAGGCACTTGATGAGAAGCGTCTCCTGGCTCAATAACGCATCGAACTCTACCAAGCCCGTATATCACAGGCTTTCAACAAGAAGGTCAAACAGAGGACTTCTCAAGTTGGCGACCTGGTTCTGGCAGTCAGAAGGCCGATGGTGTTAACTCACAAGACACCAGGAAAGTTCGAGCCCAAGTGGGAAGGACCTTTCATCATTGAGACGGTATACTCAAACGGTGCTTACCGCCTCGCCAAACCCAATGGGGACTTGTTCATGATGCCCATCAACGGCAAGTTCCTAAAGAAGTACTATTCTTGACTTCCTTCAGACATGTACTTCCCCAAAAGAGGATCTGTGGGCCCAATCATCGGGGCTCACACACAATCTCCTTCCACAAACTCATACGCTTCTGGAACCCAGCTGTTCCGTAGCATCCTTCAGTAGAAAGACAACCACGTCCACATCACCTCTGAGTTATTTCTCTACACCCTACAAAGCAGAATCTTACGCTACGTAAGCCGACGCTACCCTTCATGTTTACCACGTCCATATTACCTCTGAGTAAACATCTCGTACAAACAACCCCTGCGTTGTCGTACATTGATCGCAGAACTTCCACATCCACATCACCTCTGAGTTGTTCAGCATATCTCCCAGGATCATTCCTACCACGTCCATAATACCTCTGAGTAGGAAGATTCTATCATTTTGAACCCAATGATTGCCATGTCCACATTACCTCTGAGCAAACATGTTGGTTCCTTCAAACTTATTATCTGTACCTAAAAACCAAGGTACGCAAAAGATAATAGGTCCACACAAATCATCAAGTTCATAATAACAAAAATGAACACATCACAAAAAAGGTTGTGTACTTCTTTATTTTCTAAAAAAAAAAGAGAGTACAGAACTACACTATCCCCCAGCAAGGGTTGCAAAAGAACATAAAAAAGGGAGAAGCTACAGTCCTTGAACCTCTCCAGGGTGGGCTGAGAGCTCTCTGACTCGACGTCTTAAGTCGGCTGTACGAGTCTCCACAGTCACCAGGACTCGACGCTCAGCTTCTTGACGCATCAATTCAACAGCCTTAGCGGAAGTTTCGCTCTCATGCTTCTCATAAAGCTGTTGTCGCTACTGAGCCAGGACAAGAGTCCGCTGAGTAAAGGTTGCTTCCTCTTTCTTGAATGCTACGTGCTTAGCTTGGACACGTTCAGCATCTAACTGGAGTCGGGCCCGTTGGTCCTCAAGACGGCGCATCTGGGCGTTGATCTCCGCGATATTGGCGTTCAATGCAGCTCACGTTTCCATTGTCTCCTTCATGGACTGAGACAACTGCTCTACCGCAGCCTCAGCCTCAGCCACCTCGTGCTCCCAAATGCCCACAGTGGCCTGGTAGGAAGACTCGATCTCGGTAATCAACTTCCCCTTCTCCGCATCTATCAGGACGGAAAGGTCATTTCGCTGGATGCGCTGAAGTTCTGTAAGCCGGTCGTCCAGCTCGATCACCGAAGCCTCCAGAATTTCGGCCATATGGTCGTGGCCTTGGTGAACACGGATCAGCTCGATACAGGGCATTGCCAGAGTTCTTGCCGTCGTAAAGCTCCCGTTGGCATCCATCACCGCAGATACACCCCTCTGCAGCATTTTGTACACCCCCTCGACGAGGAATTTCACATATTCGTCTGCGTCCTCCAGTACCTGCGGCATCATAGTAGGAGTTGGAGGAGCTACTACAGTTAGCGGACCAGGAACAGAGGAAGCCGGCACAGGCGTCGAGATAGTACCCCAAGTAGAAGGAGTAACAGAGGGTTCCACACCCTTGCCCTTCTCAAGCCCGGAGGAACCATCGACGTCAACGGACACCTCTTCTACCCCTAACGTCCTATCAGCGACCAGTACCTCCCTCGGCAGAACGGGGAGATCAACACTCATCTCCTGGCTCGCCCCAGGTGACAGGACCGGCAGAAGGGTCTCATCCTGCCCAAGTCCCTCTACAGGGACAGAATCTGTCGTTACCTCCTGATCGGTAGCCACCTCAACTTCCACGG
The DNA here is from genome assembly GCA_029216955.1 of Iris pallida. NCBI lineage: Eukaryota > Viridiplantae > Streptophyta > Magnoliopsida > Asparagales > Iridaceae > Iris > Iris pallida. Next base: position 14,711,041 of record JANAVB010004599.1, on the reverse strand, counting down.
TTGAAGCTGGGGTAGGACTCGGCAATGATATAGCCGACCTCCCCTCATCATGACAAGGAGAGGAATCAACCCTCTCCTCTGTCCCAACCATATCTGTTGCCCCTGCAACAGACTCTTGCAGCTCTGGAGCAACGTCATCCGAAGACGACGAACTCCATTCCACCTCGCCGCCAGGAAGCCGTGTGCTCCCCTCGGCATTCGAAGCCTCCGTTGTGACCTTCATCATCTCAGAAGCTGCTGTACCCTCAGCTTCTCTCCTAACATAATCCGGGGATACCGAAATCTCCACGACGACAGCATCCTCCGGGTTCTCCTCCAAAGAAAACATCATAGTCGGCGGGATACGCACTCCAGACGAGCCCGCCATCCCTTTTTGCCTACTCCCAACCGATCTTGGAGTACGAGGCTTTCTTTTTAGCGGTTCCTACAAAAGAAGGCATCGGTTACATAAAATACGGAACCTAAACCGGACTATGTAGGGCATCCTTACCTCTGCGGACGCTGAGTCTGATGACACCGTCGATGACGATGCCTTCTTCTGCTTCTTCGGCGCAGGAGATTCAGCCCCTGTATCTGCACATCGTTTTGATCGATCGATCGACGGTACTGCCTGAGATGCGGAAGGGGCACCCCGATGACCCGCCCCTAGCGGACGATGCGATCGAGCTTTCACTGGCATGTCCCCGGTCGCTGCTAACTGGGTGCCTGCGATAAGACTGGTCTCCCTATCATATCCGGAGGGCGCGGCAGCCATAACACAGTAAAATTTGGCGGCCGAGTAAAGAATGGGCGGCCGCAGATCTGGGACGGGCAACGTAAAACGAGCCCCGGTACATCCGACATTATAGTAATGCCAAGCTCGTGCACCATCCAACAAACTTCCAACATACCCCAGAGTAATACTAGGGTTATCCAATATCAGCTGGGCATAACCAAATTGCCGTGCAAAGCGGCTCGGCAGATACGGTTCCAGGTAGCACTGATTCCTCTTCCGGTACACCAGATGGGACGGCCGAATACTTTGCAACCAGCGGAATCCCCATTGAGGCAGAGTGGTGGTACCTTCGCCCGAATCCTTTAAATCTTCGTTGGCCTCAAAACCCAAGTAGATTGGACCAACTTTGGTGATCTCCCAACCTTGAAGACGGGATAAAACCTTTCTACAGACAGGGACACCAGTGTGCGACCAGCTCCTCCGATGGAAACGGCGAAGGAATGCATCTCCAGCCCTATAGTCTTCTTCTGAGCCTGGGCTCATCACATTGGGGTGATGCAAAATTAACCATCCCATCAAATAGTGAAACGGCAGTTTGGCACACGAGAAGTTATTGTTTCTGCCTCTGTCATGAATCACATTTCCCGTAAACTCTCGCAAACCTCGCTGTAGGTTACATACCATTGCGGGGAGAAGATCCAAACGACGGCCGAAGACCAACTTTACGGCTGGTAGGATTAAGTTCCGGGTCACCCTCTCTACGGCGCCGGATCCGCCTGCGAGCACGCAATCCCGGAGCCATATCATCAGGTAGGCCGTCAACACCGCCTTAGATGACATTCTATAAGCAAGATGCCAGAAGCAGCTGTAGGAGCGTTCATCTGACTGCTGGTCTTCATTCCCTCGGGGATTCTTCTCACCTAACCTGCTTATTTCGGACAACACTTCGCTACGAGAGAGCGCCGGCGGAGTAGAAAACTGCGAAGGGTCCTCTTTGTCTTGTCTAAAGACGTAATCCCTCCAAGCAGTCACATGGGACTGTGTCCCGCTTTTATCCCTTCTCTGCATATAGTAATGATGACTCGCCACTTCCTTGAAAACGGTCGTCATCTCCTCAGCCCTGTCTCCCAGGACCTGAAGCTCTTCGTTGGTCGGAAAATACTCTTCATAGGGTTCCGACCCCCAAGGGAGTTTTGACACCTCATACATCTCATGAAGAGCGAGCCCTAACTCCCCCACCGGAGTAAAAAAGGTCCCGGTATGGATATCAAACATCTCCAGTAGTGCGAGGAACATATGCCTATTGATGTCAACACCCGCCTGGGTAGCACGGATCGCGGTAGTCAATCCAATCTCTCGGAGCTCAGTCCGAAAATGCGACAAGATCCAGAGTGTCAGTCTATCCCATTTGAAAACATAATGGCACCAACCCTCCACCCGAAAATCTCCTTTCGGGTATGAGCGTTCCATCAAAAACATACGATATGTAAAAGTCGAAGCACTATAAGCAAACGTATCAATGGGTACATCACTGTAGAGGCTCCCAGGACGTAAAGTCCGCCAGGTAAAAGAAGACCCAGACCATACGACGGTCAGAGTATCCCTTTGGTCGGAGGTAGAATCAATTTGGATGACGCCAATCACCGCTCCCCCCTGAGAGGGGGTAAGATCCCAAGACATCCTCCTCTTGGAAGCAAGGCGACAGAAGGACGTCAAGGGCCATTGACGTTCAAGTTGCTTAACAGTCATATGCACCCCATTTGCTGCAAAGAACCAGTCCTCTTTGACCTTCAACACCGTCGCTTCAGTAGAAGCGAGGCGGTCTCCGAATAGGAACTCAGGTTTCAAGAAGGTCACTTTATCAGATGTGGAAGATTTTAAAACTCTACGCTCCATCATCCGTTTGAGGAACCCATACTGTTGTTCCCGGATTTGATTCATTCTCTCGGGAGGCTGATCCAGCATAAGAGCATCTCGAGCAGGGTTTATCACTTCCTCGTCATAATCTACTCCCATCTGATTGAAGGCAGCTTCCAAGAATACTTCATTCAAAGACGGGATTGCCATTGACACTAGCAAAGATTCGAAAATGTTAGAAGCAACAAGAGAGCACACAATGTGTCTAAAAAGGAGGAAGCTTCGGCGCATCATCAGGATTTGAACCCATACGCGTTAGCAGTACTTCGGCGCATCATCAGGGTTTGAACCCATGCGCGTCAGTAGTAGAGCCTCGACGCATCATCAGGGTTTAAACCTATGCGCGTCGGCGGGCATAGACCGCGGCACATCATCAAAGACTCAAGGTCTATGTGCGTTGGTGTACGAGAAATGAGACTTACCAACCACCTCCGGTCGAACTTCGACAGGCCGAAGGGGAACGTCAGCCGCCACAACTTTCACAGGCTCCTTTCCTTTCTCCTTTCCCTTGCCAGCACCGTCGCGAGGAGTCTTGGGAGCCATTCTCTCAAAGAGAAAGAAGTTAGGGTTTTGAAGAAGAACTCTAAAGAAGACAAAGGCACAGAGCATAAGAACTCTCTCTCTCTCCATCTCTCACCTATTTATAGGGGCTTGGTCGCACGCGTGACCCGATGAGGAGTGATCTCAGCCGTCGCCTCGGGTCCTGTGAAGAGATAACAGCAAATAAAACCAAAAGATCATCATTAATCTTTTCGGTTACCAAGGCATCATCATATACATTAACTGAGAGGAGCATGCGCCCGAGAAGGCATGCGCCCAACAATCATGCGCCCTGACCTCCATGCTTCTTATTCAAAGTATTCCAAAACTTATTCAAAAGTTTTGAAAACTTTGAAGGGGGTCTTGTAGAAGCATGGAATTTTACAACCAGAAAGCCCATGCGCCAGACACTACATGCGCCAGAACTCGGACAGAACACTTCACAACAAAGTCAATAAGTATAGACATTTGAAAAAGGACTTTTTATTTATATATAAAAGTCTATTACATGTCTAGAAAAAGTTGTACAAAGGAGAATTTCTACAAAGGAAAGATCCTAAGTCTACAGCCAGCGGCCACCATGCGCCTCCAGATAGGCGCAGCAGTCACTATTCGCCGCCAGTTAGGCGCAGCAGATACCATGCGCCTCCAACCAGGCGCATCCTATCATCTCTTCAGCAGCTCAGTTATGTGCATCCAGCTCAGTTATGTGCATCTCTTCAGCAGCCCAGTTATGTGCCGCTCTTCCAGCCAAGCTCACTTGATAAGTGCTTCGACTAAACAAAGCATTTAACCCTCTGGCTGGAACCAAGGAAGAGAAGAGCACCACAAATCTGTGACCAGGGGAGGCTTCGAAAGAGCCTCCAAAGGCGAAGGAAGACCGTGATCGAAACCACGGCTAAAGGAGCAGCTTTCAACACAACCAGAGTAGGCGACACCCACTTTGAAGGAAGAAAGAGCCTAGCACCGCCATTCCGATCTACGGCTCTTCCGGAATAACGGAGACGAGGCCCGAGCACCCCTATCTTTGGATGCAACAGGCACCTTCCGCCTGCCTCAGAAGCCCTCGACTCCGTCTTTTGGATGTAACAGTCACCTCCAAGTGCATCAACGACGACATGGCGTCTTATCTTCACCCTCGGGAACACTTCATCAACAGAATGCACCCGAATACCCAAGTTCATGTCGGAAGTACGTGAGGGAACGAGGAGCAAACCTTCTCTCCATGCCACTATTTATAGGCCGGGCAGATCAAACCCACGCGCCAAGTGGATGGCTTTCCGAATTCCGTACAATGAATTTGCATTAAATGGATGAACCGGACGCCTCGAATTCAGCCAACGGCTATTTAAAGCGCTCGAGAAGTGAAATAGCCGCATCATTAAAAGACATGTCGGATGCGCCAGTCAGACAGCGCATCACACGGATGCGCCCTTCAGTACCAGGCGCATCACAGAGGATGCGCCTCCACACATCTCCATACCGAGTGGAACGCCAATCGACGCGCCCACTCAGCTGTCCATCAAATGTCAGAAACATTAAATGCTGAACTGACAGAGTTGGCAGCACACCTCCCAAAGTCTGAACAGTTGACAACTTTTTCAGAAAACGAAGTGTCGGCAACGTCAGCATCATCATGACTTCATCCCGACGGCTACTGCCACGTGGCCACTCAACCACCCGCATGTGCCTCTGTAGCCATGCGCCCAAATCTGCATGCGCCTCAAAAGCTATGCGCCTCAGACTGCTCTCTGATCCCAAAAGACAAAAGAAAAGTCGCCTGCATGCGCCTCAAAAGCCATGCGCCCCGAACGGTTTGTAACTCCTAAAGGTTACGAGCCGCAGCCTCCTCCTGCGTCCAATCCAAGGTGCAGCTCACCAGATCACTTCCCCCACCAAATCCGAGATCTTCGAGCCATGGGTCGATGCCACGTGTCCTTTGACTCAACTCATCCAAGATTTCAGCAACAGAAAGATCTTCTCCTCTGCTACGTGCCGGCTCACAAACAGCAGTATGAAGAATTCTACCCCTCGATTAGGGCGCATCCCACGTGCCTCCATTAGCAATCCCCACGTGGCGTCCCCATATACCAGCGCATCCTACATGCGCGCATGAGCAGCCAGCCTGCAAAACTATAAATAGAGGGATCATTTCCTTCTCATCGAGGCACAGAATCCACAACGAACATACAGAGAATCACCAGAGAGGCAGATACAGACACTCAACGTCTTCCTCCTCTCGGCAAGCTCCAGCACCCAGAGCAATCTACACCTTCAGAGAACCGATAACCGTCGCCAGCCCGTCAACGGAGTTAACGCATTACCACTCGCTCCATTGGCACTAAGGACCCAGATTAAACAAAAGTGTACTCCTAGGACTACATCTAAGTCCTATATTGTAACACTGTTCTGTTTGTATTGAAATTTATAATAAAAGAATTTTAATGGCAAACAGTATCCTTTCATTTAGGGGCACATCGTTCTCAGCTATTGGAGGAGCCAGCATGGAAGTGAATCCAGTAGAGCAGGGACCAGTTGGAGATTAGCAAGGGGTAGCCCCTCTACCTGGATAGATTTATATCGAGAATGTTACCGAACATGAGCCAGTTGAGCCGCAGAGGCCAGAGGTTTCCGTACCTCCAGTGATGCCGGTAATACCAGTAGTACTAGACGCACCGGCACTATTGCAGATTATCAGAGGGTTATTGGAGACCCAGCAACACCAGACGGAAGCCCAACAGCAACAACAGATCCAACAGCAAGAACAGAAGTGCTACTGAATCATGGGTTACAATTAGCCCTTGAGAGAAGTGTCAGGAATGATTCAGGAGCGTCGGAGAGGTTTTGTCGACTTAACCCAAGATACTTTGATGGCACGGAGGATGCCATTACAGTGGATGCTTGGCTTCAGGATATTGAGGCCATATTGACAACAATAAAGGTTCCAGCAGGAGAGAAGGTTGACCAGGTCAGACTGTTACTTCAGGATCTCGCCCGCGACTGGTGGGCATCAGAAGAGGTTAGAATGAGGCGTCCTGTTCCATGGGATAACTTTAGTACTAGATTCAAGATCAAGTACTTTGGCGTGGTAGCTCGGTATGAGCTTCAGCAGAGATTTATCAGCCTCAAGCAGGCTGGTAGGACGGTAGATGGTTATGCAGCGGAGTTCTGCAGGTTAAGTAGGTTTGCTCAGAAGATGGTGGCGACAGAGCTAGAGAGAGCAATGAGGTTCCAGCACGGACTTCACTTAGAGATTATGCAGCTCCTCGAGGAGCACGACTACCAGATATTCGATGCAGTATTGATGGCGGCTCGGAGGTACGAGCTTACTATTCAAAGGTTATAAGCAAGTATTGGAGGCCAGAAGAGGTCTTATACGCAGAGTACGGAAGGAGGAGGAGCAGTACCTCGGACGTCAGCACCAGCGCCTGACGTCCGTATTTGTGATGTAGCACCGGTCACGACAGTTGTGACTGCACAATTTCGACAGCAGCAACCGAGGCACCAGCAACGTCATAAGGCACTAATGGGTTGCACTTATTGTAGTAAGGGAGGACACACTCGGGAAGTGTGTCGGTCAGCTAATAGGCAGTACTTGAGGTGTGGAGGTTCAGACCATCATATTGCTATGTGCCCACAGATACAGAGGCCAGGAGGGCCAGCTCAACAGTTTCTGGTATTGCCAGCTCCAGAGGTAGCACCGTATCAATGGCCAGCACTAGCAGTGAGGCCACCAGCCCAACGTCCATTACTGACGCAGGCTCAGATGTACCAACAAGCGCAACATCAGGTTGGACAGCAGAGGCCACAATAGCTGGGGCAGAGAAGGCAGCAGCAGAGAGTCCAGCAGGGGCAGAGGCAAATAGAATTTGGAGTATTATAGCAGAGGTTGGCCGAAGGCGGTCAGATTATGGGTAAGTTTTCAGTATTATCCATTATAATTTCTTGAGTTCTATATTCGAAGAGTAAAGGCGAATTTCTTGTCTCACTCATCTGCTCTCGTATCATATGATATGTGATATTCATCATGTGTCTTGATTATGAAAGTACATCCTGGGCAGAGTCTCATTCTTGATTAAGTCATTGGTACCGACTTATCTTAAGCATTGGCCCTTGTCCACTTTGGGAGTCAGTGTAGGACCTCGAGGACGAATTCCTACCTAACTGACTTGGGAGGCATATTTTATTCGTATGTCTCTGATCACTTTCCATCTAGGGTATGATTATTGTTTATGCTTTTACTTAATTATTCTTTTTGTTATCTGTTCATATGCCATGTGTTGTTTGATAATTGTGCTTCCTATATGTCCTGAGTGTATTTTGTGATCTGAGAGCGCGCTCGACTAGCCTTATCGAAATTTTGATGACTAAATTTTTCTAAGGAGGGTAGAGATGTCACTCCCCGTTCCCGGAGTACTTAAATTTTTGATTTTTCTGAATATGGTATCTGGCACATGTATCTTGATTGTATGTATCATCTATTTGTAACTGGCCATGGCATAGAACAATATCTTGTCGTGGATTAGTGTACCACCCATTATCCTTGTCTGGTTGTAGGCATGGTTCACTACTTCGATGATAAGATATCTGAACCATGTTGTGGTTAGAATTTTGTTTAAATGATTCAATTAGTTGTATCATGTAGCATTTAACATGTCATTAGTCATATGGTTTAGATCTTGCTTAAGATTAGGGTTTCTTTGAGTCAACCTAACCCCTATATATATTCTCTTCCTCACCCTCTCTCCCCATTCACTCTTTCATTTATTTTCTTCAAGCAAACTTTTAGGCAAGTACATCTTGCACCAAATGGAGAGATTCTTGTATTTTTTATTCTTAATTTTTTTCTTTTTATATTATTTGTCTATATTGTTCTTCTCTTCATTCTCTACAAGTTTAGTTCTTGGAGTTTTTGATTTTAATGGCTAGTTTTATGTAGATCTAAGTTTCTAAAACTAGGGTTTTATGAATTTTTATGGTTTTGATCAATCAAACTTGGTTGTTTTTGAAAACTAATGGTTCTATGTTGTAGGAAATCTCATTCTACCCAATTTTGACCTTTGAAAAGTTAGATATCGACTTGTTTTGAGAAAGTTATGGTCAAAACAATATTTGGACATCTTCTATGTTCATCTGTCCTGGTTCTGGCAGGGACGATGAATAGTATCGCAGGCATGAGTAGTGTCACAGGCTTGCATAGTGCCGCATGGAATGAATAATACCGTTGGCTTGCATAGTATCGCAGGCTTGCATAGTGCCGCATGGAAAGCATAGTATCGCAGGATGAAAAGTGCCGTAGGCTTGCATAGTACCGCATGGAATGAATAGTGCCACAGGATAAATAGTATCGCAGGCTTGCATAGTACCGCATGGAATGAACAGTGCCGTAGGATGAATAGTATCGCAGGCTTGCATAGTGCCGTATGGAATGAATAGTGCCGCAGGATGAATAGTATCGCAGGCTTGCATAGTATCGCAGGCTTATATAGTGTCGCATGGAATGAATAGTGCCACGGGATGAATAGTGCCGCAGGCTTGAATAGTACCACAGGCTTGCATAGTACCGCATGGAATGAATAGTGTCACAGGCATGAATAGTGCCACAGACTTGCATAGTGCCGTATGGAATGCATAGTATCTATTTGGCTATTTTTGGCAATTTTATGTCCTATTTGGCTGATTTGTGGCCAGAATTTCTTCCAACTCCCAACATAAAAGTTGTAGATCTTTGTCTTGGCTTCAAGGATCTTCATGTCTTACTTTAACCAGAATTTATATGTGACTTTTATGTCACGAGGGGTCCACGTGACTTTCTGACTTGACCATGTTCCTGACCTGATTACCTGTATACGTGATGGTACCTGTTCTAAGTGTGTATTGAGATACAATATTAGTATGCACCGCGATGCTATTTAATGAGTGCACCAAGGTGTGATAATACGTGCTAAGTGATCATTCGTATTATATGTCAATACATGTTTACCTTTCAGCACGGTCATGGTAATTGGTCAGTAATAGTGTCTTGGTATATTGATTATTGTTTGATGCATTACACTAAGCATGGATCTAGATTTGGCACTCTTTGAGCCGATATGGATTCATACTTAGGGTACACGTACTATGGTACGACATATAGGAGGATGACCATGTGACCACGACATGTAATTCCAATATTAAGATATGGTTAATCTAAGCAACTTAAATTGGTAGAAGCATTGGAAGGGAACAGAATCTCGAGATCGTACGTTACCAGCCACCCCAGGTCCTGTCCTGACGTGTCGGGTTGGCCACTACGGATAACAGTTTCATTCGCCTATAGCGGATGGCTATATCCGACTCCTACGTGCTATGTGTTATATGTTTTAGCACGGTGGCCTTACGGGGGACCGGTGCATAATCAAAGTGCTACGTGTATATATATATATATATATATATATATATATATATATATATATATATATATTATATATATATATTATATATATATATATTATATATATATATATAATATATATATATATATATATATATATATATATATATATATATATATATATATATATATATATATATAATGGATTGGCTAGCCCTGTTTGGATGCGATATCATCTGAGGATTCTTATATATTGTATTACTGGGATAATCCAGACAAATCATAGAAAGCCGTAGGATTGATTGGCCGCTTGTAAGCTGACTTATTTGTGATATGTTTTCTTCTGTTAGCAACTGAGGCACATGGACTATCGTGGTGCGTAGTCTAACCATGTCCTTGTTTGGTTGTTGTGTTCGGCTATTGTGCTGCGATAGACTATAGACCAAAGTCGCGATCAGAAGCCCTTCACCTGCCCATGGTTATAGGATATATCTTATTTCGGCATGATATTGGCACCGTTTGTCCTTATTTGGTTGTAAGGGTGTCATATTGTCTCGATGATATGGTATAAGCCTATAACTCTTGAATCATGACTTATTATTACGCTTGGGTTTTATCACTCTTTTATGCTCCCTTGTGGTACTTGCTATTCGGGGCCTGACCCCGCTAGTTTTGTTTGGCCAGATCTCCTAGCAGCGCTCGTGGATCCAGCCTTCTACCCGAACAATGGTGCGCACCAGGAGTATGGGCGCCATGGATCATGAGTGGGCTTTTTCTTCTCTGCTCAGATATCTTCTATTTTGTACTTGGCATTTAGCCACCGACACCTGTTTAGTCGGCTGTTCTGGATATTAGTTTCCTGTTACATAATTGTAATTAAATCAGACTGCAGCTGACTATAGTTATGTACTATTGACTCTCGGTACTAGCTTATCATTTTGTATAACTAGGCTCATGTATCATTTTGATGAAACGTCGGGGACACCTTACTGTTTTGTCTTATATGATCATTATTTACTTCTTCTTGTTTTGATTGATTGAGACATAGATGCTCTGTGAGACCATAGGAGACTTGATTGTAGCATGCACCCCCTAGTCTCTTGACAGCCATGATCGTCGTATGACGTTTATATACCTCATATGTAGTAGCTGGCCTAGTCCGTCTCAGTATTTCGGTACTGGGGCGTGACAAGGTTTTATTGGTGGCCCATGCAGGTCTATTTTTTAGACTTATGGTGTGTTGCGATTATAGGAGTCTCAATCAAAATATGTTCCCCTTGATCTCCTGATTCGTCTTCTCTTTCTTCCACCTTGATTGCTAACTTGATTATCATCCTCGATTTCTTCCCGTCCTGTCTTTTGATACCTTGTATCCTTTTATTTAGGGGCACATCGTTCTCGGCTATTGGAGGAGCCAGCATGGGAGTGAATTCAGTTGTCACGACCCGCATCCATTGTGAGGGTACGAGTACGTAACAGCGGCCAACCTACGCCGCAGTGTCGGCGGTAGAACGCTGTTCTAAATCTCTAACTAACCATCAACTCATGCAGTATATAATGTACTCATCATGATCAACTCCGAACGGAGGACAAGTATAAGATATTGTAACTCAATCACAGTCTAAGCATGATAAGATAACACAAAAGTTTATAACTAAGACTAAATACAACAATAAAACCAACTACTAAAATAATATACTCTCCAACAATCTCAAAACAACATATCTCAACTTAATACAATTCAAGTTCTAAAATATGAAACTAAACCAAATCAACTAGCTAATCTCTCGATCACTCTGAGTGTCGAGACCAAAGGTAGCTAAAACATCTCCTAGTCCATAGTGAGTAGGGCAAGTGTCCTCAGGGCATTCATCTGTAAAATTTTCAACAGGTTCAGTCAGGACAGAAACGAGTACAACTCATCAAGAAATTCCAAGTAAATGACAGAGAACTATAAACAGTTATAGACAATTGTATTGATGAACATGGCAGTTTATACGAGTAATGATGTAGAGAACAGTTAAGGTACAAGGAAGTAAAGTAACTAAACAAGAAAAAAAACATGGCAATGAAGACTGTAAAATATAATCTAGCTGAACTAGAGTAACATGATATAAGTCCAGACAGTATAATAAGAGTCAAGTGTAATCCCAATGTGAGTCCAGACAATGTAATTCTAATACCAGATGATTCCAGTACAAGACGAGTCCAGTATAAGGTGAGCCCAGTCAGTGATCAAAGATTCCAGGGTGAGTCCAGACTATACTCTAACAGTGTGTTTTAAAATATCGGGATTGACATGTGAACGGTTGTAGGTAATACGGTACATCGCACACTCGGCCAAGTATGGGATGGCTATCATTCCAGTATAATTTCAAGGGAGTGGTTCCAGTATTTGGAAATGTTCACATGTCTACCCCAATATTTCTCCGCCCGACAAGTACAAGTGAATCCATAACCCGACACAAAAATAATACAAGTCCAGCCAGAACATGAATGATACCAGTAAGTGATTCCAGGGTGATTCCAGTAGGTGATTCCAGTAGTGGTTCCAGAAATGGAGGCCAAACATGAATAAATGAGTGTCGCATGAAATAGATCCAGTAATATCAAACCGTGCTTGTAACAGAGAATCAAATAGAACTAACTACAACTGAAGTACAGAAATTGACAAGTAAATGGAAGAACTATCAAAGAATGTACTCGTCTGATACTCTGAAAAGAGTAGTGTAATATCAGATGTCTGTACTGGAGTCACAATGTCCTAAATAGAGTAGTATGGGTTATAATGTGTTTACAATAAGGTAAATGAAGGATACAATGCAAACTACATGCTTTCTAAGCCAATCTAGGTCAAGGTCAACTATTGGTCAACCATGGTCAACACTCTAGTCAAACTTGGTCAATCCTAGTCCATCAAGTCTCACTAGGCCTAACCCAAGCCTATACTAGCAATCTAGCACAAGTACAAGCCAAACTAGGCTATCACACACATAAGTATAAATATATTCATAATATAGATAGGTATCCACATAGGCTATAGCCTAATACAACAATGCACATACATATATACATACCTACTTTACATTTCATTACATAACCTACATGCTTGCATTCATCCATTTCTTGATACTTACATATTTAGCATACTAGCATACGTATTCCCATTCATGCATTCATTCACATATTCATGTCATTTCACATTTCACTCATATTGTATATTTACTAATTTAATATAATTTATCATACACATAATATGTATACATACCACATTATTGTATCTAGCATATAGAAATATATATTCATATAGTGAGATAGAGAGGTGTACATGTGTTTGTGTGTGGGGGTATGTATAATGAATCATAATAATGAAGCAGTGGTAAATCTCAGTTGGAATGTGATAGGAAAACAGTGTAACTAATCTCAGATTTAGGCAAGGGTAGGTTAGTGAAAATTGAATTCAATGTAATGTGTCAATGTGACAGTGAGCATTAGCTAAGTTAGTGAAGAGTGTCAACTGGCTGAGGGTGATTCACAGATTTGAATGTGTGTGTTAGGAATAACAGTGAACTACTAACATGTGTAATGGAGGACAGGGAAAATCAGTGTAACAGTAAGGGGATCAATGTAATATGTCAAGGTGTCAATGTGTGTTCAGGATTTTGGTAGAGTGTATCTCAGGTTAGCTAACAGTGTGTGTGAGCATTTACATGACAGTGATGTGTATGTGTGTAGGTGGACATGTAATCATGTGTGTATAAACTCAGGAAATTAGTGACAGTGTATGTGTGTATGAGCATATTCTAAAATAATACGACAGTAGAGTGTGTCATGTGATAGGAACTATTAGGGAATGTGTGTGTGTATAACATAGTGTGACAGCCTATGTATGGGTGTGTACATGTAATAAGTGTCAGTAGGAACCTGTGTATAGCAGTAAGGATGCCCAAATCTCAGGAACAAAGTGACAGTGTGTTAATATCATATTTAAATGACAGTTAGTGTGTACACTAGTGTTCTTAGGATAATCAAGTAAATGACAGTAATACATTCAATCCCAAACACAATTTGAAAACTCAATTCCCAACACCAAACATAAACTCAACAAACAATTTAGGAATTAATCTAAATCTCAGATTTGGCAGTTAGTAAATCAGTGCATAACACATATGTATTCAGGAATTCGAGTAATTGACAGTTTGTTAATCTGGAAAACAGAAACAGTCCTAAACCCATTTCGAAATCCAGTCAATCCCCTAGCTAACATGAAACCAATCATTCAAGTAATCTAATGCATATGTAAAGGAATTAACATGGTAATTAACATCAAAAATTCAGTTCAGTTAAACAGTGTCTTAGGAAAAATCAAGTTCAATATACATAGCAGTTTTCAGAAAATACATAGGACAGTTCAGTTTATAGTTAGCATGCCCAAATCAATTCGAAAACCTAAAATCAATCACCAACCATGATCCTAACATGTACAGAATCCTAACTAACATGTTAACCATAGAATTTATCAAATGAAATCAAAATTTAACCACAATATTTCAAACTCTGAAAGAAGGGTATCAGAAAATTGGGAATTCTCAAACTGAATTCGAAAATACAATTAAACACATACAAATAGGTTAGGGTAGAGTCGTACACATGTCCAGAGTCCACACGAGTCCCCGTGTGTCCCTACGACTGGACACGACATGTCCAAGTCACGAAACAAGCACAGATACTATCGCGTGCACGGACTGCATCGTGCTGCGATGCAGTCGCCTCGTGGACATGACACGTGACACATCATGCCATGTGGTTGTGCACATGTGTTTGCCAGGTATAGTGCTAGGTCCTAGGATGCCTGTATCGAGTCGGGGTCGTGTCATGTCTGAGTTTTAAAGCCGTATCAGTGGGGTTTCTCTCGCGTGTGCAGTGTCAGTACGGGTCAGTGCGAGGGGGATAACTCCTCGAATACTCTACCAATCCACCCCAAATTTTGGGAGGATGGTGACAGAGGTTGCCCCCTCGTGTCCACCAAAAATCAGGTCATAAGAGTCCGTGTCGTGTCCTGTGTCGAGCCCGTACAGCAGGGGACTGCACGGGCACAGTGCTGTGTCTCGTGTGTGCATGTGTATCCAAATTTGGACACGAAAAGTGTCCAAAAACATGCTCAGTAGGGTACGAATACAATATACATGTATAAAAGAACATTCCCATTCAATCACTTTTCAAAATTATCAAAATACATCCTATTGAGGCATTCTAACAAACACATATACTTACACATTGACACGTGTCCGATACGGACACCAAACAGACACAGTTTCCTACCAAACTTGAGGGACAGCTAGAGGACACCTAGATCTAGCCTAATATGCAAAGAAATCAGAATTAAAATGCAATTTGAGGAGCTTTACCTATAGGTGCAAAGATCAAGAAAAAGTCCCAAATCGGTTGATTCCTGATGCTAGCCAAATCCTCCAAATTGCTCTTAGACTGAAATTACTCCTCAAAATTAGCAAGTAGAGGTTGATAGAATCATATGCAAAAGATTTGGGTCCAAAAGGATTTAAATGAATTTACTAGGAATTTTGGAAGATGGAATTTACCTTTCTTTCTAAAACTTGGTTGAACACACAAAAGAGGCAAGAACAAGAAAGGAGGCATTAAATAGGAGTAGAAATCCTATTACGGATGGTCACTTAGGGTTTGGTTAGGGTTAGGGCTTCAAGTTATGGGCCTATGGGCTTAAGTCACAAGTCATGGAATTAAAATCATAAGTCATGAAATCAATGCACCTATTCTATTCCTCCTATTTGAAAACTAGATTCTAATGTCTAGAATGAGGTTAACTTAAGTTAGACTGGGGTCACACAATGCTAACCAAGTCACTATAGCTAGAGTCAACATCTAGGTTAGCCTACAAAGTCTTAACTAGCAAAAATCAAAATTAACAATCACCAATGCAATAAATCATGAAATAATTCAAAGAGGCCAAATGACCAAAATACCCTCATGCTCAAAAGTAAAAATAAAATTATCCTAATAACATGGTTAGGCTTTAGGTCAGACAGTCTCTCAGGTTACACTAGCAAAGCATCAAAAATCACAAGCCATAACTTAAAACAGTTTTAAATTGATTAAAAATCACCAAAAATTATAATGTGATATAAATACAAATAAATAATAATTATAATCACAAAAGTTTTAAATTATCTTCATTTAGAAAACTGGGTGTTACACCAGTAGAGCAGGGACCAGTTGGAGATCAGCAAGGGGTAGCCCCTCTACCTGGACAGATTCATTTTGAGAATGTTACCGAACATGAGCCAATTGAGTCGCAGAGGCCAGATGTTCCCGTACCTCCAGTGATGCCGATAGTACCAGTAGCACTAGACGTACCAACACTATTGCAGATTATCATAGAGTTATTGGAGACCCAACAACACCAGACGACAGTCCAACAACAACAACAGACCCAACAACAAGAACAGAATGTGCTACTGAATCAGGGGTTACAGTTAGCCCTTGAGAGAAGTGTCAAGAATTATTCAGGAGCATCGAGGAGGTTTTGTCGACTTAACCCAAGATACTTTGATGGCATGAAGGATGCCATTACAGCGGATGCTTGGCTTCAGGATATTGAGGACATATTGACAGCAGTAAAGGTTCCAGCATGAGAGAAGGTTGACCAGGTCGGACTGTTACTTCAGGATCTCGCCCGCGACTGGTGGACATCAGAAGAGGTTGGAATGAGGCGTCTTGTTCCAAGGGATAGCTTTAGTACTAGATTCAAGGCCAAGTACTGTCACCCTCGAATTTCGTTACACGTATTTTGGAATACGTGTACGTATCTCGGACCCATATTTTGACTTATTCTGACTTGCTAGTCTTGGATTTTGTATTGGCATAGGTTAGTGTGGTCTATTTTAGCTTGGGCATGCATCGGATTCGGTTGGGTTTGGTATGGTTTGGCTTGGTTTGTGTTAGTGTGCAAACCCCCACCTACCACCATCCCCCATTTATTAACCCAACAACCCTTCTCTCTCCTCATTCATTTCTTATTACTGCTCTTCTTCTTCTTCTTCTTCTTCATTTCTCTATCAAACCCCCACCGTAGGCAAGTGTAACTTGCTACCACAAGAGAACACCATGCTTTTATTGATCATTTAGCTTCCTTGTCTGATTTTAAACTACTTTAGAACTTGGCTTTTCTCATTTTGAAGCATGGATTTTTGTAGATCTAAGTTTTGATCATATTCGGATTTCTTGAGTCTTGATCTAGTAAAATACCTTGTTTTTGAAAACTGAGAGTTCCATGTAGTAGAGATCTCGATTTTGCGCAACTTGGATTTTGGAAGGATGGATTTCGTCTAGCATTGACCGAGTTTTGGGTTCGTGAGTTCTTGAGTCCCATGGCTGTATGTTCTCAGCCTTGGGAAGGAGACAACTCCTGTACGCACACATTTAAAGTGCCTGTATAGTGTTTTCCTTCCTTACGCACACGTTTTCACGTGCCAGCGTAGTAGTGCATCCCTTTTTACGCACACGCATTTGCGTGAAAGCGTATTCTGTTCTACGCCGAGTTCACTCGAACTCTACGTAGGGACCCTCCTGCTCGTGTAGAGTTGTTCTCGCGTAGAGTCCCACTCGTATAGAGTCTTGCTCGAGTGCTTGTTCTCGTAAAGCGGTCCTTTCTTGGTTTTGCTCGCGTAAAGCTATTCTTACGCTTGGGGCTCCTTGGCCTAGCGTAGTTTCATTCGCGTAGAGGCCTTGAGCCCCTAAACGTACCTTGTTTGCCCCTTTATGTTCTTGTACCCTTTGTCATGAACTTACTATCACGAAGTGATTGATATGATTGAAATGATAACCTATAGACGGCATGATTTTGTGACAACTCATGATAGTGGCCCGTCGTGGTGCACTCCTAACAAGTAACAAGTACAAGTAACACGACATGATGGTGACCCGTTATGGTGCACTCCTGACAAGTAATCCTGACATGAACTCATGAACACCGTTGCGACTGTTATCTTGACCTGCTAAGTAATCTTGACATGTAAACCTTGAACGCTGTTGCGACGGCTAACTTGACATGCTAAGAACATTCTCGTCTTGATACCGTAGGTGCTTGCTTGAAACCTGTTTGTACAAGCTACTAGTCTAGTCCCGTCTTGCATCATGTCTAGGATATGAGTCCCTGGTTACCACGGTCAGGGACTCATACTGAATCTGACTAAGGTTAATAACTAGATTGATCAAGTAGTACATATAGAGAGATGTTCCCAATTATAGGCGATCCCGTTATTCCGGCCACACCTAAGGGACTTGTATCCTGCCGTCGAGTAAGGCACATTTCCAGCCTACTGTCATATGGGGCACTTCATGAAACAAGTACAAGGCACACTGTTATGTATTGTACTCTAAGCCATCTAATAATTCTGGATCTTTGATAATCAACCTCGCCTGGATAACCTGGATAGCTGCAGGGCTTATGATTGCGGAAACATCTCATTACATCTTGCTAGTAACTAGGCTTGTGATAACCCTAGCTAGTTAAAGTATCAAGCCGTACTCATTGCTTGGCCGTGATTGATTGGATGGAGTCCAGCCCAGTCTAGTCTTGTCCTGATCCTGTACAAGATTATTACATTACCTGATTGCTTGTGCTTTACTTTATCGATAAATGGTAGAAAACCAAGTTCCGTTCAGATGAAGGGTTACAACCCCGGTCCTTATTTGGTTTAAGGGTTGTAACTTGGTTATCTAAATAGTCCCATGGTTATCTTATCGTATATCATCATAATTTTTCATATTCTTCAGTCTTTTATTATATAATTATGTTTTGTGCTAATTGCTGGTTTTAGTTCTTAAGTGAAGCATCCCTTGTGGCACTTGCTCTTTCTGGGGTCTGATCCAGCTAGTTTTGTATGGCCAGATTTCGGAGCAGCTCCCAAGGATCTTCCTGCCTTCTAGCCAGATGGTGACCACTAGAAGAAACCCTGGCAACGAGTGGGTTTTATTTTGCTCTCCCACTCTATTGTAAAATTATTCTTTTGAGGCGTTTAGCCGCCGAGCAAGTGTTATCTCGTTTGCAACTTTACTTACTGTCTGCCTACGGGCTGTAACATGATTGACAAATCCTAGGGTTGATCATGTATGACTTAAACTCTTGCTAGTCTTCGCATTTTGTATGACTAGCTTCATGATCATCTGAATATGTAATGTATGGGACATCTTACTTAGTATGTCTGATGATCTACCATCTTGTTACATTTACTTGCTTGCTTGAGATTGAGACACTAGACTTGTTCTTGACCTTAAGAGACTATTGGCTTATAGTTAAACCCTCATGTATCTAGACAGCTGTGGCCGTATATCGTGGTGGAATTTATTTTAATATACGTAGCTGGCTGTGTCTGTCCTTCGCTCTCCAGTATTCTGGATCCGGGGCGTGACACGGTTTAAGTGGTGGCCCATACAGGTCTTAAAAATTAAGATATGTGAGGGTTTCACGAAATAGATATCTCAATCAGCACTCGCCTTTGATCTCTACTCGTGTCTTCTAATCTTTCCGAAATCTTGATCTGGTCACATGCTTATATCCTTGATCTATCATGGTCCTTCCTTATTGTTCCCTATGTCGTTTTTTCAGCGGCATTGTTCCTGGTCCTACCGATCAGCAAGGCGGAGCACCTCCAGTGAACCAGCAGCAACCTGGAGATCAAGCCCAGCACTTAGGGGTAGCCTCCAGAGTCATGCCTACCGGGGGTCAAGAGCCACCAGTTCAGTTCGTCCAGCCTACAGAGCCTGATGATGTGTCATGACCCGCACCCGCTTTTCGGATACGAGACGTGTCCAAGCCAGCCTACGCCGCAGAGTCGGCGGTAGAACGCTGTCAAGCCCGCAAGGAATAAATGCTCAAAAATCACATTTGCTGCTCATTCACATTACTAAATTTATTACAACATTTACAAGATTTATAATTAAAGAAAATACAAGATTTACAGTTAATGAAATTGATACAATTGCTTTCTATTTCTAGGTCGGCCTCAGCATAACCAAGTCCTCCCAGTGCTAAGAGTGATCGCGGCTACACCTGAAAAATGTTGGTTTCCAGTCAGGAATGGAACAAGTACACAAATCGACGGTAATGCAAAACACAATAGAATTAACAAGACATGAAAATAGCATATGAGAAGTAAAAACTGGAAGATAACTGATGACATAGCACGATAGAGAAGTAAACAAGGAAAAACTAATAAAAGACATCTATCTAGGTGGTGTGAAATATCTTTTTCGACATGTGAACGGCTAGGGGGTAAATCCGGCTCACTGCACGTGTCGTGTGCAGCTGCTATCATGCAATAATAGACATTTTGGGGATATTTCTGGGTAGTTCACATGTGTACTAAGATATTTTCCTTCCCGACTACTCCGTGTGACGAGCGTGTCAACAAGCAGCAAGATATATGTATAGACATGAAATGAAAAGACTACTATGAATCGGAAAGCAATCAGAAAGTGCACTTGCCTGAGGTCCTTAGCTGGAGAAACCAACAATTTCGTTGTGTTTGAAATAGTCCACTTAGCCTAGGGTAATGTTCGGGTTGCAAGAAAATATGAAATTATCGATTAGTCATGATGGCAATCTAATCTAAGAGAAATTGATTTAAGAAGAGAGAATTCTCATTTAGAGAAACGTATATATTATTGTAGGTGCGTAAAAAGTGTTTCAATGAGGGAGTCATCTCAGTCATAAGTGGCCCGCTTTACGCCTAACAGAGCAGGGAATTTCTTTACGCCCAAGACAAGGCTAATTGTATTACGCCTAAGCAGATTGATCTTTTTACGCTTGGGTCTACACCAGTGATTTTACGCCAAGGACTGAAGCAGCCTCTTTCACGCTGGACAAAAGCCATCAAATCTCGCATTTAAAGCTGACTTTGACATGAAGATATCAATGATGGCATTTACCACAGAATTCAATGGAATTTGTCTCATACAAAGACCATTGTTGTCGTTTATATAGATCGAGCTACTTTACGCTCACTGAATGGTTTCTTTTACGCACGGGGTTTTACATGAGTCTTTACGCTCATAAAAAACAATGTGTGCGTGAAGTCTATTTGAGCCATTTTACGCTCAAGGTTATTCGATAACCGCTTTACGCTGGAAACCCATGACAGAACTAGTTTACGCTCATCTTTTTACGCTCGATTCGTTCTGGCCAGTCTGGAACGTGGTGTGCCTACGTGGTCTTCATGCCACCTATTTCGAAGAACGTGTGTACATGTATCCTATTCTTACTGAAATGATGGGACACGTGTTAGCACATACAGAGGATGATTCTGATCGTGGAGGGCAGTTGTTAGCGTAAAGACAGATGTTGATACTCTTTTACGCACGAAAGCCCCAGTCTATAAATAGACTCATTTTTTCTCATACAACAAACACACACAGAGGGAGAGACAGGAGAGAATACAGAGATCAGAGCTTCGAGATTTTGATTCTCTAGAGCATCCTTCTTCAACTTTTCTTCCAGAACAAAGTGAAGCAAAGCAGGAAAGCATTCGGCCTCGCCATCAGTGCCCAAGTGCGTCGATACCTTTCTGGTGCATTAGTTCTTCCAAATTGTTCTACTTCAAGCAGTGATCTTCATCATCATCATATGGTCCAAGGAACAAAGGGATCGTTTACGAATCAGACTTCCATAGCAATACTTTCCCAGAATTAAATTTGTACTTCTCGTACTTTTCTTCTTGTTTTTGTTTTCAAAAGCCAATTCCTCCAAGGCATTTTGTTAATCGAAACAAAAATGGCGACTCTGCTGGGGACGACCTTCTCCTCTGACGAGGAGGCGATTGCTCAATATGATGATGTTTTGGTCGGTTCGACCAAGAAGACTCTGGTGGTACACTTCGACCAGACTGCCTATGAAGAGATGCTCCGAACTGGGGGTGGTTCTCGCCATTCCAATGTTCAAAAGTCTCGCAAAGCACGAAAAGTTTGGATTCCCAAATCCAAAGTGATTTCTGATCTCTCTGCTGCTTCTGTTGACAAGGGGGTTCTTCCCACTCCTGTCGTAGGGGCTTCCGTTCATAACGAGGCAGTCCCTACTTCAAAGTTGTACTCGAAGTGTGACGATTTGTCTCCCGTTTGTAACGGTAAAGATAACCAGGTTTCACACCCACCGCGTAAAAATCAAGTTTTGCGCTCAGTGGGTAAGAACCAAATTTTACGCTCAGTTCATAAGAATGAGACTCCCGTTCGTAATGGGGCAGACTCTAAAGCTTGTGCTTCTGGGTGTAAGAATCAGTCTCCCGTCGGTGACGCGGTAGGCCCAAATAAATTACGCTTCTCGCGTAAAACAAAATCTCCCGTTGGAAACGTGGCAGATAACAAGATTTTACGTTCCATGCGTAAAGATAAATCTCCTGTCTATGACAGTATAGATGAAATTCACAAAGATGCTCACATGTCGAATGTGAATGTATCTAAACGTGTGCAGCGTAAAAATATTGTTGGTAAAACTTCCGTTCTACACCAACGACCTTCTTATACTGCTTTACGCAAGGTACCAAAATTACAAATCACACGCCAGGAAAATGGAGTCCTGCGTGCTAAATCTCAAGATTTACGCACACAATTCCAAACGCGTAGAAATATACAAATTGGTTCTGCGAATGCAGCCAGTAATCTTCTTTATACACAAGGGACTAAACGTTTTTTCACCCCCAATGTAATAAAGAAGAATACTTCATCCACTCCTTCTGACTTACGTGAATTGCTAATACAAAAGCGTAAGAATAGACAATCTCCGGTGACATTCCCCCAAGAAAAACATCTTTGTGAATACCACCAGGTTGTGATCAACTGTTGTTGTTCGGCTTCAAGACGATCAGTTTTTGATCGATTGAGTTTCAATGTACCTCCACATCAAGCTGAAGACCAAGAACATGAACCGCCATATGTGTCAGTCAACATGGCATCTCATACTAACAGAGGACGACGTCCAAGACGGAACACGTCCCAAACTCTAAGTCAACAACAGTTCAACAGGCTTCTTGATTCCTTTGAAGGAGTATATCAGAATACTCGATCAAGAAGACGAAGACAATTGCAGACTTCTGATTCAGAGGCTGGGGGTACTCAATCTTTTGAGTCTGATACCGATAGCGTGGATTCGTACTTCTATACAAACCCTTCTGTATCTTCAAGAGAGGTTGAATCCTACGCTGTTGGAGATGAGCCTGAGACGTCATCTGCTAATACAGAACAACGTCTCACTGCTGTTGAACAATCACTGAAGGATATGCTTAATATGGTGCAAAGCATGCATCAAATAATTTTGAATCAGCAAACTGCTCAACCGACAGTAGTGACACCGGTACCAGTAGCAGCACAAGTTCAAGATAGTCAAGGGGCTGAAATACCTTTGAACATTCAAGAGCCTGCTGCTAATCAAAATTCTGCATCTCCGGATCCCATTCTTCTAGAAGATGTACCACCTCCAGTGGGGGTCATGGTGCACCCAACGACTACTCAGTCAAATGTGCTTCCTCAAACCAGTGAAGCCATTCAAGCAGTGCGT
This sequence comes from Iris pallida, assembly GCA_029216955.1. NCBI lineage: Eukaryota > Viridiplantae > Streptophyta > Magnoliopsida > Asparagales > Iridaceae > Iris > Iris pallida. The sequence goes on along the minus strand of JANAVB010004599.1, from coordinate 14,687,911 downwards.
GAACTTAAAACACAGTTTGAAGTTTTGAGGCACAAAGATCAACTCCAGAGGCTAGGGATTAAGTAACCTTATCCGCCTTATTGGAATGACGTACCCTTTCCACCGAAGTTCAAGCCACAATCCATGGTTTTGTTCGATGGAAAAGCATCTCCCAGTCAATATATCAATTACTTTGATATTATGACTGTACACTTGCAGAAAAATGATGTTCTTCTCACCCGAGTGTTCATCAGATGTCTGACGGGTTCAGCTTACGACTGGTATCGCAGCTTACCTGATAACTCTATTTCGTCTTTTGACGAATTCAAAGCAATGTTCCTCTCCCGCTTCTATGAAGGAGGTATGGACATGAACATGTCCTCCTTGATAGAAATCAAACAAAAGGAGAAAGAAGATACTCGGACTTTCATTGAACGCTTCCGACAGGCTACTCTAAAGATGCCTCCTGGTATGCCAGATTCAGCGTTGATTGACACATGCAAGATGAATCTGTGACCATCCATCGCTGTCTTTACGGGTTCCCAATTCACAGATTGGGCTTTGTTCATTATAGCAGCGGTTTCTGCCGAGACCAATGGTAGGTTGGCTCGCGAACATGGGATGATTTTCGCGTCAGAAGATAAAGGGAAGAAAAATAATCCTGGCAATAATCCCGGTAATCGTAATGTGAAAGGAAAAGATACTCTTATGGTCAATCTTTCCAAGAGCAAGACGACATCAAGCAATCAAGAATCTTCCAAGCCAAAGGAAGAATACTCCTTTGACGAAAGCGATATCCCAGGGATATTCCAATGTCTGGTCAAAAGTGGTAAACTTCAGATTCCAGAGCCAAAAAGGCCTAATGAGGTGAATTTGACTGACAATCCCAAGTATTATATCTATCATAGATACATTAATCATCCTACCAGTGCTTGCTATGTCTTGAAAAAGAAGATCCAAGAGCTGATAAATGGTGGCGCCATCGCTTTAACCAATGATGACTATACGGTGACAACCAATATGGTTTCTCTTCAGTTTGGGGATTTTTCTCCACAGCAAGTCCCAGATGGAATTATACCGATTCCGAAGGCGACGATGAAGATTATGAATATCCCGCCTGCCAGGGAAGAAAATACAGAATTGCTGCCTCTCACATTGAAGAATGGTGAAATCATGTGGGTATATCCTGACTTAGTGCCTGAACTGGAAAATGAAGGTAAAACTTCAAAATCCAAGAAATGCAAGAAAGTCAAAACTTGCAACATGATCTCTCATATTATTCTAGATTCTGATGACTTGGATCATCTATGGGACGGCCTCCCTCTGGAAGATAGACTGAAAGGACTAAACATCTGTCCTCCAAGTCTAGCTCCTCCTACCAAGCTCAAGCTTACTCATCAGCAGTGGCTAGCCATGAATAGTGTTCCTTTATACCGGGCACAACGAGTCTTTGCTGCTTATGAAAAGGCTCCAACATGGATTTCTCCTCGTTTCCCGAATCCTTCTTCTTCCTTAACTACAGAGACATTTGTACTTCATTCTCCGGTAGTTGCAGAGATTCATTCCTCGTCCTGTGCTGAAACGTCTGTTCAAAGTCCACTGCCTATCCATTTGTATAGTCAGCAATCTGTCATTCTCATGAAGAAGATGGGTTACGACTTTCAAAAGGCCGAAGGTTTGAACCATGATAAAGGAATCCGTCTTCCTTTACAAATTCAAAATCAGAATTCTACCGCTGGATTGGGTTCTGAAATTTCTCGTAACCATCCTCGCAAGAAGAAGGCTAAAGGAAGAAAGACTAAATCCTGTAATATGGTACTTTCTTCTCCTGAGCCTGAAGAAGAAACTTTTGCTGGTACGAACGATCTAGAATCACCATTGATCGTCAATATTGGCAATTCTATGCAGAAGACGGATGATGGTCCACCGTTGACTAATCTGAAGCGTAGTAATCAGACTATAAATGATGTAAATATTGCTCATCTCTTTGATATCAATGAAGATTTCCTTTTCGAGTATATGGCTGTCAAGTTTATTGAGAAAATGACTTTATCTTCTGATAATCAAAGTCATCAATATAAAGACAACATAGATTCCTCATATGATGAATCCAGACAGATATTCTCAGTCAATATGGTTCAAACCGATGATGAATCAGAGCCATTTGAGAATGATCCTTGGGCTCAACAGATGGATACTCAATGGGAACTTCGTTTTGAACAGCGACAGCCACCTACAGAGGATGAGGTTATCCAGATCGATGTTGGAAATGGAATTACGCCCAAACCAATATTCATCAGTAAGAATCTTTCTGAAAATGAAAGGGAAGAATTGACAAAACTTATCAAAGATTATATTGACATCTTTGCATGAAGTTATGAGGATATGCCAGGACTAGATCCTAAAGTTGCTACTCATAAACTTAATATTTTGCCTAATGTCAAACCTGTAAAACAACAGCAACGGCGCTTTAGACCAGATATGATGGATGCAATTGAAGCAAAAGTCAAAAAGCTGATCACTTGTGGTTTCGTTCGTGAAGAACAACACCCTAATTGGGTGGCCAATATCGTTCCTGCTATGAAAAAGCACGGAAAAGTCCGAGTTTGTATAGATTACCGAGATCTTAATACAGCCTGTCTAAAGGACGAATTTCCACTTCCCATTACTGATGTTATGATAGACAATACAAGCGGTTTTGAACGTATGTCTTTCATGGACGGATTCTCAGGATACAATCAGATCAAGATGCATCCAGAAGATGAGAAGCATACATCTTTTCGAACACCCCTTGGGGTTTTCTGCTATACGGTTATGCCGTTTGGTCTTAAAAACGCCGGTGCCACATATCAACGGGCTATGAGCAATATCTTTCAAGAACATCTACGGAAAACAGTTGAATGCTACGTAGATGACATTGCTGTTAAAAGTCGGTCAAAGAATGATCACATTCAAGACTTGAAGACAGTTTTTGAATTAATGCGTCAACATCAATTGAAAATGAACCCTACTAAATCTTTCTTAGGGGTGTCCAGTGGCAAGTTTTTAGGATTTGTTATTACCTCTCAGGGTATCCATGTTGATCCTGATAAGGTTAAAGCAATTCTTGAAATGCGCCCTCCTCGTAATCTGAAAGAACTCCGTGGCTTCCAGGGCCGTATTGCTTATATTAGAAGATTTATATCTAATCTTTTCGGGAGATGTCAACCTTTCTCCCGTCTATTAAAGAAAGGAGTATCTTTTGTCTGGGATGAAGCATGTCAAAATGCCTTCAATGACATTAAACAATATCTTACAAACCCACCTGTTCTGGTACCTCCGGTGATAGGAAGACCATTTTTGCTGTACGTTCGAGCCTTGGATCATTCACTTGGGGCTCTTCTGGCACAAAAAAGCGATATGGGTCATGAATAAGTGATATATTATCTGAGCAGAACGATGGTAGGAGCTGAACACAGATATACTCCTGTAGAAAAGGAATGTCTAGCTTTGGTTTTTGCCGTCCAAAAGACAAGGCACTATGTCACTGGACAGACTATCCATGTCATCTCCAGAATAAATCCCATTCGGGTATTGATGAGGAAATCGAGCATTCTTAATTCCAGGTTAGCTACCTGGGCAATGTTGCTCACTCCTTATGACATGGTCTATGTGCCTCAAAAATCAGTAAAGGGCCAAGCATTAGCTGATTTCTTAGCTGCTTACCCTGTACCTGAAACTTCGAAGTTATATGAAGACATTCCAGACGAAGTAGTGGATTGCAACATGGCTTTGAAAAATAACATATGGCAATTATATTTTGATGGAGCATCACGAGCGGGACCTAAAGGCAATATTGTCTCTGGGATAGGAATTGTCTTGGTTTTTCCTGACAAAATGGTTATATACCGTGCCTATTCTCTTAATGAGCCATGCTCTAACAATGTAGCTGAATATAATGCTCTATTGATTGGTCTCCAAGTAGCAAAACAATTAGATATCGGATTCCTAGAAGCTTATGGAGATTCACAATTGATCGTCAATCAAGTTAGAGGGACGTATGAAGTCAGAAATCCTGATCTCATCCCTTATCATCAGGTGGTAGTCGAGTTGGTCCTTTCATTCAAAGGATTCTTCATTGAATTTGTACCACGTTCTCGGAATGTAAAAGCTGACGCTCTTGCCAGCTTAGCTGCAGATTTGGCTGTCCCGATCCGAAAGCAAAATACAATTACCTTGTTAGATCGAGATTTGTTCTGTGTGAAGAGTAATCTACATATCGAACAAAGTTATGTTACAGAGACAAGTTCCCAGCAGAAAGATTGGAGAACACCATTTATTGATTATGCAGTTCATGGAATTTTGCCCGAAGACCTAAAGAAGCTGCATCAATTAAAAGACGATCATTTCGATTCTATTACGATCCGTCTTTACATATGCTATATCGGCGTTCATATGACGGACTCTTGCTGTATTGTCTTTCAGAAAGCAAAGCCAAACAAATACTGCGTGAGGCTCATGATGGTGTCTGTGGTGCCCATCAACCGGGTCCAAAGTTACAAGATCGTATTCGAAGAATGGGGTTTTATTGGCCCTCTATGATAGCAGATGCTGTAGACTATGCCAGAAGATGTAAAGCATGCCAGATTTACGCAGACTTTATTCATCAACCTTCTGAATTTCTACATCCTACAGCAGCCTCTTGGCCTTTCGAAGCTTGGGGTATGGACATTATTGGTCCTATTAACCCCCCTTCCGTCAAAGGACATCGGTTTATACTAGCTATAACCGATTACTTTTCAAAGTGGGCAGAAGCAGTTCCACTTGTTGAAGTAAAGACATCTAATGTAGTCAGCTTCATTAAACATCATGTCATTTGTCGTTTCGGGATTCCTCGACGAATAATTCATGACAATGGACCATAATTTTCCAGCCAGGCATTTTATCGGTTCTGTGACAAGAACCGAATTCAAAATCTGGCTTCTACGACTTATAATCCGACTGCTAATGGTTTAGCTGAAGCCTTCAACAAAATGATCATCAAACTTCTCAAAAAGTTTGTCTCTTCTAATAAAAGAGATTGGAATGAGAAGCTTGGAGAATATTTATGGGCATACCGAACAACAGTCCGGACTCCTACTAGTTTTATACCATTTTCACTGGTTTATGGTTGCGAAGCTGTCCTCCCATTGGAAATCCAGATCCCTTCTCTCCGAATCGCTATTGCTAATGAGCTAACTACAGAGAATAATGATCGCTTACGCCTCCAAGAACTTGAAGGATTGGACGAGAAGCGTCTTCAAGCACAACAGCATATTGAGCTATATCAAGCCCGTATATCTCGAACTTTCAATCGTAAAGTCAAAGAGAGGGTATTCAAAATTGGCGAACTTGTGTTGGCTGTCCGAAGGCCAATGGTGATGACTCACAAGAGCAAAGGGAAGTTCCAAGTAAAATGGGAAGGCCCGTATGTGATTGAGTCCGTGTTCTCTAATGGTGCTTACCGGTTGTCAAAACCCAATGGAGATCTACTCATGCTGCCGATCAATGGCAAATTTCTCAAGAAATACTATGTATAAAAAGAAAAAAAAAGAGACAGGACAAAAATAAAACTTCTTTTATTATTTTTGTTCAAAATAAAAGATTAAGGACGAGGGCCACTCCCTTCCTTATTGAATACATAGTCAGCCAATGCAGAGAAGGCATCGTTTCCTGAACCCATGAAAAATTGGCAGACAGCCATCCTCAATGATTCTTCTTTAGGAGTTTTCCCAAGCTCTACAAGGAAAGCAAGAATGTCCTGGGGCGACTTGGGCGTAGAAGAACTGTTGCTTACTTCAGTCGGGCTCGTCACTATTGGCTCAGCGGGGCAGGTCTCAGTGATGTCCTCAATATCCCTAGAGACTTCATTCTTTTGCTGTGCATCCTCAGAAGACATTCTTAATTGAGGAGCAGAAACGGGAATGGAAAGGTTACAGAGAGTTCTCGTCTATTTATAGAAGAGGATTATTAATGAACCGGTCTCTGAAATTGAAAACAACTTCTCATTTCCGAAAAGACCCATTCGTTCATATTACTAGGTTCATCCATTTAATTATGGAATTGAATCGTTCTTTCTGTCCCCAAAAAACACGCTGATTCATCCTCTGTTTCCAAGAAACACGTTGAAACCTCCACCACCTTGACATTTACGCTCACAACATCTGTCTCCTTAGCCCCCAGCCACCAAGATTTGGTTAAGCTGATTTCTTGTCTCTGGGAAAGAGATTTTATATATCTTCTATTTTATCGATTGATTAGAAGGTGGGATTTGCTATTTATCATGTTTCCATGACCTCTGAATAAATAACCTACTTCCTTTTTCCTATCTATCACTTCTACTTTCGACCTCTGTATAGATATTAATTGAATTTTCTTTTGAGTTCATATATGCTATTATGTCCATATTACCTCTGATAGCATCATATACTCTAAAACAGAAAATAAGATTTTATTTATCTATCATGTCCATATTACATCCAGATAGATACAAATCATTGATCATAGAAGAATCATCATTTCATTCCCATACTATCATAAAAGTCTATTACATTTCTTAGACTTTTCTTTATAATGGAAATCTATTACAAATTTTGGATTTTCATTCTATACCACAACAATAACCTAATGGAGATCTATCTTCTTCTTTGGATCTTCTCCGTCGGACCTTCTCCGTCGGGTTCGTTGTTGGTGGCAGTTCCTGACTGTCTGAGCCCCAGTGGTAACCGGAACAGCAGGAAACAAACTCTGGTCTTATCTCTCAGACGAGAGGAGAACCCCAGAGTAGGGCAGCCCGAAGGCGTGTTGCTGCCAATACAACTGGTGGATTAGGGGCAGCACCTCAAAGGAGATAAGAACGTATCCAGCATTGGGATACGATTCCTAGTTCTGCCGTGAAAGGAACTCTACTACCCGATCCCTGGGGTAGAGTTGACTCCACCGTCCAACTCTCTGTGTATAAAGGCTCTTCCTACCAACGGAGGAAGACCGTTCTATCTCACGAAGAGTTCTGAGTTGTTTGATTTGCGCGTCAAAAGCACATGAGCTCCCTGATGTTGATGTCAGAAGAACGCTCTCCACAGCGTCGAAGTCACCAATGCCAGTTCTGAAAAAGCTCTTCAGCCAGGCTTCTGCAGAAAACAAAGAAGAAGAAGTGTCATCAAATGCGTATCGAACGCTAACTAAAGATAGATGGCAAGGCTTTTACGCCAGTGTTTCAACAAGGCTTTTACGCCAGTGCTTCAAACAAGGCTTTTACGCCAGTACTTCAGCAAGGCCTTACGCTCGTAAAATAGCCATTTTCAAAAACAAGAAATTCGAAGACAGATATTTACTTACGGTCGAACTTGCCATTTGAGTCGAAAGGTTTGGCTCTAATGATGGTTGAATCTACGCCTAATGATCGGCCATGCAAAGGAACAACGTTGAAAAGCTCCGCCATCTCTTATTTGAAGAACAACATCGCAGAAAGCTATCTTCAGGAGGATGAGTACGAGAATACATGAAACATTCTCGGCTATTTATAAAGACTGAAGAAGTTATTAAGATGAGTCTATTTCGGAAGAAGATCTTATTTAAAGGATCTTGTAACCATAAGATAGACATCACGTGTTGGTTTGTTTCTTGGGAATCAACAATCACGGAAGCAGTCAACAGAAGTGCATAAACAAATGCACGTTCATAGATGGGGTTAAAACATCAAATATTTTATTTATAAAGGATGGAAGCGGATCCCTACATATAAAAGTTGCAGTACACAGAATATTATTATTCTTTGGGTTGACAAAGGGATGCACCCAACTCACGCATACTGCGAATCCCAGAGCGACGCATCAGACAAAGGAATGCTTCTGCGTCACCCGGTCCCTCGTATGCAGTTGAAGGACCACCATCAATACGACTGAAGACTGCTGGGGTCAGCCCAAAGCACTTTAGAAGATTTTGCGCTCGCTCGTTCTCTATCTCGAGGTTAAGCCTGGCGACCGAGGCACCCTCCACAATTGGCTCTTTCTTTGGCGCCATATCAACTATGAGGATGAATATTAAGAGTAAAGAGTTTGTCCTTATTTATACAAATTAAAATGACTCTTCACATTCCTCATTGGAAACCGCTCACTCGGGAAGATGAAGATACATTTGAAAGTTACGAATAAGAAAATTTATTGTGGCGGTTAAAGTGTTGACCAACATTATTTTTCTCTCTTGAACATTACGCTGACTGTTGGATATCCCCGCTCTTACGCGGTCGACTGTTGTGTATCCCGAATTTTGCGCTCAGCAAATCTCAACTTTTACGCTTCTGTTCAAAGTGTTTCAAATTTTGGGACATTTGAAAACTTTGAAGGGGGTCTTGTAGGAGCGTAAAAAGTGTTTCAATGAGGGAATCATCTCAGTCATAAGTGGCCCGCTTTACGCCTAACAGAGCAGGGAATTTCTTTACGCCCAAGACAAGGCTAATTGTATTACGCCTAAGCAAATTGATCTTTTTACGCTTGGGTCTACACCGGTGATTTTACGCCAAGGACTGAAGCAGCCTCTTTCACGCTGGACAAAAGCCATCAAATCTCGCATTTAAAGCTGACTTTGACATGAAGATATCAATGATGGCATTTACCACAGAATTCAATGGAATTTGTCTCATACAAAGACCATTGTTGTCGTTTATAGAGATCGAGCTACTTTACGCTCACTGAATGGTTTCTTTTACGCACGGGGTTTTACATGAGTCTTTACGCTCATAAAAAATAATGTGTGCGTGAAGTCTATTTGAGCCATTTTACGCTCAAGGTTATTCGATAACCGCTTTACGCTGGAAACCCATGACAGAGCTAGTTTATGCTCATCTTTTTACGCCCGATTCGTTCTGGCCAGTCTGGAACGTGGTGTGCCTACGTGGTCTTCATGCCACCTATTTCGAAGAACGTGTGTACATGTATCCTATTCTTACTGAAATGATGGGATACGTGTCAGCACATACAGAGGATGATTCTGATCGTGGAGGGCAGTTGTTAGCGTAAAGATAGATGTTGATACTCTTTTACGCACGAAAGCCCCAGTCTATAAATAGACTCATTTTTTCTCATACAACAAACACACACAGAGGGAGAGACAGGAGAGAATACAGAGATCATAGCTTCAAGATTTTGATTCTCTAGAGCATCCTTCTTCAACTTTTCTTCCAGAACAAAGTGAAGCAAAGCAGGAAAGCATTCGGCCTCGCCATCAGTGCCCAAGTGCGTCGATACCTTTCTGGTGCATTAGTTCTTCCAAATTGTTCTACTTCAAGCAGTGATCTTTATCCTCATCATATGGTCCAAGGAACAAAGTGATCGTTTACGAATCAGACTTCCATAGCAATACTTTCCCAGAATCAAATTTGTACTTCTCGTACTTTTCTTCTTGTTTTTGTTTTCAAAAGCTAATTCCTCCAAGGCATTTTGTTAATCGAAACAATTATTTAGAAGAAAATTATTTAAAACATAATAAATATTAGAAAAATCATTTAAGAAAATACTCGTAGGTCTCTATTCATTTGAAATTACTCATATCTATATTTGGGCATAATTTATAGTTGAACCATATTAGAAATCATTTATTATATATACATATTAATAAGTATGAAGAATTATAATTAATAATAATTTATGTATACAGAATACTAAAATAATACTTATAACAGTAATGTAATACAAAATACTAACCAAATAATTTAAACAAACGGCTACTGGGCTGTCCAACACAGCCTACTGTTAAATGGTTACAATCAAATTAGATACAAGGCTTGAGACCCAACCTAGCCTAGTTTAATAAAACCAATAGAATAATTTCAATGGGCTTAGCCCATTCCAATCAGTGGGCTTAGTCTACTGGGCTTGAAGCCCACAATCCAAAAAGAAGGATTTTTAAACCATATGCTTCTCTCCACTGGAGAGAAGCAAGAGGCTTCTTCGTGAAGGCTCAACACAACTAAGAGAGAGAGAGAGTGAGAGAGACTTACAAAGCAGATGGATTGCGAACTCAAAAGGGGTTTCGGAGCTGATCGTCTCCGGTGGGTGCTTGGCCACGACGGCGGGCCCGGAGCGGAGTGACCGCGGCGTGGAAGGCGACTTCGCTGGTGGGGCCTCAGCGATCGGATGGGAAGGACGGTGGAGCTCCGGCGCCGCAAAAATCGGGGCTCGATTATGTGGCCGACGGTCGCCGCAGAAAGAGGAGCGGAGGCGGAGGAGCAGGCTCGACCGGGAGGGTCTACGCGGCGCATACGAGATCCACGGAGGGAGTGGCCCACCGGAAACAGGGAAAGGCGGCGTCTAGATCTGGTGATGCGCGAGGTCGGCGGCGACTGGGTGAGACGGGATGTCGCCGGCCTGCGGCGGTCGTCTGTCCAGGCGGAGAGGGTCAGGCTCGGCTCTGGCCACAGGCGGTGGCGAGCGGAGGCGCGGGGAATTCCGATCGTGCAACGCTCAAGGGCGGCCGCTCAGATCTGAGAGCGTTGGCCCTCGACGGCGGAAATCCTGGAGGGAGGCCGTCCGGAAGTTGGCGGCGAGGACGTCTCCTCGCTCGGCGGAGATGGAGTCTCCGCGGTGGGAGAGCCGGTTGCGACTTCGGGATCAGAGGTCAACGGCACTGCGGAAGTGAACACGGCCGGTCGGGCGCAGCGGCCGGACGTGGGGGGTCGAGCAGCGGCATCAACGTGGCGGTACGGCCAAGCGGGGTGAGTGGTGGTGGTTGCTTGTTGTTGTCGAAGCTATGGTGGTTTTGGAGTGTGTCCATGATTAGCGGACACGGGATATTGTATTCTATGAGATGTTTTGGATGGAATCGACATGATGGACACAGACACAATGACACGGAATCGATATGTCGGCCATGTTGTTGCGTTGTGGGATACGGGATATGGTGGTGGAGACGTTTGGGCGAGGATGATGCTGGTGATATTTGTGGTGTATTGTGTAGACGGGAACGTGAGGGTGGCAGTGGTGATGGGGATCGGCATGGTCAGGTGGTGAATGGGGGAGGAGGGTTTTGATTCCTAAGCGGCTGTAGTTATATAGGGTAAATTATAAAGGCACAGCACATTTTACTCAGGGCTGTCCAAGTGTTAGTTTTTTATTATTTACAAGTTTGCCACTGAAAAAATTACTCTGGGCTATCCAAGTGGTAGGTATAAAAGATAATGAGGACTGCCAGGAATTGTGGCAATCCTGAAAGTAATGAGGACTGCCACAATTCCTGGCAGTCCTAGAAGTAATGAGGACTGCCAGGAATTGTGGCAGTCCTGAAAGGGACATGCTCTACTACAGGACTGCCACAATTTCTGGCAGTCCTTGACATATTGAGGACTGCCAGAAATTGAGGCAGTCCTGAAAGATACTTGCTGTACAGCAAGTTCCTTTCAGGACTGCCACAATTTTTGGGCAGTCCTAAAGTCGACATTCCCGAATGAAAAAAATATATTAGGGTTTATTTCAATCTTGATAATAGAGTGAAATATGCATTTTAGGATTTATTTCCATGCATTCTTTGTGAGGAAAGAAATATTTAACCTTTATTTTCATACATTTTAGGGTTTATTTAATTTTTTGGGTGCCATTGAAATTGGGAAAGAGAATGAAACTAGGGTTCTGATGGAGATGGTGATGATGGAAACGGTGGAGAAGAAGAAGATGATGATGATGAGAAAAAAACTAGGGTTTTGATGAAGATGTGAGAATAGAAATGGTGGAGAAGAAGAAGATGGATAGAAGAAGAAGAAGAAAGCTAGGGTTTGTGAAGAGAGAGAGTGGAGAAGAAGAAAATGGACAGCCCCTGAATAGAAAATTTGGACAGCCCGAGTAAAAGTTCCTCAAAGCCTGGCTAGCCCTAATCCTGGCTAGCCCCGAGTAAAAAAGGATGTGCCCTTATAAATAGCCTCAACTAATAGGATAAGGTTGAAGCTTCCAATATGGATTTGATTTCATCGAATTCGAACTGGAAATCAAATCAAATTCGAATGCAGAGAGGCAAAGAATTTTAAGTATTCGGCCACAGAGAAAGAGAATTGAATACTTAATTTGCATTAAGGTCCTTAGACAATTGGATTTTTTTAAAAAAAACTATTATCTATATTATCTATACTAATAAAGTAATTTTAAAAGAAAATAAATAATTGATTATCATAACTATTTTGAAATAGAAAGATAACGCAATAATCATGTTATTATCAAGTAGCTAAATACCAAAATTTAAATCTATAGCTGATCAGCCTAATAATCTACAACATAATTATTTATCTCGATAGATAATATTCGACAAATATATTTTTATTAATCAAAATCTTATAAAATATTTATAATTATAAAACTTATTTTCGAAATCAACATTTAGGAAGTCCAAATATTTTTGTAAAGCAATTTAATGTGTACGAAATAATATTTATTTTTATAAAAAAAATCAACTAACGCTTTCAAACCACAAATTGTTAACTGATTTTGAAATAATATATAATATTTATATTCTCAAAGATAATTTATTCCAAGACACATTCTAACGAAAAAAGAAAAATACAACACAACAATTAAATAAGATTTGAAAATATTGGGAAGAGGAGTTACATGATGGAACCATGGTGGGGCTTATTAGGGAATTGCTTGCATCTCAAGATCGTCGAGGTAACGCCCTGCACCAGGCAGTACAAGATGCCATGGGCAGAGTTGGTTACCAAGGAAACAACGCAGCCAACAGCTTCAAGCGCTTGAACCCTCATTTCTTTAATGGCAGTGAAGATGCTATCGCTGCTGATGCTTGGCTTCAGGACATAGAAGTTATCCTAGAGACAGCTAGGATTCCAGAAGGAGAGAAGGTGGCCGTTGTGCGCCTGAAGTTATTAGACTTAGCCCGCAGCTGGTGGGCGATGCAAGCAGTTTGATTGGCGACGCCTATCCCATCGGAGGTATTCAGTGACAAGTTTCAGATCAAGTACTTCGATGCTGTAGTTCGGTACGACCTACAAACGAGGTTCACCAATTTGAGACAGATGAACAGGACGGTCGACGGTTATGCGGCCGAGTTTTCAAGACTAAGTCTATTTGCTCCCACCTTGGTGGCGACCGAATTGGACCGAACCCAGCGGTTCCAGCAGGGACTCCACCTAGAGATTATCCTAGCTGTGGAGTAGTTCGAGCACCAGACATTTGATGCCGTTTTGCGAGCAGCGAAGAGGCATGAGTATACTTCTCAGAGGACAGTGGACCGAACCGGAGGTCGGAAGAGGTCCCATGGGAAAATGTCTCGTTCATCAACTCCAGCCCTGGCAGCTAGGGATTTGAATATAGGAACTCCGAGGCGGACAGCCTCAGTTACGTCGGTTCACCATTCAGCCCCGACGTATCCTCAGCAGCAGAAGCAGTCTTCCGTAATGGGTTGCTCTCATTATGGGAAGTCCGGTCACGTCGTTTCAGAGTGTCGCAGAGCACAGAGATTGTGCTTGGCTTATGGGGTATCGGATCACATGATAGGGTCTTGTCCGTGAAGGGCCAGTTCATCGTCATCGAACCTAACCAGTCCATCGATTAGGGATCCAGTACTAGTGCAGCAGCAGTACCAGTCTCTGAGGCCATTGTCGCCTCAGGCCCAAGCTTTCTAGCAGCAAAGGCCGCAGCAGTATGCCCAGGCCCAAGCTCAAAACCAGAACAGGCAGAGAGGTTTTCAGCAGAGGGGACCAGCACTAAGAGGACAAGGTCAGGCTATGGCTCTGACGATAGAAGAAGAGTTAGCTTCAGGTGAGGTGGTGGCATGTTCCATTCTCGTCAACTCTTTTCCTGTATCAGTATTATTTGATTCGAAAATATCGGATTCATTCATGTCTGTACGATTCGCAACACGGATAGGACTGGAGCCTGAGTCCTTATCAGTGAGGCTCAATATACTTACTGGTAACGTCTTGTGGGAGTAGATAGAGTCTTTTTCTTGTGTAGAATTGTTGTTAGCGGTAGAGAGTTTTCTGCTAGATTGATAGAATTTTCGATGGCCAACTATGATGTGGTCCTAGGAATGGATTGGTTGAGGGACCAGTATGCTAGAATAGATTCTCATATCGGCAAGATTATTTTTAGTATTCCTGGTGAGCCAGAGTTTTTATTTTTTCGAGGCGGAATAGAACCTTCTTCCACAGTGTTGCAGATGGCAGTAGCAGCAGCAGTTCGATTTTCCAGAATTATAGAAAAGTTTTCTGACGTATTTTTCTAAGAACTTCTAGGCATGCCCCCAGAGAGAGAAAGAGAGATTTCACCATTGATTTGATTCCCGGATCAGCACCAGTGTCAAAGGAAGTCTATAGGATGGCACCTTCAGAGTTGAAGATCTTGTACAAGATGATTGAAGAACTTAGAACCAAGGGATTCATTCGTGCTAGCGGATCACCTTGAGGAGCCCCGATACTTCTTGTGAAAAAGAAGGATGGTACGTCAAGATTATGTGTTAATTATCGTACCTTGAACTCTGTAACAATCAAGAACAGATACCCTCTACCAAGGATAGATGATTTGTTTGATCAGCTCAAAGGACAGCAGTATTTTTAAAGATTGACTTGCGGTCAGGGTACCATCAGATCAGGGTCAGAGAGCAAGACATCCCGAAGACAGCATTTAGATGTAGATATGGACATTAGGAGTTCCTTGTTATGCCATTTGGAGTGACCAATGCGCCAGCCGTATTCATGGACCTCATGAATCGTATTTTCATGCCTTATTTGGACCAGTTCGTGATAGTATTTATAGATGATATTCTGGTCTATAGCAAGAGTGAAGTGGAGCATGAGCAGCATCTTCGTGTAGTTCTTCAGATTCTCAGAGAGCACCAGTTATACGCGAAGTTTAGTAAGTGCGAGTTTTGGCTGGATCGTATCTCGTACTTGGGTCGCATCATTACCAGAGGTGGAGTGGAAGTGGACCCCCATAAGATAGTTGCCATAAAATCGTGGCCAGTGCCCAGAATCGTTGCAGAAGTTCGGAGTTTCCCAGGATTGGCTGGTTATTACCGACGATTTGTGTCAGATTTTGCGCGAATTTCAGCACCTATGACCCAGTTGACCCGCAAGGATGTGCAGTTTGCTTGGACAGCAGAATATCAGAAATCTTTTGAGAAGTTGAAGCAAGGATTGATGACGGTCCCCATTCTCACTCTTCCAGAAGGAACTGGAGGATTTTTAGTTTATTGTGATGCATCCGACAAGGGATTGGGATGCATATTGATGCAGCATGGTAAGGTAGTCGCTTATGCGTCACGTCAACTTCGTGACCATGAGAGAAATTATCCTACCCATGACCTGGAGTTAGCGGCAGTAGTTTTTGCATTGAAGCTGTGGAGGCATTATTTATATGGAGATCGGGTAGAGATTTTCACCGACCACAAGAGTCTGAAGTATGTATTTACTCAGAAGGATCTCAACATGCGTCAGAGAAGATGACTAGAGCTACTTGTGGATTATGACATCAACCTGCAGTATCATCCTGGAAAGGCCAACGTAGTAGCAGATGCATTGAGCAGGAGAGCCGGAGTTTATTTTCTAACAGTACAGCCATAGTTGTTAGCAGATCTTCAGAAGATAGATATTGAAGTTGTTCTTCCTACCAATGTGGCATTGATGGCCAACATACAAGTTCAGTCCAGCATAGTTGAGAGGATTAAGTTAACTCAATCAACGGATTCTAAGCTTTGGCGGCTTAGGACAGAATGTGTAGCAAGATAAAGACCAGAGTTATGTATTCATAAAGACGGTACACTTCGATATGGAAAGCGTCTTTGTGTATCCAGTGGTAATATCAGACAGGAGATTATGGCAGAAGCTCACGGTTCTCAGTATTCGATTCATCCGGGCGGTACGAAGATGTATCGTGATATCCGGTAGCATTTTTTGTAGAATAGCATGAAGAGGGAGATAGCCCGGTTTGTCTCTCGATGTTTAGTTTGCCAACAAGTTAAAGCAGAACACCAGAGACCAGCTGAACTTCTTCAACCTTTACCGATCCCAGAATGGAAATAGGAGCACATTATCATGGATTTTGTAACTGGATTGCCTAAATCCCCAGCTGGGAGAGACGCTATCTGGGTTATAGTTGACAGGCTCACCAAGGTAGCTCATTTTCTTCCTTTCAGAATTGGCCAGTCAACGGATCAGCTTGCAGAGATGTACCTTAGGCAGATAGTCAGATTGTATGGAGTACCAGTCAGTATTGTATCCAACAGAGATTCAAGATTCACATCGCACTTTTGGCGGAGTCTTCAAAAAAGTTTGGGGACTCGTCTCAAGTTAAGTTCAGCTTATCATCCGCAAACAGATGGTCAGTCAGAACGCACGATCCAGACTCTTGAGGATATGCTGCAGTCATGTACACTCGACTTTGGTGGTTCGTAGGAAGATTACCTGCATCTCGTAGAGTTCTCCTATAACAACAGTTTCCAGGCCAGTACCCAGATGGCACCCTTTGAAGCCTTGTACGACAGGAAGTGCAGATCTCCTTTAGCTTGGGATGATATCGGTGAGAGGTAAATGCTTGGACCAGAGATGGTAACACGGACTATTGAGGTGGTCAGACAAGTCAGAGATCATCTTTGAGTTGCACAAGATTGCCAGCGTCATTGGGCCGATTCTCATCGACGTCCCCTTGAATTTTCTATCTGAAGAACAGTATGGCAACTCTAGAGGGGGGGTGAATAGAGTTTATATAGAAAAATAGCCAATTAAAAATAACTCTTTCACCAACAATAAATAATCAGAGTAAAGTGCGGAAAATAAATGAAGAGCAGAAGAGCATACGCAAACACAGCGATTTTAACCTGGTTTCCCTCGTGGAGGACTAGTCCAGGCCTGAGAACTCTAGCTCAGGATTAAATCCACTATTTGTGAAATAGTAGTTTACAACCCGTGCCTTTTCTTCAGAAGAGCACGTCAACTTCTAACAGATGATCGCAGTGACGATTTGCTTGGAATTGTCCAAGCGACTTCTTCGACTCTTGCACAAGAATCCTAACTGAGAGATGCTGAGCACTCGACACTTAGGAGGCTTGTGGCTAGTAGATGGGATGGGTATGGCTTACTTGAGCTTATAAGAGAGAAGAGAAAAGAAGATTGGATGGATTGGAATGAGAGAATTCATGCCCTACTTATAGTGTTTTTATAGGCAGAATTCGGCCAGAATTCGGGTAGAAAAATTCAAAAATTTGGCCGTTAGACAACTAGCAACCAGCTAACCCTAAAATTAGGGTTCCTGATTTCTAGGGGACAGAATTCGGCCCGAACTCTGTCTCCAGAGCACAGAGTGGTTCTAAGGGGATTTTTGGGCAGTGTTTGGTTCAGTGGAGCTTGGGATTTTTGGGTAGGCTGTAGACTAAGTGTCAAGAGCTCAGCAAGACTCAGAGTACACAAGTCTAGACTCAATGAAAATATAAAATACAGACTCGAAAACACACTGAGAGCCAGAGACTGAGCTGTCGTCTGTCTTGAACTGTTATGCAGACGTCGTGTGTCGTATTGAATTAATACAGATATTATTTAGTCAATGTAGTCAATATTTTGTTGACTGTGACTTTGTGTCAACAATCTCCCCCATATTGATAATTGACAAAATAATATATGTATATTCAATATTCATACCTGGACACAGTTGATTATAGCAGCATAGCTCCCCCATACTTGATGCCGAGCTAGAATGTAATAGCTCCCCCGTAATCAGTGAATGGTGCTGAGCTAGAAGCAATAGCTTCCCCGTAAATAGTGCATGGAAACCTGTATAATATCTCCCAAAAAGCACAAACAAGCACAGAAATACAAAAAGATAGGATATGATACCAAACAAGTATATCCAGCCATATATATCCAGGCAGAATATACATAGTTCTCCCCCTTTTGGCAGTTAGCAATATAGACTGCAGATGAATGAATAATAAAAGAAAACTGCAGTAGACAATTAATAGTAATACAACCACACCAAGCAGAGAAGAAACAGTATAAAAATAATCAAAAGAAGTACTAGCATAAAGTGTCATAACCAAATGTCAAACACACAACCAGAGTTTAAAAGCATCCAAGTACATAAAACTGAAACTAACTAACTAGAAATAAAAATGCAATAACTAAGATCATCATCAGTAGCAGCAGCAGCAGATAGTAGCCAATCTCCATCATGGAGCACGAGATGGTCCAGGAGTGTCAGAACGTCTAGGATCCACAAAAGCAGCACCCGGATCCAGGTAACGCATGACCCACGGATCATCAATGCGATAGCCCTCACGATCGGGATCCCGCTGCATGGGAATGGGCATAGTAGGATGATGGGACATGGAGTACCGAATATCATGCAGCGAGTTGCTGAGTGCACTCATCTGCAGGGTAGTGTGGTAGTCCATCTGAGCCCACCGATCGTCTTCTAAGTCGAAACGATCCCGGAGCATGGTCTGGATGGAGTCAAGAGTGGCAGGTGGAGGAGGTGCATCCTGACCGAGTGGAGGGGCGTCTGGCTCCTCATCATCAGAATGCTCAGAAGCCTCAGGAGAGGCGACGACTGCTTGAGTACGTTGTGCCTTGGACAGGAAAGCAGGAGCAGGCAAGAACGGACAGTCATGAATAGGAATGATGAATGCACGAAAAACCATAGGAAGGTATAAAGGATAAACCAAAGCTCTTGGTTTCTTCCTACAATTTATCATCCAGTCCATCATTGTCCTAGGAAGATTAAAGGGGATACGAAAATGAAGGTGATATAAAGCAGAGATCTCAAAGTAGGTAACTTCATCAGTTGAACCAGCTTTTGGTAAGATAGTATTGAACACGATGCGATGAAGTTCATAAAAGTAGGGGGTGAGATGCTTGGCCTTTAGCTTGCGAGGACTTACGTTAGGAGCACATAAATCCTCCTTGAATCCTTCAAGGGAAGTATCGCCAACAAATTGAAGTTGACGTGCTTCCACAAGCTTGTCCCACACATCAAGATCCGGGAGAGCAAGAAAGTCTCCCAACTCAGAATCATTGAAGGCAATGTTAATGCCAGCAACCCGGGAATAGATGTGGGTTGCATCGTGAGTCAGATTACAGTAGAACATTTGGATTGCGCTACGGTAAATGACAAAGTTGGAAGCAACTAGTTCATCCAAACAAAGATCACGAAATAAAGATTCATATTGAGAAAATATTGTAAAATTGATGGGATGACCCCCAAACACCGGACGAGTCCTAAAATTGCTAAACCATTCATTAGAGGCGTCTAGCGACACAAATAGACGGTCGTCGTATGTATTAGGGTCATCGGGATGCGGCGGATTGAACAGCGGATGAATAGGGTGTTGTTTAACAACTTGTTCAATCGGAGGAGGAGGAACCGAAGAGGAAGCTCCCTCATGTCGAGTCCTTCTCCCTCGTTTGGACAAGCGAGATGCCATTTGCAAAAAAATAGGAGAACTTGAAAATGATAGAAAGAGAGAGTTATACCTGAAAATAATACCAAACAGTGGAAGAGAATGTTGAAAAACCCCTTTCCCTTGATTTTGAGAAGAAATGGAGCTTTCTAGATCAAGAACTAAGGTTAGGGTTTGGAAGGAAGAAGGTTGAAGAGGTGGAGAAGAAGGAAATATGGGAGGAAAGAGAAGGAATCCCGAAATAAAATAGGGGTTTGTCTTTGGTCGGATAGAATATTGACCATTGGATCTAAAATGATCCAACGGCAGAGGCTGATCCCGACTCTGGAACAATTGGACCGAACTCGGCCCGAACTCTGTTGGGGGCAGAGTTCGGCCCGAGTTCTGGATTAGTGGTCCAGAACAGAAAACAGGCTGAAAAGATAGAAAAATTGGTTAAGTGTTGAAGAAAAGTGATGGTTGAGGATAAAAGTTTGATGAAATCAATGAAGTACATAGAGAGGTACTCAAAAGTCAGAATGAACTTTAGAATGTAATAATTAGACAGTATTAAGTCGAAACAAACCATATAATAAACAAAGAAATATATTGTAATTCAATATTTCAAATTTGCCATGGGTTAGCTGCAGGGGCCGGATCCCAGCTAGCGGTAGTCCTGAGGACTAGTGCACCGTGTCGCTTAGGCTTTTATGCCTTGTTGTCAGAAGGACCCTTTCGGCTTGTACCCATACCAAATTTGTCGTAAAAGAATCAAAATATACTCGATATTTATGCAGGTGAGTCTCAACTTATAACTGCTTCATCCAAAATTCCGAGTTCACGACAAAGGAAATTGAAGCGCTCTTCGGATAATGGCTTAGTAAAGAAATTTGCTAGCTGATGATCAGTATCAATAAACTCTAAGTTAATCGTGCCATTTTGCTGATGATCATGCAAAAAGTGGTGTCTGATCTCAATGTGTTTAGTGCGTGAGTGACAGACAGGGTTCTTAGTCAAATTAATGGCACTAGTATTGTCACAGAATATAGGAATATGCATAAAAGATAACTTATAGTCTTCAAGGGTTTGCTTCATCCACAGAATTTGTGCACAACAACGCCCAGCTGCTATGTATTCAGCTTCTGTTGTGGATAGTACGATAGAGTTCTGCTTCTTGCTAAACCAGGAGACTAAAGCTTTTCCTAATAAATGACACGTGCCGCTCGTACTTTTACGGTCGACCTTGCATCCAGCGAAGTCAGCATCGGAATAACCAATAAGATCAAATGATGTTGACTTGGGATACCATAGGCCCACTGTAACCGTACCCTTAAGGTATCGAAAGATACGCTTAACCGCGGTCATGTGTGATTCCTTAGGATTAGCTTGATATCTAGCACATAGGCAAACACTGAACATGATATCGGGACGACTAGCAGTTAAATAGAGTAAGCTGTCTATCATACCTCGATACTTACGTTGATCAACGGGTTTGCCGCTCTCATCTGGTTCGAGTTTGGCTGAAGTAGCCATTGGCGTGTTGATTGGTTTGACGTTGTCAAGATCGAACTTCTTCAGCATGTCCTTGGTATACTTCGATTGGCAGCTGAAAGTTCCATTAGCCATTTGTTTCACTTGCAGACCAAGAAAGTAGTTGAGCTCTCCCATCATGCTCATCTCAAATTCTGTCTGCATACACTTAGCAAATTCTTGACCGAGGGTTTCATCAGTAGAACCAAAAATGATATCATCAACATAAATTTGAATCAACAGAATAGTGTCTTTAAAAGATTTTATAAACAGTGTAGTGTCAATTTTCCCTTTTGAAAAACCTTTCTCAAGTAAGAAGCTACTTAGCCTTTCATACCAAGCTCTGGGGGCTTGTTTGAGGCCATAAAGTGCTTTCTTTAGCTTGAACACGTGGTCGAGAAATTTGTGATTTTCAAAGCCAGGAGGTTGTTTCACATAAACTTCCTCCTTAATAAAACCATTCAAGAAAGCACTTTTCACATCCATTTGAAATAATTTAAAGTTTTGAAAATTAGCAAAAGCACAAAGCATCCGAATGGATTCTAGTCTAGCAACAGGAGCATACGTCTCATCGTAGTCGATACCTTCCTCTTGGTTATCCTTGAGCTACTAGACGAGCTTTGTTACGTGTGACTGAACCATCTTCATTTACTTTGTTTCTAAAAAACCCATTTAGTACCAATTATCGAGTGATTAACCGGTCTAGGAACGAGTTCCCATACTTGGCTTCTCTCGAATTGGTTGAGTTCTTCTTGCATAGCAGAAATCCAAAATTCATCATTAAAAGCTTCAGAAATGTTTTTAGGCTCTACTTGTGAAATGAAGGCAGTGCTAGCAACGGAGTCTCTTAGTGATGATCTAGTAGTTACTCCACGTGAAACTTCTCCTATAACTAAATTTTCTGGATGAGAAGGTTTGAAAGAGAATTTCTTAGGCAAACCCTCCAGAGAATTAGTTTCGGTTGAAGTATTCATTGGAGTAGAAGTTGATGGCTCAACGTCATCATCAAGAGTACTTACTGCACTGTTGTCTTCATCAAAAGTCATATTTGTTGACTCTTCCACAATAAGTGAGCGTTTATTAAAAACTCTATATCCCTTACTCTTGGCGGCATAACCAAGAAAGATACCATCGTCAGCTTTGGCATCAAATTTGCCTAAGTTGTCTTTGGTGTTAAGGATAAAACATCTACAACCAAAAACTTTAAAATAAGAAACATTGGGGGTTCTCCCAAACCAAAGCTCATAGGGTGTTTTCTTCGTAATGGGACGAATTAGCACCCTATTCAAAATGTGGCATGCTGTACTGACAGCTTCTGCCCAAAAGTATTTCGGAAGTAAAAATTTATTCAACATGACTCTGGCCATATCGCTGAGAGTTCTATTCTTCCGCTCCACAACACCATTTTGTTGAGGAGTTCTAGGACAAGAAAATTCATGATCAAAACCATTTGCATTACAAAAATTTTCAAAATCATAATTTACGAATTCGCCTCCATAATCACTTCGGATTCGAGTAATCATGTAGCCTTTTTCGTTTTGAACTTTCTTCACAAAAACTTTGAAAAAGACCAATTCATTCACGTTTTCATGTTCCAATTGAACACTTTCCATTTATGATCAAAGGAGAAGATTATTCTTTTTACCAAAGATATAAAGATATGCGGATCAAATCACGATCTTCTAATCTAATAAGAACAAGAGATCTTTCTCGATTAATCCCTTTCTTTGCTTGCCCCTCATTCTTCGAGAATCAGAAAGATCCTTTTCGAGTTTGAATTTGTTCATTTGGTACTAATTGAGTAATCGATTGAGTAATCGAATTGTATCAATTCTTTATTGATCGTTTTGCGAAGCCTTAAAAAAATGTTTCTGTTTCCAAATTGTACTGGAATATGGTAATGCATAAAAAAATGCAATTATGAATAATAATCATTCGATCAAACAATGAATGATTACCATAATGGAATTTAATTTTGAAACTCAAATCTACGCATGATAGGAAATTTTTTCTAATCGAATTTTTCCTAAATATTCTATTTTGGTGAATCAACTCTTACCAGAATTATGGATATTACAACGAGAAAAACCAATCCCTATTTTTTTCTTCAGAAATAGCATCGCTCTTATTAGCGAGAAAGAAAACCCAAGTAAATCTTGAAAAATCATCAACAATAACAAATGCATAAAGCTTGCCACCAAGGCTAGCTATTCTACTAGGACCAAATAAATCCATATGAAGTAATTGTAAGGGTCTAGTAGTACTTACAGAGTTGATGGAATGAAACGAGGATTTAGTTGCCTTGTTTAGTTCACATTCGGCACATACCGTGTCCTTTTTGAATGTGATGTCAGGCAATCCTCTCACTAGCTTCTTGGTAGAAAGCCTGGATATAGCATCCATGTTGGCGTGACCAAGACGCTGGTGCCAAAGTAGTCGTTCGTCTTTGTGGGCATATAGACATCTACCTGCATTGTTAGTATTTACAGAAAGATAGAAAATATAGATGTTGTCCTCTCTTTTCCCTTCAAAAGCAATGTCTCCTGTTGACCTACCATAGATGTAGCAACTGTTTTGTCCAAAGTTAATATCATATCCATGATCAGCAAGATGACTAATGCTGAGCAGGTTATGCTTTAACTCGGTCACTAGGCAGACATCCTTTATTATAGGAGAAGGAGGATGTCCAATGATACCATTACCTATAATGTGCCCTTTGAGATTGTTACCGAAGGATACGTATCCTTCTCTCTTCATCGATAGTGATGCAAAAAGATTTGCGTCTCCCGTCATATGTCGCGAGCATCCACTATCGAGAATCCACTTACTTTCAGTTGAAGAGGAAAGGTCCACCTACATCAAGAGTAGATGTGACCTTTGGTACCCGAGTTCTTAAGGGTCCTGAAAAGTTAGTCTTTGGAAACCAAGTATATATCTTTTTATCTACAAGTCTTCTAAATTTGCACTGTGGTAAGATGTGTCCATGTAATCCACAGTAAGTACAGATAGCATTCTTATTTATACTAGGAGTATGAGAATAATATCTATAAGCAACAGGATGAGGATGGTCATGATGTGAAGAGTTAGCATGGTGATGATGATTATGTATAGAATGAGTGGCATGGTGATGGTGTCTATGAGGCATATCATGATGGTATTGTCTATGATGTGTGACATGCTGATATTGTCTATATGGCATGGCATGATGATTTTGTCTATATGGCATATGATGATCTTGTCTATATGGCATTGCATGATGATCTTGTCTATATGGTATGGCATGATGATTCCTATGTGTGGAGTGATGTTGATTGTGTCTTTGTGCATGATGATTGTGTACTGAGTGAGAATTATTCTTACGTGCACGTGGTTTGTGAAAGTTTGTGTATATAAATGCATGGTTATGTGCTGCATGAGAGTGACGTGGTTGACTAGCATGAGTGGTGTTGTGTCCATGTGATTGGGTTTGAGGTTGAACAACCTGTTTACCCAATTTGGTTTCTAATCTTTTAGAAACAGCTTGCAGTTCATCAACCTTAATATTTAAGCCATATATCTTAGTCATGGAAATCTTGTGTCTACTCTTTTCTTCAGCAAGCAACGTGTTGAGTGTAGTGATTTCTTGAGTTTGTTGCTCAATACGTGCTTCAGCATCATGTAAGCTTAATTTAAGCTTGGATACTTCATCAGGGTCATTAGTGGGTGTCGTGTTTCTAACATTATCAAGAAGTAAGGAAATTCTTTGTATCTCATCTTCAAGACTTTTGATTTTGTCCTTGGTATGTTTGTATTTACCGATGATCTTTTTGTGATCATCGAGTAAATCAGTGAAAGCATCGCCAAGTTCATCAAAAGAGAAGTCATCTAGAGTTTCGTTAGATACCTTGTTGGAAGTTGCCATTAGGCACACATTTGCTGTATCTTGAGGAGAGCCTTTTTCTTCCTCGGAGTCACTCGCTTCACTTTCATGCCAAATTCCTGTGTTGGCATATTTCTTTGATGAGTTCTTTTTGTATGGCTTCTCATAGCGGTTGCTCTTCTTCAAGAATGGGCAGTCTTTTCGGACATGTCCACTCTTCTTGCAACCGTAACAGGTTGGCTCTTCTTCATCATCTTCTTGTGAATCCTTCTTCCTTCGATTGAAGCGAAGGAATTTTCTGAAGTTGCGAACCATGAGAGCTTGGTCTTCATCATCCGAGTTATCGTCTTCGGTCTCATCGTGATCAGCCCTTCGTCGATGAGCTTTGAGTGCGATCTCCCTGGTCTTCGGAGCAGGCTCTTCGAAGTCCTTGAGGTCAAGCTCGTGAGTCATGAGCTTACCCATCAAGGTCTCCATTGACATTGATGTGAGATCGTTTCCTTCTATGATGGCCGTCACCTTAGGGTTCCAAATCTTTGGTAGCCCTCTGAGCAACTTACGAATCTTCTCGTGGTTTGAGTACTGCTTTCCAAGCGAGGATAGAGGATTGATGATGTCGAGGAATCTTGTGAACATTTGAGTGATCGTCTCACTTGGCTTCATCTTGAAGGCTTCGTATTCTTGAGTGAGACGGCTTATTTTAGATTCCTTGACCTGTGTGGTTCCTTCATGCGTCACTTCTAGAAGTCTCCATACTTCATGAGCAGTGGTGCATGTAGAGACCCTGTTGAACTCATTCCTGTCTATAGCACAGAATAAAACATTAATAGCCCTAGCATCTAGACTTGCCTGTTTCTTCTCTTCGACAGAATATTTGTCGTGTGGTTTCTCAATGAGGTCACCATCGACAACTTTCCTGGCGGGCTTTTTGTAACCGTCAGTGACGACAGTCCACAGGTCAAAGTCTAGAGACTTATGATAGAAGCTCATCCTTGTTTTCCAATATGTATAGTTAGTTCCATCAAATAGGGGAGGCCTATGAGTGGACTGACCTTCACCATGATTGGAAATCAAGGATTGTGTGGTTGCCATGGATCAGCTCTTAGGATGTTAGTCCTTATAAAGAGAACAGAGCTCTGATACCAATTGAAGAACAGTATGGCAACTCTAGAGGGGGGGGTGAATAGAGTTTATATAGAAAAATAGCCAATTAAAAATAACTCTTTCACCAACAATAAATAATCAGAGTAAAGTGCAGAAAATAAATGAAGAGCAGAAGAGCATACGCAAACACAGCGATTTTAACCTGGTTTCCCTCGTGGAGGACTAGTCCAGGCCTGAGAACTCTAGCTCAGGATTAAATCCACTATTTGTGAAATAGTAGTTTACAACCCGTGCCTTTTCTTCAGAAGAGCACGTCAACTTCTAACAGATGATCGCAGTGGCGATTTGCTTGGAATTGTCCAAGCGACTTCTTCGACTCTTGCACAAGAATCCTAACTGAGAGATGCTGAGCACTCGACACTTAGGAGGCTTATGGCTAGTAGATGGAAAGGGTATGGCTTACTTGAGCTTATAAGAGAGAAGAGAAAAGAAGATTGGATGGATTGGAATGAGAGAATTCATGCCCTATTTATAGTGTTTTTATAGGCAGAATTCGACCAGAATTCGGGTAGGAAAATTCAAAAATTTGGCCGTTGGACAACTAGCAACCAGCTAACCCTAAAATTAGGGTTCCTGATTTCTAGGGGACAGAGTTCGGCCCGAACTCTGTGTGGAGGCAGAGTTCGGCCCGAACTCTGTCTCCAGAGCACAGAGTGGTTCTAAGGGGATTTTTGGGCAGTGTTTGGTTCAGTGGAGCTTGGGATTTTTGGGTAGGCTGTAGACTAAGTGTCAAGAGCTCAGCAAGACTCAGAGTACACAAGTCTAGACTCAATGAAAATATAAAATACAGACTCGAAAACACACTGAGAGCCAGAGACTGAGCTGTTGTCTGTCTTGAACTGTTATGCAGACGTCGTATGTCGTATTGAATTAATACAGATATCATTTAGTCAATGTAGTCAATATTTGGTTGACTGTGACTTTGTGTCAACACTATCGGCGACCACGTATTTCTGAGGATCTCGCCTACCCGTGGCGTCATTCGTTTTGGCGTACGGGGAAAGCTTAGTCCTAGGTATATAGGGCCGTTCGACATTCTAGAGCGGGTAGGTGATGTGTCCTATCGTCTCGCTCTTCCGTCGTCGTTACGTGAGGTACGTAATATCTTCCATGTATCCTAATTGCGACGGTATATCCCGGATCCGAGTCATGTCCTTGATCATTCGAAATTGGTTGTTGGTACCAACCTTTCGTATGAGGAAAAACCCGTGTCCATATTAGACCGAAGAAAGAAGATACTCAAGAACAAGACTATCAAGTTAGTCCGTGTTGCTTGGGGTCATCACTCCCTGGGTGAGTCAACGTAGGAGCATGAGGATGATATCCGATCACGATATCCCGACCTGTTTGACTCATAAGGTATAATGTCTTTCTTATGCCTTATGCTTTAAATCCTTGATTGCATGAATGATTGCTTGATTGATTGCCTAATTATAACTTGCTTATGATTAGTATAGCTTGCTCGACATCTCTAGCCTCTTGATTAAATTTCGAGGACAGAATTCTTTTAAGGTGGGTAGAGTTGTCACCATCGGATTTTGTTATACATATTTTGGAATACGTGTACGTATCTCGGACCCGTATTTTGACTTATCCTGACTGGCTAGTCTTGGGTTTTGCATTGGCATGGGTTAGTGTGGTCTATTTTAGCTTGGGCATGCATCGGGTTTGGTTGGGTTCGGCTTGGTTTGGCTTGGTTTGGGTTAGTGTGCAAACCTCCACCTACTACCATCCCCCATTTATTAATCCAACAACCCTTCTATCTCCTCA
Source organism: Iris pallida (assembly GCA_029216955.1). Classification (NCBI taxonomy): domain Eukaryota; kingdom Viridiplantae; phylum Streptophyta; class Magnoliopsida; order Asparagales; family Iridaceae; genus Iris; species Iris pallida. The sequence goes on along the minus strand of JANAVB010004599.1, from coordinate 14,660,226 downwards.
TTCATTTCTCATTACTGCTCTTCTTCTTCTTCTTCTTCTTCATTTCTCTACCAAACCCCCACCGTAGGCAAGTGCAACTTGCTATCACAAGAGAACACCATGCTTTTATTGATCATTTAGCTTTCTTGCCTGATTTTAAACTACTATAGAACTTGGCTTTTCTCATTTTGAAGCATAGATTTTCGTAGATCTAAGTTTTGATCATATTCAGATTTCTTGAGTCTTGATCTAGTAAAATACCTTATTTTCAAAAATTGAGAGTTCAATGTAGTAGAGATCTCGATTTTGTGCAAGTTGGATTTTGGAAGGATGGATTTCGCCTAGCATTGATCGAGTTTTGGGTTTGTGAGTTCTTGAGTCCCATGGCTGTATGTTCTCAGCCTTGGAAAGGAGACAACTCCTGTACGCACACGTTTAACGTGCCCGCATAGTATTTTCCCCCCTTATGCACACGTTTTCACGTGCCAGCGTAGTAGTGCTTCCCTTTTTACGCATACGCATTTGCGTGCCAACGTATTCTGTTCTACGCCTAGTTCACTCGAACTCTACGCAGGGACCCTCCTGCTCGCGTAGAGTCGTGCTCGCATAGAGTCCCGCTCGCGTAGAGTCTCGCTCGAGTGCTTGCTCGCGTAGCATTGCTCGTGTAAAGCGGTTCTTTCCTGGTTTTGCCCGCGTAAAGCTATTCTTACGCTTGGGGCTCCTTGGCCTAGCGTAGTTTCATTCACGTAGAGGCCTTGAGCCCCTAAACGCACCCTGTTTGCCCCTTTGTGTTCTTGCACCCTTTTTCATGAACTTACTATCACGAAGTGATTGATATGATTGAAATGATAACCTGTACACGGCATAATTTTCCGACAACTCATGATAGTGGCCCGTCGTGGCGCACTCCTAACAAGTAATAAGTATAAGTAACATGACGTGATGGTGACCCGTTATGTTGTACCCCTGACAAGTAATCCTGACATGAACTCATGAACACCGTTGCGACGGTTATCTTGACCTGCTAAGTAATCTTGACATGTAAACCTTGAACACTGTTACGACGGCTAACTTGACATGCTAAGAACATTCTCGTCTTGACACCGTGGGTGCTTGCGTGAAACCTGTTTATACAAGCTACTAGTCTAGTCCCGTCTTGAATCATGTCTAGGACATGAGTCCCTGGTTACCACGGTCAGGGATTCATACTGAATCTGACTAAGGTTAATAACTAGATTGATCAAGTAGTACATATAGAGAGATGTACCCAGTTATAGGCGATCCCGTTATCCCGGCCACACCTGAGGGACTTGTAGCCTGCCGTCGAGTAGGACACATTTCCAGCCTATTGTCATATGGGGTACTTCATGAAACAAGTACAAGGCACACTGTTATGTGTTGCACTCTAAGCCATCTAATAATTCTGAATCTTTGATAATCAACCTCGCCTGGATAACCTGGATAGCTGCAGGGCTTGTGACTGCGGAAACATCTCATTATATCTTGCTAGTAACTAGACTTGTGATAACCCTAGCTAGTTAAAGTATCAAGCCATACTTATTGGTTGGCCGTGATTGATTGGATGGAGTCCAGCCCAGTCTAGTTTTGTCCTGATCCTGTACAAGATTATTATATGACCTGATTGCTTGTGTTTTACTTTATCGATAAATGGTGGAAAACCAAGTTTCGTTCAGATGAAGGGTTACAACCTCGGTCTTTGTTTGGTTTAAGGGTTGTAACTTGGTTATCTGAATAGTCCCATGGTTATCTTATCGTATATCATGATTTTTCACATTCTCCAGTCTTTTATTATATAATTATGTTTTGTGCTAATTGCTGGTTTTAGTTCTTAAGTGAAGCCTTCCTTGTGGCACTTGCTCTTTCTGGGGTCTGACCCAGCTGGTTTTGTATGATCAGATTTTGGAGCAGCTTCCGAGGATCTTCATGCCTTCCAGCTAGATGGTGACCACTAGAAGAAACCCTGGCAACGAGTGGGTTTTATTTTGCTCTTCCACTCTATTGTAAAACTATTCTTTTGAGGCATTTAGCCGCCGAGCAAGTGTTAGCTCGTTTGCAACTTTACTTACTATCTGTCTACGGGCTGTAACATGATTGACAAATTTTAGGTTTTATTATGTATGACTTAAACTCTTGCTAGTATTCGCATTTTGTATGACTAGATTCATGATCATCTGAATATATAATGTATGGGACGCCTTACTTAGTATGTCTGATGATCTACCAACTTGTTACATTTACTTGCTTGCTTGAGATTGAGACACTAGGCTTGTTCTTGACCTTAAGAGACTATTGGCTTATAGTTAAACCCTCATGTATCTAGACAGCCGTGACCGTATATCGAGGTGGAATTCACTTTAATATACGTAGCTGGCTATATCTGTCCCCCACTCTCCAGTATTATGGATCCGGGGCGTGACAAGTACTTCGGCGTGGTAGCTCGATATGAGCTTCAGCAGAGATTTATCAACCTCAAGCAGGCTGGTAGGACGGTGGATGGTTATGCAGCGGAGTTCTGCATGTTATGTAGGTTTGCTCAGACGATGGTGTCGACAGAGCCAGAGAAAGCAATGAGGTTCCAGTAGGGATCATAGAGGTTATGCAGCTGGTCGAGGGGTACGACTACCAGACATTCGATGTAGTATTGATGGCGGCTCGAAGGTACGAGCTTACTATTTAAAGGTTATCAGCAAGGATTGGAGCCCGGAAGAGGTCTCATACGTAGAGTGCAGGAGGAGAAGGAGCAGTACCTCGGACGTCAGCACCAGCGCTTGGCGTCCGTATTCGTGATGCAGCACCGGTCACAACAGTTGTGACTGTACCATTTCGACAGCAGCAACCGAGGCACCAACAACGTCAGGATGCACCAGTGGGTTACACTTATTATGGTAAGAGAGGGCACACTCGGGAAGTGTGTCAGTTAGCAAATGGACAATGCTTGAGGTGTGGAGGTTCAGACCATCGTATAGCTACGTGCCCACAGATACAGAGGCCAGGAGGGCCAGCTCAATAGTTTTCGGTATTGCCAACTCCAGAGGTAGACCGTATCAAGGGCCAGCACTAGCAGTGAGGCTACTAGCCCAGCGTCCATTACTGATACAGGCTTAGATGTACCGACAAGTGCAACATCAGTTTGGATAGCAGAGGCCATAACAGCAGGGCCAGGGAAGGCAGCAGCAGAGAGTCCAGCAGGGGCAGAGGCAAATAGAATTTGGAGTATTAGAGCAGAGGTTGGCCGAAGGCGGTCAGATTATGGGTAAGTTTTCAGTATTATCCAATATAATTCCTTGAGTTCTATATTCGAAGAGTGAAGGCGACTTTCTTGTCTCACTCATCTGCTCTCGTATCATGTGATACGTGATATTCATCATGTGTCTTGATTACGAAAGTACGTCCTGGGCAGAGTCTCGTTCTTGATGAAGTCATTGGTACCGACTTATCTCAAGCATTGACCCTTGTCCACTTTGGGAGTCAGTGTAGGATCTCGAGGACGAATTCCTACCTAACTGACTTGGGAGGCATATTTTATTCGTATGTCTCCGATCACTTTTTATCTAGGGTATGATTATTGCTTATGTTTTTACTTAATTGTTCTTTTTGTTATCTATTCATATGTCATGTGTTGTTTGATAATTGTGCTTCCTATATGTCCTGGGTGTATTTTATAATCTTAGAGCGCACTCAACTAGCCTTATCGAAATTTCGAGGACGAAATTTTTCTAAGGAGGGTAGAGATGTCACTCCCTGTTCCCGGAATACGTAAATTTTTGATTTTTCTGTATATGGTATCTGGCACCTGTATCTTGATTGTATGTATCATGTATTTGTAACTGGCCATGGCATGGAACAATATCTCGTCGCGGATTAGTGTGCCACCCCTTGTCCTTGTCTGGTTGTAGACGTGGTTCACTATTTCGATGATAAGATATCTGAACCATGTTATGGTTAGGATTTTATTCAAATGATCTAATTAGTTGTATCATGTAGCATTTAACATGTCATTAGTCATATGGTTTAGAGCATGCTTAAGATTGGGGTTTCTTTTAGTCAACCCAACCCATATATATATTCTCTTCCTTACCCTCTCTCTTCATTCACTCTTTCATTTATTTTCCTCAAGCAAACTTTTAGGTAAGTACATCTTGCACCAAATGGAGAGATTCTTGCATTTTTCATTTTTGATTTTTTTTCTTTGATATTATTTGTCTATATTGTTCTTCTCTTCATTCTCTACAAGTTTAGTTCTTAGAGTTTTTGATTTTAATGGCTAGTTTTGTGTAGATCTATGTTTCTAAAACTAGGATTTTATGTATTTTTATGGTTTTGATCAATCAAACTTGGTTGTTTTCGAAAAACTAATGGTCTTATTTTGTAGGAATCTCATTCTACCAAATTTTGACCTTTGAAAAGTTAGATTTTGACTTGTTTTGAAAAAGTTATGGCCAAAACAATATTTGGACATCTTCTGTGTTCATCTGTCCTGGTTCTGGCAGGGGCGATGAATAGTGCCACAGGCATGAATAGTGCCGCAGGTTTGCATAATGCCGCATGGAATGAATAGTGCCGTAGGCTTGCATAGTGTCGCATGGAATGCATAGTACCGTAGGATGAAAAGTGCTGCAGGTTTGGATAGTGTCGCATGGAATGAATAGTACCGCAGGATGAATAGTACCGCAGGCTTGCATAGTGCCGCATGGAATGAATAGTGCCGCAGGATGAATAGTGTCGCAGGCTTGCATAGTGCCGCATGGAATGAATAGTACCGCAGGATGAATAGTGCCGCAGGATTATATAGTACCGCATGGAATGAATAGTATCGCAGGCTTACATAGTGTCGCATGGAATGAATAGTGCTGTATAACTTGCATAGTGTCTGTTTGGCTGTTTTTGGCTATTTTATGTCCTATTTGGCTGATTTGTGGCCAGAATTTCTCCCAACTCCCAACATGAAAGTTGTAGATCTTTGTCTTTGTGATCCCCATTTATTCTTTTATATTATTATTTATCTAACTACTAGTTATGGTTGTAGACACATGTTTTAACTCATTATATATATATATATATATATATATATATATATATATATATATATATATATATATATATATATATATATATATATATATATATATATATTACTTAGTAGATGCTATTTCTTGCAAATATAGACATATGTAAGGGTCTATCTATAAAAGACCCAAATTGAAGTCTTAGGCAAACCATTTTCGAAGCTCTGTTGATAGAGCACAAAGTTTAAATTCAAATAAACTAGAGAGTCCTAATGCAAGTCTCGGATCTCTTTAGCCGACCCCCTGTTCTGGTTGGATTTCAAATCCAATTCGAATTAACCCTCAAATATTTGATAAGCCCTATCTATTTTCAAATCAAACCACCTTATCTTCAAGTGATATATATATATATATATATATATATATATATATATATATATATATATATATATATATATATATATATATATAGAGAGGAAGGGATAATCGATCCCTTTACCATCTACAAACCCTAGCAAGAGAATTCCCCTGCTATCGGGAGAAGAATAGAAGAAGAGCTGGAAGAACAGTCGAGTATCCTTACGACTCCAATAGGTAATGTACTGTCTTACACTCTGTTGTTTCCTGTTTAAATAAGAAATAAGATACAGAAGATAGGCGTTTGATGTTTTCCCCATGAGAAGCTATATAGGGGAGCCATGAGTTCATAGGATGGTGTGTCCGATTCTAAGGAGGATAACAGACTTGTGTGGTTCCTACAACCTGGTATTAGAGGGGTATTCGATCTGATACCTATGACCGAATGTTAGTTTAATACCTGCAACCATAACTTACATACCTGTAGATAACATCAATAGGAGAATTTCATAATTTAGACCCCGGGTACAGGACCAGTGCATGAGAGGATAGGCCTATGCCAATCGGGAGTTCAAGCTAATGGGTGTCTCGGTTAAGATTTGGTGTCGAATAGTATCAAAACTAATAATGATATCCCATACGACCCTGCTTCAGATTTGGTACTTAGTTGTGCTATTCGAATTTAGTATTTGATTCAATACACGACACAACTCCAACTCTTGTATCAGGACTGTCACTTGCACATCACACTTCGACCTCTTATTTAGATGGATGTTTAGTATCTAGTTTGAATCTTGATACCCAAGGTTATAGGCCTAATGTAGCAGATTAATATTGACACCCCAAAGCCTGAACACTCCATGTTAGGCAAGGCGAAGGCATTGAGATCCCTATAGGTTCAACCCCAATCATGAAGGTATACCTCACTGTCCTCTCTTAGTATAGATTGCACTCGATCTCACTTAGAAAGGAACTGAGCATGCTCGATGTTATTCCTAATACCAAGTTATACTGCATCTTAATCTTAGATATGTGTGTTTACTTCTGCTAATAAAACCATAACAACCACTCTGTTTTTCCTAACTGAAACATGTCGCATACTCTGAGATGTGGGTATTGCTATATTTGAAAGAGATTGTCATGCCCCGCTCCTGCAGGAGCGATCGTCCTCGCTAAGGCATGATGTCGTACGGGCCTAGGTTGCGCCCGTACAAGGCTAATGTCCAGAAACGGCCGATTTGAGCTAGGCCATAGAGTCACACAGAGTGTCCCCATTTGCAGCGGAAAATAAATGAACACAAGTTGAAACGAATTCAAACCCTTTATTGATATTCAAGAAGTTTACAAGCGGCGCTAGGCCGACTTTACAAGTCTTTCAAGCTCTCTCTCTCTGAAACATAAAAGGCGTGCCAAGTGGCTTACAAGATGGAATGATTCATGGTGATGTTCCGATACATTATGCCCTGTATATGGTGCGTCAGCTCCTTACAATGCTCCAAGGCTCCAGAGTTGGCTCCGCGCCTTAGCACGTTCGAGGGAAGCTCCGCACCCGATGTCGTCTCCTGCGTCCTCCAAGCAATCTGTGGGATTATCAGTACATTGTTATGCACTGGTGGAGAGGCTAGCTCGCCCACAATGCTATCATTACCAAACACGTTCTATTTACTTTTGTCACCGTCTATCATTCATTGTCTTTCTAATCTTGCCTTAGGATCAGTTTCATGGCATATTTCATAACCTATCTCGTGTTGCCAAATTCAATGTGTTGTATGGAAATACATGCACGAATTACCCATACTTACCGTCCGGCCTTCCCTGTCCAAAGTAAACTAAGTTAGTCAACAATTCATATGTAATACTTAACGTGATTCTCGTAAACATTCAGTGTCGAGGGCGTGTCCTTGTCTCATATTCTAGCGCGTCGTAGGCATGTTTTCTAACTCATTTGAACGAAGTACTCACGTTCATTTGGTGTGTTATATTCAAGCCTGTTCAGAAGGTGCCTTGTTCAGTTAACTTAGACTACTTTGTTTTAATGCAAGAACTTGTACGTGGATTGCCACCAGCAAAGCCCACTTAATCTATATGCACCGGTCGCTAGCATGTCAGCCATCTGGACATTTTCTTTTGGTATTCTCATCTATCAAGCGTGATGGCTGGTACACCTTGATAGACTATTGAAGTATCGGCCCTACGTTTGGTTATGTGCCCAAGCCCGCACACCTGTCCGCCCGTAGGCCATGATTCTGCCTAGGCCGGCCACGAAATCGTTGTTCGTTGCCTTGGAATCCTTTCACTCGTGCACGAGTCCGTCCACGACCATTTCATATTATCTTATCATTTTAACTTAACGGCTGTCTTTGAGCCATAGGTTGTCTCTGAGCCATAATGCATTATCGACCAGGTTGGCGTCCGTGCAGCGCGGGTAGCGAGCCCCGTTGCACGTGCCCGTCACACCTGTCGCTAACCATTCTTTTTCTTTCTTATTTTTCATTCATTCATTCTTTTCTTTCTTTTTTTCACTTGTCCGTTTGTTCATTGATTCATTTCATTCACATATTCATTCATTCATTCGTCGATTCATTCATTCACTTATTCATTCATTCATTCATTTATACATTTTGTAACTTCCCGTACGGGAGTCGTCTTAGCGACCCATCGGTCCTGTAGCCTTTCAATGTTGCTATACTCTACTCGGAATGACTATGTCGATAGTCTTTCTGTTTTATTGTTGTAAACCATTCATTGTTTTATTATTGAACGCATAGGGAACTTAAATGTAAGCTTGTGCCTTAGCACGAGCATGGAGTGCGGTACGAGAGTTCCTATATTTTTCGAGTTCTTTTCTATGTTCTAAACAAGCATACAAGATGGGATTATTCCCTTAGCTAGGTGCGTTGAGTCATTTATTAGTACGCGTGGTGTTATCGCCTATCGATTCTAGCAATAGTGTCCGTATTGTTATGTGTCTAGGCTAAGCAAAGACGGGTTCATCGGAGCCAACCACCTTAGCGATGATCGCGTCGGCCGAGCGATACTCTGAGCGCGCCTTTGAAATTCTAAGTCTGGATTCATCCTTGACGGGCCAATGTAAGTCTTGCATCGATACTTCATCGGGTTGATACAACTCTTCGGGTTGACGGCTCGTTTGAGTCGTTGTACTTGTCGTTTGAATCGTCGTTCCGCTAGGGCGGAGTGGGTCATTACATAATACACCACTCAAAACAAGTCTCGTCCTCGAGACTTCCTGAGTGCAGGTCATCCTACCGTTCCTTGACTCGTGTCGTCACGTTTCTTAGACAATTCCTATCGAATGGGTTTATCGCTCGATGGTATCGAACTACGCTCGGTTATCCTTCCAAGTTTTATGTTGCATGCGTTTGGTGAATTTTATTGAATGACTTTTCACTCATTTTGATTTGATGGTACTTATTCATTTGCCGTGTTTCTTCGACTTGGTTGCTATTTTATCGTGTCATGGGACTGTCATGGCCGCACGAGGTGCGTTGTAATTCATCAAATACGAGAGTCGTAGGCTGAGGCAAACTCACTTTCGTTTATGCGCATCTCAACACCCACTTGCAGCTGCATTCGAGTTCATCATATCGCTGAGTTTGGATCGTGCACGTATTCAAGGCGTCCCCCAAATACGTACATTTCAACCAAGCTTAGCGATTAGCGAAGTCGGACAAGCTACTCGTGATAGTTTCGATTTACCGATCGTTTTACTGACTTCGATTAAAATCGAACACATGTGCATCTCACTATCGTTTATCTCGATCATCGAGATGATCCGATTCGCTTCTCAAGCGTTCTTGTCTACGGAATCAATACGATTTCTTCTTAGCGGAGTCGACCAAGTCTAAGTAATTTTTGTCCGATTCAAGACCAAGTATTGCACCATCCTCGAGTATATCTTCCTATCAATGATTCAATTCGTTATCCCAACTTTACTTGCGTATCATCCATTTCTATCATTCACTTCGTTTGGGGCTAATCTCGTTGTCGTTCACGCACACTCCCAGTTTCCCCGTCCTACTCTAAGTCTTGTTATCCCAAGTCTATCGTCCGTCCAGACGATACCGTAAACCACACAGGTTCAATCACTCGGCATAGGATCGTCCGCCTATCCGCTAGGTCATCTCACCAGGTCATAGTTACAAGTCAAGTCCGTGGCTCATCGTGCAAGGTCGTTGTACGATGCTCGCCCCAAATCCTATGGTCAAACCATTTGTTCGTTTGTAAGGGAGTGTCTACCCAAGTTCGTTTCACTCAAATTTCTAATCATCGAGCAGTGTTCATCCTATTCGCATCAACATATTCTCCGCTCCAAGTCTGAACACGTTCAGGAAAGTCATCCTACGATAGGTTATCCTTACCCAAATCCTCGACATGTCAATATTGTGCGTCCGTACTAGCAATTATCATATTCTATCTCTTCAAGTATGATTGATACAATTCACCTATCCATCCTATCCAATTCACGTAGTCGATCACAAGGTCGTCTAGCCTTGCAATATGTCTCCCCGATCTCACGCAAGTCTGATTATCCACGGCGGACATGAATCACCATGCCAAGATTCCTGCAGAATAATTACCCTCATCGGGACGTAACTCTTGCGTTGAGTCTAGACTTACTCATTTTCGATACGCAGATTGGGTCTACTCAATCCTTAAGTTTTTCTTATTCTTCGATCGCAAGTCTTAACAATCCTCGAATTTACCTTCGCTTCAAACCACAAGTCGAAGCAATCAAAATTGCCATGCCAAGGTATTTCGAGTTCGATCATTTCTGCTGGACATGAATCACCATGCCAACGCTCACGCAGAATGATCGTCCCAAATCTGACGTGACGCATGTGCGAGGCTAGAGTTGCGCTCGCACAAGATAAGATCGTTTTCGTTGTGGTTATCACCGAACAATCAAGTCAATCCCCAACATAGCATCCTTTAACACATTAGCTTCTAACACGATCATCCTTCGTCGAATCAGAGTACCCCCAAGTTATAGTACATCGATATTTGATACGCCTCAATACCACCGATGATGTACATAACCTGACGATCTTTCTTTTGCAACGAATTTCGAGTCGTGCAACTTAATTCCGTAATTCGCATTGTCTCGTGTTAACTCGTCGTTGAGCAACATCTATTCCAAATCCTTAGTCATTCTCGTATCTTCAAACCAATATTTTCTATACACGCTATCTTTCGATCGTGCTATCTTCGATCTCGTCCATGCGTATTTCACCTTAACTCAAGTTTCAATCCCTTCGACTAAATTCAAAATCGTATGCACGATCTTCTATGTTTCCTCGACCAAGACCTCCATCAGTTTCATCGTTCTGACTCTCTATTCAATCGTTTCGTAATTCGCACTACGCATTCTTAATTCGTTCGAACGATATTTCGTTTGAGACTATCGAAGTCAAAGCCAACTAAGCGTTACTCGTTGTCACGACCCGCTACCCAAATTGTTGGGCCGGGCCGAGTCATATCCAGCCTGCGCTTGAGATAAAGCGCAGTAAGCTGTTCTAGAGATAACAAGATAAGACTAAATGTACAAACAGTTCTATAAGTAATAAAGAGTCATAAATGCTCCAAACACAAAAGTCGTCTCATATAGTAATAAGTTCAAGTACAAGTCTGAAATATAAAACTGGATACATGTCCAGTTACAAAATACGTAGTCTAATACATGACTACACTAAATATCCCAAGCAACTACGCAAACTAGGCAAGTTTTCCCGCAGGTACATCCTCGTAAGGCAAAGCCTGGTCCTCGGCAGTAACTCCATAATATGAGTCACAGAGCAACTCCTCCTCAGTAAGAATACCTACAACGTTATCCTGTCAGGACGGGAGCAAGTACTGATTCTAGCAAACTAACATATGAAACATAGAAATGAACATAAGAGGAATAAACTAGAAATATGGCATCACAGAATCTATCATGGCAATGACACATATGTCATAGAGATAGATGTATATGTAATGTTTAAAACTGTAGCAGGTACGTGATCGTCAATAGGTGTACAATGTACTGTAGTACATGTAAATAAAATGTACATACGTACAAGTCTACAAGCATAGGTGTACCTTCGTACAGAAATGCCGGATAATGGCCTACGACGCAGTGACATGTAAAATGAAACTTTGCTCGGTACGTATAAGGGGGGCATGATCACGTACTCTACTATCAGTTTCCCCATAACCCATATTCTAATCATGTGAGAGATACATAAAGACTGGTCTAAGCATGGTAGTGACTGAAAGTACAACATGTGAAGATTTAACTTGCTACCCCAAGGATCAGCATTTAACATGGTTGGATTTACAGTTTATTGATGTAACAGTATGTAAAATTTGTAGAAAATACTTGCCTCTAGCAAAGCAAAGCAAAGCAGCGATAAAATTCTATAGATGCCTGGTAACTCGTCACTGTAGAATAAATACATAAACTTTAGTTTTTATACTAAGTTAAACACTAAGACACTTAGTGGTGCAACACGACTTTCTGGTTGGACACCTAGCCAATTGGTAACTTTAGCATAGGAGACCAATGTGGGGTGACACAATACTTAAACTAACTTTCTAGGGTCTTTACACTAGTGCAGGATGAGGTTCAATACGGCTATAACTCAAAACAACACAAAAAGTTGCAAGTCGTAATTATTCAATAAATAAATCAACTGTACATTATGTTCCAACAATTTTTGAGATAGACAAAAAGCTCAATTTTGCATAAAATAAAGTACCAAAATGATCCTTGTTAATTATAGAAATTTATTATAATTTTTCTGGAATTTATTAACCAGTATATGTATTTTATAAAAATCAGTTTTCATAAGTACACAGAAAGTGAGTTCTGGTTTCATATGCCAAAACAGTGGCAAAACTGTAAATTAAATACTATAAAAATTATGATAAATTAGCTAAATTAACATAGAATCTAAATACTATTTTTTCAGAATTTTAACAGCAATTAAAGTATTTTTAGAAATTCAAAAATAGTATGGTACACAATCTAAAATTAAATAATTAATTATCTGCGTATTTTGTCCATGTACATAATTTGAACCAGAGTTCAAATACAGGACCCAAGGCCATGAATCAAGTCCAATATGACTTGTACAGGTCTTGAATGTGTAAAAATATATTGGAGCCTAAAAACCCATGTTAGGCTTGGACACCAAATGGTTGCAGTAATAAAATACAGAATTTTAAATAATAATAATATTTTTAAAGTGGTAAAAATATACAAGTCATAATTTAAACAATAAAAATAACTTGGAAATTTATGCACAATAATATTTTGTACAAAGTAGAATTTTTGATATACATACATAAAATATATAACTACAATATTTATATATATACATATAAATATATAGATATTTATATGTATACATAATGGATATATATATATATATATATATATATACATATATATAAAAGAAATACTTAACTATATATATATATATATATATATATATATATATATATATATATATATATATATATATATATATATATATATATATATATATATATATATATATATATATATATATTAATATATCAAATAGTGCATACATATATATAATAGTATATATATTTTTTTTTATATATATATAATAGTATATATATATATAATAGTATATATATATAATAGTATATATATATAATAATATATACATAAAAAATATATATATATATATACATATATTAATAGTATATATATAATAATAGTATATAATAATATATAATAGTATATATATATAATAATATATATAATATATATATATTTTTTATTAGATATATAGATAGTATATATATATAATAATATATATACACATGAACATATATATACATATATACATATATACATAAATACATATATATATATATATATATATATATATATATATAATATATATATATATATATATATATATATATATATATATAGATATATATATATATATAATAGAAAGCACCAAATATAAAAAAAATATATATATTACAAATATGTATACATATACATATAATACAGTATGTATAAAATATATATATATGTATATATATATATATATATAGATATATATATATATATATATATATATATATATATATATATATATAATATATATATATATATATATATATATTTATATACATGTACATTTTTTTTTTATATACATGTACATGTATATATATATATATATATATATATATATATATATATATATATATATATATATATATATATATATATATTATATACATGTACATTTATATATATATTTATATATATATATATATATATATATAATATATATATATATATATATATATATATATATATATATATACATAAATACATATACATGTATACATATATACATGTACATTTATATATGTATACATATATATGTATTTATGTATACATATATACATAAATATATATACATGTATACATAAATACATATACATGTATACAAAAAAAAAAATATATATATATATATATATATATATATATACATGTATACTATATACATAAATACATATATAAATAAAAATAAAACAAAAGAAAACAGAAAATAAAACAGACAGCAGGGGGGTTTCGAACTCGGCCCAAAGGGTCAGGTTCTCGGGTTTGGTCGGGCTGGCCAGGGGGTCAGCCCGCTCTGGGTGTTAGGGATAGGATGTAGTTTAGATTTATTTAGGTTTAGGTTAATATTATTTAAAACCCAATAAAACAAACCCTGTGTCCTGACAGTTAAGGACACATGAGTCTCGTGTCCGTGCTAAGCACGACACGCACGGGTCCTAATATGCGTGTCCAGACTCACCAACGTACTGCTCGTGTCCTGGCGAGTCATGCGTGTGAAAACGAGACACGCAAGCGATACGAAAACAAAACTGACACATACGTGTCTGAGCAGTGCGGGCTATTGGGGCGACGACTGGGCGGAGGAGGCGTCGTGGCGGTGGCGCTGAGGTGGCGCTGGACTCGCCTCAGTGCGACGAATCGATCGGTGGTGGTGGATGGGGGTGATCGTCGTCGGGGAGGTGGCGTTTGGGGTTAGCCGGAGTTAGGGTTACGGCGAACTGGAAATGGGCGGTTGTGGGTGGCTGGGTGGTCGGGGATTTTGCCTAGGGTTTGGGTTAGACTGGGGGGTTCTTATAGGGGGTTTAAGTCGGCTAGGGGGATCGAAGTTGGCCGGGAAATGCGGGGCAGCTGGACGGTCGTCGGTCGTCGGGGGTAGGTGAGCGAGAGGAGAGAGAGTGATCGTGGGGGAGGGTGATGGCAAATTGCAGCAAGGCCCCTAGGAATTAGGGTTTTGCAAACAGGACCCTAACTGTGACTAAATGTAAAATAAAAATTGCATCCCGCACTTAAAACAATTAGTTAATTACAAACTACCACCGAAACAATTTAAGTATTTACAAACTGCTATTAAAACATTTTAATTAATTACAAAACTATATTAAAATATTTTAATAAATTACAAAATGGTATTTTAGTTATTAAAACTCATTTAAAAATCATTTTAAAAATTATAGAAAAATTCCTAAAATCATATTAAATTATTTTAAGGCTAAAAATGTCATTAGAAATTAACTAACACTAATTAATCAAAATTGAAAGTCAGGGGCTGACACTCGTTCTAAGGCTTTGCTCGATATCATCACTTGCCGACATACTCGTTCTATCCGTAAATTCTCTAGTCTCGCTCGAATAATTTTATAACGTACATACACCACTCTGGGTTCGAGCCACTCGACTAGTCGTCGGCACTTACTCTTATTCTTTCTTCGTACCTATCATATACACCACTCGGGGTCAAGTCATTCTACAAATCCTCAAAAGATCATTCGATTCCCAATCGATGTGTTCAATCGCGCGTTCGCCCATTCCTCAAAGTCTAAGAACCATCTCCCGTGCTCGCTTTAGCATTGGTCAAGTAGCGTCTCTATCAACATACGTTCTAAGTCTCACTTATTCTCGTCCGAGTGATAGTCGATCTCGCTCGCAAACTCGTTTGCACCAAAAGGTCTAGGTGCACGACACTCGGTACAACTTAGCCAAAAGGCTACGTGCATAACCATCCCGTTCGAATTATACTTCGGTCTCGTGTACTCGTTCGCTATTGTCAGCGTAAGTTTATTCAAGCACGTCTTGCGTTTGCTAACTCTTAGCATCGGTTTCTTCCAACTCAAGTACGTCGTGGTTCGGCACAAAGGCCTTCGCCTATCGATCCCGTTCAACCGAGTACTTGTACGAGCTTTTGAAAATATTAGACTTATTATATGGAACATCCCAAGGCACGAAATAAGAGAGCATACAATTCTTCTGTTTCAAAATGAGCTTTCAAAACTGAGAGAACCGAAATGAAGTCCAAGGACGTAAAGCCATGCTCTGATACCAATCTGTCACGTCCCGCTCCCGCAGGAGCGATCGTCCTCGCTAAGGCGTGATGCCGCACGGGCCTAGGTTGTGCCCGTGCAAGGCTAATGTCCAGAAACGGCCGATTTGAGCTAGGCCACAAAGTCGCACAGAGTGTCCCCATTTGCAGCGAAAAGTAAATGAATACAAGTTGAAACAAATTTAAACCCTTTATTGATATTCAAGAAGTTTACAAGTGGCACTAGGCCGAGTTTACAAGTCTTTCAAGCTCTCTCTCTCTCTGAAACATAAAAGGCGTGCCAAGTGGCTTACAAGATGGAATAATTCATGGCGATGTTCCGATACATTATGCCCTGCATATGGTGCTTCAGCTCTTTACAACGCTCCAAGGCTCCAGAGTTGGCTCCGTGCCTTAGCACGTTCGAGGGAAGCTCCGCACCCGATGTCATCTCCTGCGTCCTGCAAGCAATCTGTAGGGTTATCAGTACATTGTTATGCACTGGTGGGGAGGCTAGCTCGCCTACAATGCTATCATTACCAAACACGTTCTATTTACTTTTGTGCACCGTCTATCATTCATTGTCTTTCTAATCTTGCCTTAGGATCAGTTTTATGGCATATTTCATAACCTATCTCGTGTTGTCGAATTCAATGTGTTGCATGGAAATACATGCACGACTTTTCCATACTTACCGTCCGACCTTTCCTGTCCAAAGTAAACCAAGTTAGTCAACAATTCATATGTAATACGTAATGTGATTCTCGTAAACATTCAGTGTCGAGGGCGTGTCCTTGCCTCAGATTCTAGCGCGTCGTAGGAGTGTTTCTAACTCATTGTACGAAGTACTCACGATCATTTGGTGTGTATATTCAAGCCTGTTCAGAAGGTGCCTTGTTCAGTTAACTTAGACTACTTGTTTCAATGCAAGGACTTGTACGTGGATTGTCACCAGCGAAGTCCACTTAATCTTATGTACGGTCGCTGGCATGTCAGCCATCTAGACATTTTCTTTTGGTTCTCATCTATCAAGCGTGATGGCTGGTACACCTTGATAGACTATTGAAGTACCGGCCCTACGTTTGGTTATGTGCCTAAGCCCGCACACCTGTCCGCCCGTAGGCCATGATTCCGTCTAGGCGGCACGAAATCGTCGTTCGTTGCCTTGGAATCCTTTCACTCGTGCACGAGTCCGTCCATGACCATTTCATTTGTCTTATTATTTTAACTTAACGTCTATCTTTGAGCTATAGGCTGTCTCGAGCCATAATGCATTATCGACCAGGTTGGCGTCCGTACAA
>JANAVB010004599.1:14551096-14641105 GCA_029216955.1 Iris pallida | reverse complement strand
TTTTACTGTTGGCCATGGTCATATGGTGTTGTTTTATTTATATTCGTTAAATTTGTTGAGTCGGGAATGCGAGTACCAAGGATGTGTGATCCGACCATAGATATTGTTTATTTTTCTGCAAGTAGACCTCGTAGACATTGTTTAATTTTTACAAGTAGATCTCGTAGATATTGTTTATTTTCCATGCAAGTAGATCTCGTAGACCTCGCGGTGTAGTGTCCCAGACTGATCACATATCAAAGGTACTTCTAACAGTTGGGAAGGTATTTTAGTTTATTTATTTGCTATTGATTTTCCATCTTTTTCTCACTTTTTTTCTGTTTATTTTCAAAACATATAATTGATGTCTAACCTATGTCTTATAGTCATTTTCATATATTGGAACTACATTCAATGAATTGTACTCTTTCTATCCTGACTGGGTAACCAAACAAATTTTAGGTGATTGCGAAGAGGTCGAGTGCCCTGACCAGTATGGCCCGTACATGGAAGATACAGTATAGGCAGACTTTGTTTATCAGGAGGAGTACGCAGCATCTGATCCTGCTGCGCTTGCTTAGTTACCTTTAGTTAGTGCTGAGACATTGTAGTAGATATTGAGTTGATTTTTGAGACATGTAGTTGAGATTTATTTGTCTTTAGTCATCACACATTTCCTATTATAAGATGGTTCTATTTATTTTTATCTTTTAGATGCTGAGTTGTGATATTGAGTTGTGTTTTCCCATGTGGGCAATATCTTTATTTGTGTGGTTGTTCATCATAATGATACAACGTTCTACCGCTGACTCTGGGCGTAGGCTGGACGTGTACACGGTTCATGCCCAAATATTGGGTGCGGGTCGTGACAGTCTTGGCTTTAAGGATCTTCATGTCTCACTTTAACCAGAATTCATATGTGACTTTTATGTCACGAGGGGTCCACGTGACTTTCTGACTTGACCATATTTCTGACCTGGTTACCTGTATACGTGCTGGTACCTGTTCTAAGTGTGTATTGAGATACAATATTATTATGCACCGTGGTACTATTTAATGAGTGCACTGAGGTGTGACTCTGCGTGCTAAGTGATCATTCGTGTTATATGTCAATACATGTGTACCTTCCACCACAGTCATGGTAATTTGTCAGTAATAGTGTCATGGTATATTGATTGTTGTTTGATGTATTACACTAAGCATGGATCTAGATTTGGAACTCTTTGAGCCGATGAGGATTCATACTTAGGGTACACGTACTATGGTACGACATATAGAAGGATGACCATGTGACCACGACATGTAATTCTAATATTAAGATAGGGTTAATCTAAGCAACTTAAATCGGTAGAAGCATTGGGAGGGAACAAAATCTCGAGATCGTACGTTACCAGCCACCCAGGTCCTGGCCTGACATGTCGGGTTGGCCACTACGGATACAGTTTCATTCGCCTATAGCGGATGGCTATATCCAACTCCTACGTGCTATGTGTTATATGTTTTAGCACGGTGGCCTTACGGGGGACCGGTGCATAATCAAAGTGCTACGTATATATATATATATATATATATATATATATATATATATATATATATATATATATATATATATAATGGATTGGCTAGCCCTGCTTGGATGCGATACGATCTGAGGATTCCTATATATTGCATTGCTGGAATAATCCAGACAAATCATAGAGAGCCGTAGGATTGATTGGTCGCTTGTAAGCCGACTTGTTTGTGATATGTTTTCTTCTGTTAGCAACTGAGGAACATGGACTATCCTGGTGCGTGGTCCAACCCATATCCTTGTTTAGTTGTTGGGTTGGGCTATTGTGCTGCGATAGACTGGACCGAAGTCGCGATCAGAAGCCCTTCACCTGCCCATGGTTATAGGATATATCTTATCTCGGCATGATATTGGCATCGTTTGTCCATGTTTGGTTGTAAGGGTGTCGTATTGTCTCGATGATATGGTATAAGCTTATAACTCTTGAATCAGGTCTTATTATTATGCTTGGGTTTTATCTCACTCTTTTGTGCTCCCTTATGGTACTTGTTATTCGGGGCCTAATTTCGGTGGTTTTGTTTGGCAGATCTCGTAGCAGCGCCAGAGGATCCAGCCTTCTACCCGAACAATGGTGCACACCAAGAGTATGGACACCATGGACCATGAGTGGGTTTCTTCTTCACTGCTCAGATATCTTCTATTTTGTACTTGGCATTTATCCATTGGCACCTGTTTAGTCGGCTGTTCTGGACATTAGTTTTCTTTTACATAATTGTAATTAAATCAGACTGCAGCTGGCTATAGTTATGTACTATTGACTCTCGGTACTAGCTTATCATTTTGTATAGCTAGGCTCATGAATCATTTTGATGAAGCGTCGGGGACGCCTTACTACTTTTGTCTTATATGATCATTATTTACTGCTTCTTGTTTTGATTGATTGAGACATAGATGCTCTGTGAGACCATAGGAGACTTGATTGTAGCATGCACCCTCTAGTCTCTTGACAGCCACGATTGTTGTATGACGTTTATATACCTCATATGGAGTAGCTGGCCTAGTCCGTCTCAGTATTTCGGTACTGGGGCGTGACAACCAACTTGCCTTACGGTCCTTTCTGACTTAACTTAAGATGACTCGATGACGACGCCATATTCATGCCGAAGCACGTGTCCTTGCTATAGCCAAATATTAGGCTCCAGAATGGTGTTGCAACCGTGCACACCTAGCCCGCGCCGATTCAAGGTTAGCGCTTGCTACAATTATGCCTTGTTAACCCAACTCGTAACTTGCTAGTACTCAATGCAATCCAAAGGCATACACGCGGATAGCCGCTCTTATACCGACACATCTATATGAGTGATCACTAGCAATGTCAAGCTATCCTGGATCTTTGCATACGGTGACCATTCGCGTGCGAGGTACGAGCTCCCACCGAATGACCCGTAGCCTATATTGTAATGATTCACTTCAATCGAGTCGTACCATCGATGAAGGTCGTACAATATCTGTAATTCCTCCTAGGACGACACGAACCTGGCGCCCCGGGATCGTTCGAGGAATTTTCCCTTGCACGCAAGTTGTCCAATGACCATGCAAGACTCAATTCAATCTATCAAGTCCTTTCTTAATCATGACCATGCTTTCCAACTTTCTATCGGGACTTCCAAGTAGTGGGATCGATCTCGTGAACTTCCTTATCGAGACTCCCAAGTGGCGGGACCGATCTCGTGAACTTTCTTATCGAGACTCCCAAGTAGCGGGACCAATCTCGTGTACTTCCTTATCAAGTCTCCCAAGTAGCGGGACCGATCTCGTGTGCTTCCTTATTGAGACTCCCAAGTAGCGGGACCGATCTCATAAACTTACCTATCAAGACTCCCAAGTAGCGGGACCGATCTCGTGTACTTCCTTATCGAGACTCCCAAGTAGCGAGACCGATCTCGGCGACAACCAATCGCATGGACTTTCTTATCGAGACTCCCAAGTAGCGAAACCGATCTCGTGAACTTCTTTATCGAGACTCCCAAGTAGCAGGACCGATCTCGTGTACTTTCTTATCGAGACTCCCAAGTAGCAGGACCGATCTCGTGTGCTTCCTTATCGAGACTCCCAAGTAGCGGGACCGATCTCGTGAACTTCCCTATCGAGACTCCCAAGTAGCGGGACCGATCTCGTGAAATTCCTTATCGAGACTCCCAAGTAGCGGGACCGATCCCGTGTGCTTCCTTTGTCTGTGGCATGCTTTTCACTAAACCAACCGTGCTCGTGTCTTAGACTGACTTATTCTCTAGGCGACACTATCGCTCAAGTCACATACTTTATATGACGAGTCTTGTTCTCGTGGAACTATATGACTTGACAATCACAGACAACAGGGGACGGTGCTTGTTATGACTTCGATAGCCCAGTCAAATTCTTGTCTAACTTATTCGTACAACGACTTGACTAGCAAAGGCTACGCCAAGCTTCGCATTATGAAAACGTGCTGTGCACGCATTCGACTTGAACAACCAAGCTCTTTGGGTGCCTAGACTTAAGCCACAAGCCGTGCAATACGACTTAAACCACGAGACATGCAAAGGCTATGCCAAGCCTTGGACGACGGAACTGTGCATGCTTATTAAGCATATACGCGGGCAAAGCCTATGAATTAGGCTAATTCCAGCTTTGTGGAGAATACCAACTTGTCCTTCTCCCAAGCCACGGGACGAAGGACCGAGTGTCATTTTGAAAGCCATCGTGCAACGATACTAAGCTGACCGTGGGACCCTTTTTTCATGTTCTAACTTAATCCGACTCGTCGGGATTATTCCTTTAGCTATGTGGATGCGTCTCTTTTATTATCAAGCCTAACTTGTGCAAGTTAAAAATATGTGATTTATTATGTGAAGGCTAAGATGATGCAAGTTCACCGAAACTATCCTACCTGAGCGAGTCTTCGAGCAAGCCATTGCGTGGCTAAGTTCGAACATCGTCGACGTTTCGATTCCTCTGATTGACTGAGCGGGACGAGGCACTACACCTTTTATCCTTTCCACCAACTGAGCACCCAGGAGATCCAACATATTGTCATCTCGATCAGGTCGACCATATAACCAAATTGATACGTTCATCCACACCACCATTATATGCCAACCACAACGTCTTGCTCCACCTTGGGCTCGTCAAAACCACTTTAAAGCCAATTCGTGTATTTGATGCTCCTATCCCATATTGAGAAGAGAGCCTGTATATCTGTGTATACGCATGAACATTCAGCACTATCTTTCTCGAACCAATTAGAGCTGCTCAAACCAGACCCGTAACCATGAGCTCTTATACAACTTGTTGGGTATCAGACCAGAACGAATCGAACCTTCGCTCTGATACCAATTGTTGGACGTGTGCGAAAGCGTTTGCCAACCCACCTAATCAAAACCAACTCCCGTCTAATGGACACCAAGCACAAGATGAAGACAAGTATATGGCGGTGACGTACGTCACCTGGACAAATTCGAACCTTTAATAACTCAGATGAAATTACAAGATTGACAGAACTCACGTTAAACCCTTTGCCCAAATAGGTTCAACCCCCTCACCACTCTCAAGAAGAAAGATAAAAGATTATAATTGAGAGCACTCACCAATCCATAACAATCTCCTTAACCGAAGTTGACGACTCCTCAATTAGATTTTTTTCTTCCTTCTGTCTTAGTTGGCGAAGTCATAAGAGTAAAGTACAGACTTTCTCTTATATTTTCTTGTGAATGAGTACCCCAAATCTCCACTTTGTGCTTTGTTCTTATGCTTTGTGCCTCCACTCTAACCATATATATAGGATGAGAAAATCTCACTTTAGGTCATAATATAATTTCTTAAATAGGAAGCCCTCAAATAAGAATCTTATTACACCTAAAATAGCCCATCAATTATCCTATTTTAGATCATAATAGAATTTCCTAAAATAAGAATCCTATTATATCTAGAATAAACCAACACCAATTACGGACATCCAAATCAAATCAAATATTTAATTAGATTTGGATTCCACAAATATGTTATTACCAAATCCAGACTGGACTCCAACACGTTTAATTGAAAAATGAAGGAGAATAAAAGAGAGACCTCTCTTATATAAGATCTCAGGAAAAAAATCTCAACCTGGATTTGAATCCAACAGTCAAAATCGACATGCACGAGCCCGGCCATTCCCCACTCACAAAAGGAAAATGGTACATTGTGCGGTATACCGGGAAATACACTGCCCATTATACTGTCAACATGAATCAAGAAAACTTCTAACTTGTCAGGGTTCCAATTCTATGTGCGGGTCCTAGTCAGGGTATATGGCCTTGCTATGGATCTCTACAAGTCTAGTGTGGTCTACACGTTAGCATGTTTCTGATCAATAAACTCTTAAAACTCAAAGTTACATAAGTCATTACTTCGATTTAGAACTACGATACCACAGCACAAAAACCAAAGAAAAATATATGAAACTAACCCTAGAATAGAAACCAATTCCAGAATGTTGATCAAAACCAAAACACATCCAAATACTGAAAACATATATTTAAATATATATAATCACAAATATAAAGTAAGTATGATTATATTTTATGATAAAAAATTAAATAACAAAATTCAGAAATACGAAATCTGAAAATTATAAATGTGAAATGGTCAGTCGGTATTCCATCGCTAGTTTTCGACAAACTCATAATCGTCGCTAAATCATTCGGTATTTTACAATGTTTTTTATAGTTTCTTCATTTGGAGATACAACAGTTCATTGTGGGTCATTCCTATCCTACCTTCGACACGGTGCACAAGGTTGCTAGGACGCACAAGATCATAGGCAGTAGGGTATAGAGAGGACAAGAGCGTACACTACCAAAATAAGTCGTTTTAGCGACACCCAAAGACGTCGCTAAAACGACAAATTACGTCGCTAACAATATTTACCGATGCAATTACCGATGTTTTGGACTTGTCGCGAAAACATAAGTCGTTGATCTTTAAAACGTCGCCGAACGTCGCAAATACCGACGTTCACCGACGTATTATTACGTCGGTATATCCTGGGATATTACCGACGTCTACCGTCGTTTCGTCGGTGGATTAGCGACGTGTTGAAAGTCGCTACACGTCGGTAAAATCCTGGGATTATTACCGACGCCTACCGTCGTTTCGTTGTTGGATTAACGACGTGTTGAAAGTCGCTATACGTCGGTAAAATCCTGGGATTATTATCGACGTTTACCGACGGTCTCCGACGTATAAGGACGTCGGTAAACGTCGGTACCCTGGAAAATTTTGCAGATTTACCGACGTTTACCGACGTACGTTTGCGTCGATAAACGTTGGTAAATCTGCAAAAAAAGTAAAAAAATAATGACGTCTTGCGACGTTATAAAAAAATGTCGCTGTCAGTCGCTAATAATGACGTCTTGCGACGTTATAAAAAAACGTTGCTAAATTGTTTTTTTACTGCGACGTTTTCTTAAAACGTCGCTAATTACGTCGGTAATATGACTTATTTTGGTAGTGGTAGCAATCACCCCCGACACAGTCACATCATTTACAATAACAACGTCCACATTAATATGAATAGACACTCATACTAGAGCAGAATCACCATTAACTCCAGCTCTACTTGCACCAATATTAGTACTTGCTAATATTGTACTTGCTACAATTTGTTGTCGGCTTATTCGAACTAGAAGTCGCGCACGTGCGTTGCATTTGTCTTTTGTGTATTTTTTTTACTTTTAAAATGTTTATTTACATGACAAACCCATTTTAAAATAATTTAACAAACTAAATTGATTAGTGAGATTGTGAACATTTATTATAGTTGGAAGTATGTAATTATTAGTGGTTGAAATTATGTTAGTGTGAGATGTGTAATGTGAGCACCCTGAATTTCGGGTTGAATTTTTTTTCATTTTATTTTATTTTTCTGATTATTTGGTTTTGATAAATATTTTATTCTATTTATTTATCTGTAAGTGTACTTTTTCATGCCATTGATATTTGGAGTATCAGGGATGTTCAACTCTGGAAATCTTCTTCATGAGTTTTGGAGTGGACATGATTACCTTCATGACGGTATATAGTGTCCCATCCAAACTTGTTCCCTTCTGCTCTTTTTGCTTCGCTGAACTTCTAGTCGAATTAGACCGTTTGATCATTAATTGATTTTTCCACTCTTTTCCTTGATCATTTTCAGCGCGTTACCGTGACTTTTTAATTGGGAGCGCAAGACCAGTTATTTTCTTGAAACCAACTCCTCATTGATGATCTACTCGAGTCGCTCTTCACCCTTGACCTTCGTGTCCCACTCAGACACGTCATTTTGTGCTCCTTTGATTCGCACAACTTTTTCGACACGTGACCCGATTTTATTTCACTCCACGGTGTCACATTCATCTTCCAACTTGATTTGTGGGTCCCCTGTCGACCAAAACCTGTCTGCCCCAACTGTGGACATGGCCCACATTGAGCCTACTACCCATCCGCCACTTGTGTCCCATTTATTGGAATCCCTATGTGCTACTTATTTACACATGATCATCAACGTCTAATTTTGAATTCAATTTTGCTCAATGTCCGGTTTTGGACCCAATCCGGCTCCACCGAGTCCAGCCCAGCTCCATGTTACTCTCCATCATGACACCCTCATAATTCTTGCCCAAAAATATCAAGTGCTTATTTTTCCCTATTTTTAATATTTTAATGGGAATTTTCTATTGATTAAATCCCTATAGGAATGTCACGCCCCAGTACCGGAATACTGAGACGGACTAGGCCAGCTACACCGTATGAGGTATATAAACGTCATACGGTGATCGTGGCTGTCAAGAGACTAGGGGGTGCATGCTACAATCAGGTCTCCTATGGTCCCATAGAGCATCTATGTCTCAATCAATCAAAACAAGAAGCAGTAAATAATAATCATATAAGACAAAGCAGTAAGGCGTCCCCGACGCTTCATCAAAATGATTCATGAGTCTAGCTATACAAAATGAGGAGCTAGTTCCGAGAGTCAATAGTACATAACTATAGTCAGCTGCAGTCTGATTTAATTACAATTATGCAAAGGAAACTAGTGTCCAGAACTGCCGGCTAAACATGTGCCGGTGGCTAAACGCCAAGTACAAAATAGAAGATATCAGAGCGGTGAAGAAGAAACCCACTCATGGTCCCTGGCGCCCATACTCCTGGTGTGCACCATTGTTCGGGTAGAAAGCTGGATCCTCTGGAGCTGCTACGGGATCTGGCCAAACAAAACCAGCGGGGTCAGGCCCCGAATATCAAGTACCACAAGGGAGCACAAAAGAGTGAGATAAAACCCATGAGTTAAATAAGACCTGATTCACGAGTTATAGGCTTATACCATATCATCGAGATAATACGACACCCTTACAACCAAAAAAGGACAAACGATGCCAATATTGTACCGAGATAAGATATATCCTATAGCCATGGGCAGGTAAAAGGGCTTCTGATCGCAACTTCGGTCCATAGCCTATCGCAGCACAATAGCCCAACCTAACAACCAAACAAGGACATGGGTTGGACCACGCACCACGATAGTCCATGTTCCTCAGTTGCTAACAGAAGAGAACATATCACAAAACAAGTCAGCTTATAAGCGGCCAATCAATCCTACGGCTTTCTATGATTTGTCTGGGTTATCCCAGTAATGCAATATATATGAATCCTCAGATCGTGTCAACCCAGCAGGGCTAGCCAAACCATATAATATACATATACACATAGAACTTTGATTATGCACCGGTCCCCCGTAAGGCCACCGTGCTAAACATATAACACATAGCACGTAGGAGTCGGATATAGTCATCCACTATAGGCGGATGAAACTGTATCCGTGGCGGCCAACCCGACACGTCAGGACAGGACCTGGGGTGGCCAGTATGGCACGATCTCGGGATTCTTCCCACCCAATGCATCTACCAATTTGGGTTTCTTAGATTAACCCTATCTTGATATGGAATCACATGTCGCGGTCACATGGTCATCCTCCTATATGTCGTACCATATTACGTGTACCCTAAGTATGAATCTACATCGGCCCGATCTAGATCCATGCTTAGTGTAATGCTTCAAACAACAATCAACATACCACGACACTATTACTGACCAATTACCATGACTATACTGGAAGGTACACATGTATTGACATATAACACGAACGATCACTTGGCATGTAGAGTCACACCTCAGTGCACTCATTAAATAGCACAGCAGTGCATACTAATATTGTATCTCAATACACACTTAGAACATGTACCAGCACGTATATAGGTAATCAGGTCAGGAATATGGTCAAGTCAGGAAGTCACGTGGACCCCTCGTGACATAAAAGTCACATGTGAATTCAGGTTAAAGTGAGACATGAAGATCCTTGAAGCCAATACAAAGATCTACAACTTTCATGTTTTGAGTTTTCAAGATTCTAGCTACAAAATAACTTAAACAGGCAAAAACAGTAAAATAGAGCAATTCTGGCGCATAGAATTCCTGCACAATCGGCGCATGAGATTCCTGCACGAATCGGCGTATGAGATTCCTGCATGAATCGGCGCATGGGATTCCTGCACAATCGGCGCATGAGATTCCTGCATGAATCGGCGCATGAGATTCCTGCATGAATCGGTGCATGAGATTCCTGCATGAATCGGCGCATGAGATTCCTGCACGAATCGGCGCATGGGATTCCTGTACGAATCGGCGCATGAGATTCCTGTATGAATCGGCGCATGGGATTTCTGCACGAATCGGCGCATGAGATTCCTACATGAATCGTCGCATGAGATTCCTGCATGAATCGGCGCATGAGATTCCTGCATGAATCGGCACATGGGATGCGTTGCCGGGACTTCACAGCGCATGGCCTCCCGGCGCATGGCCTCCCGGGCGCATGGGGGTCATCGTCCCCAAACAGCAAGTTCAGCCATGAAAGTTCCGAAAATTTGCCATGGCCATAACTTTCTCATCCGAAGTCGAAATCAAGCGAAACAAAAGCCAAAACTGAATGAAATTGAATTCTCTACAACATAAAACCATTAGTTTTTCGAAAACAACCAAGTTTGATAGATCAAAACCATAGAAATCCATAAAACCCTAGTTATAGAAACTTAGATCTACACCAAACTAGCCATTAAAATCAAAAACTCCAAGAACTAAACTTATAGAGAATGAAGAGAAGAACAATATAGACAAATAATATCTAAGAAAAATCAAGAAATAAAAAAAAAATGCAAGAATCTCTCCATTTGGTGCAAGATGTACTTGCCTATTGGTTGGGAGAAAAAGAAATGAAAAGAGTGAATGAGGAGAGAGAGTGAGGAAGAGAATATATATAGGGGTTGGGTTGACTCAAAGAAACCCTAAGCTTAAGCATGCTCTTAACCACATGACTAATGACATGTTAAATGCTACATGATACAACTAATTAAATTAATTAAATAAAATCCTAACCACAACACGGTTCAGAAATCTTATCGTCGAAACAGTGAACCACGCCTACAACCAGACAATGACAAGGGGTGGCACACTAATCCGCGACGAGATACTATTCCATGCCATGGCTAGTTACAAATACATGATGTATACAATAAAGATACAGGTGCCAGATACCATATACATAAAAAATCAAAAATTTACGTATTCCGGGAATGGGGAGTGACATCTCTACCCTCCTTAGAAAAAATTTCGTCCTCGAAATTTCGATAAGGCTAGTCGAGCGCACTCTCAGATCACGAAATACACTCATGACATATAGCAAGCACAATTATCAAACAACACATGGCACATGAATATTTTAAGAAAGCAAGAATAATTAAGTAAGAGCACAAACAATAATCATACCCTAGAAGGAAATGATCGGAGGCATACGAATAAAATATGCCTCTCAAGTCAGGTAGGAATTCGTCCTCGAGGTCCTACACTGACACCCAAAGTGGACAAGGGTCAACGCTTGTGATAAGTCGGTACCAATGACTAAATCAAGAACGAGACTCTGCCCAGGACGTACTCTCGTAATCACGTATCACATGATACGAGAGCAGATGAGTGAGACGAGAAAGTCGCCTTCACTCTTCGAATATAAAACTCAAGGAATTATAATAAATAATACTCAAAACTTACCCAAAATCTGATCGCCTTCAGCCAACCTCTGCTCTAGTACTCCAAATTCTTCTTGCCTTTGTCCCTGCCTTCCCTGGCCCTGCTGTCCAACCTAATATTGCGCTTGTCGGTACATCTGAGCTTGCGTCAGTAATGGGCACTGGGCTAGTGGCCTCACTGCTAGTGCTGGCCCTCGATACGGTGCTACCTCTCGAGCTGGCAACGCCGAAAACTGTTGAGCTGGCCCTCCTGGCCTCTGCATCATAGGACAATTGGCAATCCTATGGTCTGGACTGCCACACCTCAAGCATAATCCATTAGCTGAACGACACACATCCCTAGTGTGCCCTCCCTTACCACAGTAAGTGCAACCCACTGGTGCTTCCTGACGTTGCTGCTGGTTCCTCTGTTGCTGTTGTCGAACTGGTGCAGTCATAATTGTCGTGACTGGTGCTGCATCACGAATACGGACACCAGGTGCTGGTGCTGACGTCCGAGGTACTGCTCCTTCCCCAACACTCTGCGTATGAGACCTCTTCTGGCCCCCAGTCCTTCTTGATAACCTTTGAATAGTAAGCTCGTGCCTCCGAGCCGCCGTCAATACTGCATCGAATGTCTGGTAGTCGTGCCCCTCGACTAGCTATAAAATCTCTAGGTGAAGTCCCTGCTGGAACCTCATTGCTCTCTCTGGCTCTATCGCCACCATCATCCAAGCAAACCTACTTAACCTGCAGAACTCCGCTGCATAACCATCCACCGTCTTACCAGCCTGCTTGAGACTGATAAACCTCTGCTGTAGCTCATACCGCGCTACCATGCCAAAGTACTTGGACTTGAATCTGGTATTGAAGCTATCCCAGGGAACAGGATGCCTCATTCCAACTTCTTCTGATGCCCACCAATCGCGGGCGAGATCCTGAAGCAATAATCTGACTTGGTCAACCTTCTCTTCTGCTGGAACCTTTGCTGCGATCAATATGGCCTCTGTATCCTGAAGCCAAGCATCCGCCGTGATGGCATCCTCCGTGCCGTCAAAATATCTCGGATTAAGTCGACAAAACCTTCCGGACGCTCCTGAATCATTCCTGACACTTCTCTCAAGGGCTAATTGCAACCCCTGATTCTGTAGCATATTCTGTTCTTGCTGTCAGGTTTGTTATTGCTGTTGGGCTGCCGTCTGGCGTTGCTGGGTCTCCAATAACCCTCTAATAATCTGCAATAGTACCGGCGCGTCTAGTGCTACTGGTACCACCGGCATCACTGGAGGTACGGGATCCTCTGGCCTCTGTGGCTCAACTGGCTCATGCTCGGTAACATTCTCGATGTGAATCTGTCCAGGTAGAGGGGCTACCCATTGCTAATCTCCAACTGGTCCCTGATCTACTAGATTCTCTCCCATGCCGGCTCCTCTAATAGTCGAGAACGATGTGCCCCTAAAGGAAAGGATACAAGATATCAAAAGACAGGACGGGAAAAAATCGAGGATGATAATCAAGTTAGCAGTCAAGACGAGAGAAGGAGAAGACGAATCAGGAGATCAAGGGGGACATATTTTGATTAAGACTCCTATAATCGCAACACCCCACAAGTCTAAAAAACAGACCTGCATGGGCCACCACTAAAACCTTGTCACGCCCCAGTACCGGAATACTGAGACGGACTAGGCTAGCTACACCGTATGAGGTATATAAACATCATACGGCGATCGTGGCTGTCAAGAGACTAGGGGGTGCATGCTACAATCAGGTCTCCTATGGTCCCATAGAGCATCTATGTCTCAATCAATCAAAACAAGAAGCAGTAAATAATAATCATATAAGACAAAGCAGTAAGGCATCCCCGACGCTTCATCAAAATGATTCATGAGTCTAGCTATACAAAATGAGGAGCTAGTTCCGAGAGTCAATAGTACATAATTATAGTCAGCTGCAGTCTGATTTAATTACAATTATGCAAAGGAAACTAGTGTCCAGAACTGTCGACTAAACATATGCCGGTGGCTAAACGCCAAGTACAAAATAGAAGATATCA
This sequence comes from Iris pallida, assembly GCA_029216955.1. NCBI lineage: Eukaryota > Viridiplantae > Streptophyta > Magnoliopsida > Asparagales > Iridaceae > Iris > Iris pallida. Next base: position 14,627,448 of record JANAVB010004599.1, on the reverse strand, counting down.
GAGCGGTGAAGAAGAAACCCACTCATGGTCCCTGGCGCCCATACTCCTGGTGTGCACCATTGTTCGGGTAGAAAGCTGGATCCTCTGGAGCTGCTACGGGATCTGGCCAAACAAAACCAGCGGGGTCAGGCCCCGAATAGCAAGTACCACAAGGGAGCACAAAAGAGTGAGATAAAACCCATGAGTTAAATAAGACCTGATTCACGAGTTATAGGCTTATACCATATCATCGAGATAATACGACACCCTTACAACCAAACAAGGACAAACGGTGCCAATATTGTGCCGAGATAAGATATATCCTATAGCCATGGGCAGGTAAAAGGGCTTCTGATCGCGACTTCGGTCCATAGCCTATCGCAGCACAATAGCCCAACCCAACAACCAAACAAGGACATGGGTTGGACCACGCACCACGATAGTCCATGTTCCTCAGTTGCTAACAGAAGAGAACATATCACAAAACAAGTCAGCTTATAAGCGGCCAATCAATCCTACGGCTTTCTATGATTTGTCTGGGTTATCCCAGTAATGCAATATATAGGAATCCTCAGATCGTGTCAACCCAGCAGGGCTAGCCAAACCATATAATATACATATACACATAGAACTTTGATTATGCACCGGTCCCCCGTAAGGCCACCGTGCTAAACATATAACACATAGCACGTAGGAGTCGGATATAGTCATCCATTATAGGCGGATGAAACAGTATCCGTGGCGGCCAACCCGACACGTCAGGACAGGACCTGGGGTGGCCAGTATGGCACGATCTCGGAATTCTTCCCACCCAATGCATCTACCAATTTGGGTTTCTTAGATTAACCCTATCTTGATATGGAATCACATGTCGCGGTCACATGGTCATCCTTCTATATGTCGTACCATAGTACGTGTACCCTAAGTATGAATCTACATCGGCCCGATCTAGATCCATGCTTAGTGTAATGCTTCAAACAACAATCAACATACCACGACACTATTACTGACCAATTACCATGACTATACTGGAAAGTACACATGTATTGACATATAACACGAACGATCACTTGGCATGTAGAGTCACACCTCAGTGCACTCATTAAATAGCACAGCAGTGCATACTAATATTGTATCTCAATACACACTTAGAACATGTACCAGCACGTATATAGGTAATCAGGTCAGGAATATGGTCAAGTCAGGAAGTCACGTGGACCCCTCGTGACATAAAAGTCACATGTGAATTCAGGTTAAAGTAAGACATGAAGATTCTTGAAGCCAATACAAAGATCTACAACTTTCATGTTTTGAGTTTTCAAGATTCTAGCTACAAAATAACTTAAACAGGCAAAAACAGTAAAATAGAGCAATTCTGGCGCATGGAATTCCTGCACAATCGGCGCATGAGATTCCTGCACGAATCGGCGTATGAGATTTCTGCATGAATCGGCGCATGGGATTCATGCACAATCGGCGCATGAGATTCCTGCATGAATCGGCGCATGAGATTCCTGCATGAATCGGCGCATGAGATTCCTGCACGAATCGGCGCATGGGATTCCTGCACGAATCGGCGCATGAGATTCCTGTATGAATCGGCGCATGGGATTCCTGCACGAATCGGCGCATGAGATTCCTACATGAATCGGCGCATGAGATTCCTGCATGAATCGGCGCATGAGATTCCTGCATGAATCGGCGCATGGGATGCGTTGCCGGGACTTCACAGCGCATGGCCTCCCGGCGCATGGCCTCCCGGGCGCATGGGGGTCATCGTCCCCAAACAGCAAGTTCAGCCATGAAAGTTCCGAAAATTTGCCATGGCCATAACTTTCTCATCCGAAGTCGAAATCAAGCGAAACAAAAGCCAAAACTGAATGAAATTGAATTCTCTACAACATAAAACCATTAGTTTTTCGAAAACAACCAAGTTTGATAGATCAAAACCATAGAAATCCATAAAACCCTAGTTATAGAAACTTAGATCTACACCAAACTAGCCATTAAAATCAAAAACTCCAAGAACTAAACTTATAGAGAATGAAGAGAAGAACAATATAGACAAATAATATCTAAGAAAAATCAAGAAATAAAAAAAATGCAAGAATCTCTCCATTTGGTGCAAGATGTACTTGCCTATTGGTTGGGAGAAAAAGAAATGAAAAGAGTGAATGAGGAGAGAGAGTGAGGAAGAGAATATATATAGGGGTTGGGTTGACTCAAAGAAACCCTAAGCTTAAGCATGCTCTTAACCACATGACTAATGACATGTTAAATGCTACATGATACAACTAATTAAATTAATTAAATAAAATCCTAACCACAACACGGTTCAGAAATCTTATCGTCGAAACAGTGAACCACGCCTACAACCAGACAATGACAAGGGGTGGCACACTAATCCGCGACGAGATACTGTTCCATGCCACGGCTAGTTACAAATACATGATGTATACAATAAAGATACAGGTGCCAGATACCATATACATGAAAAATCAAAAATTTACGTATTCCGGGAATAGGGAGTGACAAGGAATAACCCAACCTTCCTATATTGATCCTAGCCTTTGATTCTCCAAACAAGATCCTCACCATTAATCTCCCATGCATTTCCCACAATTCCCTCACAGCATGTGTGCCGACCCAAACTCCCAAAATTACTTTTCTCTCTCATTGTTGGCACACAACTTTATCAACATTATCTCTCCTTCTCTCTCTCACTTATTCTCTCCATACAACAACACACCAACTCCATCAGCCTACACCCGAGCTCCCACCAACCCGACCTCTCTCTCCTCCTTCAACACCCCGACCACACCATGGCCGACTACCCCTACTCCGGCCATGGCCGTCGGCCGCCCCAACAACTCCTCCTCCAGCTTCCTCCTCCCTTCACAACAACCACCACCACCACCACCATCAATACCAAAACTCCATCTCCTCCACCTTCCCATGCAAACCGCGTCACCACCACCCTCTCTACTCGAACCACCACCATCCTCCCGCCGTCGCCGTGCACAGCGCGCCGCCGCGCACGCGACAGTAGCGCACAGCGCAGCAGCAGCCAGTCAGCCGTGCGCGCGTGCAGGCGCCACCGCCGCCGTGGCCGACGGGGACGACCCCCCATGCCGGACGCACCCTACGCCGCCTTCCCCTGGCGGCCAACGTCCTCCAGGATGCGCCGTCGAGGCGATTCATGCGTTTTGAACGACGTTCCGTCGTGACGAGCTCGAAAACGACGCTGAAATCGCACCCCGTCGCAGCGACTTCGTGCGCGTTTTCCCGGAGATCCGACCGTTGGATCAGCGATTTCATCACTCCGTCACAATCTCGGTATATCCACCTTCATCCCTGTCAATTTTTGTCCGTTAATTTTATCGTTTGATACATGAAAGCCGGCCACCAAGTTGACCGTTTAAATTGTATTAAATTTGGACAGTTTCGTGGGGCCAACTTCGTCAGCTTGTATCTCCTCCACCGTGGCTCCGTTTGGCGTACTACCAATTTCGGTGCGAAGCTGGTATAACCCTCTTACTACCCCTCCAGTTTCGTTTCATTGTGAGCTTGTTTGATTGGTTGAATTCGACGCCAAAGTTGGTCGTCCGAATTCGTAATTTCCAACTTGTAAAATTCTATTTTTGAACACGGGACTCCAGATTTCATTTCTGACACCACCATTAGACTTGTGGCATCGTTCTGGCATGTTTTCATGTAAAATTTGTTAGATTTGGAGAACGTGAGCCCGGTCACGTTTTTCGGTACAAAGCGGGTCCCACTTTCTGGGTCAATGGGACTTTTTGACGACGGCTCATCGGAATCCAATTCTGGAGATACCGTTGAGTTCGTATCGTCATTCTAGACTCGTTGACATATAATTTGCTAGGTTTTGGTGGACATTGGGTCCGGCACGCATTTCGGTACAAGTCGGATACCAATATCCGGGTCAACGGGTCATTTTGAGATCGGCTCATCGGAATCCAATTCCGGAGATACCGTTGAGTTTATATCATCATTCTCGACTCGTTGACAGGTAGTTTGCTGAGTTTTGAGGACTTTGGCTCCGGTACGCATTTTCGTGCAAACCGAAATTCCAAGTTCTGGTCAACGGGCCAAATTGAGATCGGGACAACGGAATCCAATTCTGGAGATACCGTTGGGTTCGTATCGACATTCTGATTTTGTGGACATATAATTTATTATATTTTATAGACTTGTTTTCTTGCACATTTTTCGGTGCAAAACGGCTCCGACACGGACACCGTTTTGACCCGAAATTACCTTTTTGCCCTTGTGTCCAAATTGGACCGTTGGGTAGGCTATCCTAGCTAATTTGACCATTCTGGACACGTTGGCGATGTTCATTTCATCGTCCGACAATGTTTGTTGATAATTTCTCTGAGTTTAACCTTTTTATAATTAATTAATGATTAATTCATATAATGTTCGTATTTCGGGATTAGTACAACGAAACTGAGATCAGCCAATTCTAGTGATCTTACATCGCTGAAATTAACAAGTTGGACACGTGGATCACTATAATAAGATTATCAACCTTACCGATAATCTCTTTATCTCGATTTGCGTGTCGTAAGTTTCGACGTACAAATAACGAAGTACACTTTATATTAGACTAGAATTGACCCTGTTTGACCAGAGTTGACCAGTTGACCCAAAGTCAACTGTAAGTCAACACTTGACCTAGTTTGACTAGATTATTGACTGGAGTCGACCTAGAGTTGTTTTGACTTAGAAGAACCTAGAATAATGTAGATTGATTATAGAGATTCATTTATTTTTAACTTGAACACCTTGTAACCTGTGTTGCTTTAAATAGGACTCTGTGGCTTCAGTGGGACCCCCTATACTTATCAGCTGTTCAGGTTATCGAGGCGAGTACATTCTCTGATCATTTCATACCATGTTTAGGATTATATTTCCTGCTTTAGACTATCTTACTTGATGCTGACACGTTGGTAACACGGATTGGTACTATATGGATCCCTTCATGAGATGTTATCCCCCTCGGGAGCATCAGATACTTTTGTCATGTGTGTTTCACTTACATCACGTATCATATGCTTCTATCATCATGAATCTTCGGGAATCAGCTAGTGACTCATGTACCCTCATGATCACCGAGCCTTCACGAATCAATTCATGAATCACCCTTTATGGGCAACGTAGTATAATCATGAATCTTAACGTAACTTGAATGGATCCTTGTGTATTGATTGGGGATGGAGGAGTATGAGTGAACATGTGAATAAATCCAAGTAGTGTAATCATGAATCAATTTCCAGTAGTGTAATCATGAATCAGTCCTTAGCCATTCACATGTTTATGCAGTACTCTGAATCACTAGCACTGTCTCTCTTTATATATATCATAGATATTTACTTACAGTCTCTCTTTTACATTATGCTATTTCTTCAGATCCTGTATTTTATTCTTTAGCATGATTACATTTCCTTTCCTGTTATGACTTGTTGAGATGTATTGTGCTCGCTCCTGTCCTGACTGGACCTGTTGATAAATTTTACAGATAGCCTGGAGGTTACCTGCTAGCCTAGAGGAGACACATTAGAGGTTGTTTAGTTAGCTATTTTCAGTTGTCTGGAGTTGTATTTATTTTATAGATTACTGTATTTGAGCTTTGAGATGTATTTCTGGATTTGTGTATCTTAGACACTTAGGCTTCTATCTGCTGTATCTCTTTTGGATTTCATGTTTTAACTATCTTTTATCTTGCTCTACCTTAGTTGTGATTGAGACTGTATCTGCTATGTCACCCCCATTCGGGGAGTATAAACTGCTTAGCCTTATAATGTTAGATGCATGAGACCTATGACAGCGTTCTACCATCGACACTACGGCATAGGCTGGGCGTTGTTACGTTCTCGTGCCCTAACTCTAGGGTGCGGGTCGTGACACGTTTTTAGTGGTGGCCCATGCAGGTCGAGTTTATGTAGTGGTATTCGAATTTGAGTACCACTACAGCCTGCAGTAGGATTAGGATATATTTTGAAGGTACTCAATCACAGATAGGAACCCTTGAGAGATTCCTGGGACGACCCTGGAGAATCTTATTTAACTTCGATTTGAAAACTCTTTTTTTTCTTTGATTTGTTTTATCTTTATTTTCTATTGTTGAATTTGATTTTAATGGATTATTGTTGATTTTGAGTTTGTATTTATTAATTTTGATGGAAGATTGTCGAATTTTGAATTTTGATGATAGCTGTTGCATTCGAGTTTGTATTTTGATGGATTTTGTTCATTTTTGAATTTTGATGTTCGTTAACAAATTTGATTTGATTTTTGAGTATTCATTATTGATTTAATTTAATTTTTGGCAAGATGAAATTATATGGGCTAGGTCATCTACGTTATGGAATCTAGTCTTCTATAGTCACATTAGCCAGCATGGTGAGGACATATAGTCTGACTTGGATATATTTCTCGGGTATGGGAATTTAAGATTTTCGCAGCCAAGCTAGCGGCATCGCAAAAATGTTAAATACCATGATTCTAGATATATGTGCATAAGTCAAGGGCTCTGTGATTATCGTAGCCTTGCTTACTAGTATGACGAGGATTTAGAGTACCATAATTTTGGATAGACGCATATGATTATCAGATTGTACCTTAAATATTTTCGAACATGTTTTTGCGACTTTTGCTTCAGTCAAAAAAAAGAAAAGAATTATTGTTGTTTTGTTTGTTTTGTTTCTCCTTATTTACTTAGGATGTAGCTTTAGCTATTTTTGGAAACCTTGTGTAACTTCTTACCATGAAATTCTTCTTAATGAATCAATGACTTCGCTAGACTTATCTTGGGATTTATATTTTAGTTCTGGGTTTTAAAATGGTTTCCTCTTTTAAAACGGATAAGCAGTACAGATTTTATTACCATTTCTTTCCTGCCAATATTTTATTTCCATCATTCCTTGTCATATACAACTATCATGATTACATCAATTCCCTGTCTCGTATATAATTCTGTCAGCTATACCTTGAAAACTCTTGAACCTTCATACCATTTTGCCTGAGAAATGTTGAGGAAGTGACTTAAATCATCTAGTATGGAAATGACGTAATTGGTTATCATGTGATGATTTTGTAGGAATCAAAATGTTGGATGTCAAATGTGAAAAATTCGAAATGGAGATGTGGTAAAGGTTCAAAATGAAATCGAGGGATAAATGTTATCAATTTAGAAACAATCACAGAAAGTTGGTTATGGATAATTCATGGATGTATTTCAAAACTAATGAGGATGTTCGAGGTCAACCTAGTTTTGAGAACTTAGAAAATCTTGGTTATTGATTCTGGGGAAAAACTTTTACTCTGAGGCGATGTGGAAATTTAGAGATGGAAAGAAGAATTTAATTGAATAAAATGATTATGCGAAATTGAACTAGATATTTTAAGAGGGTGACTAGAGACGGAGAGAACACAAGGATTTTACGTTATAGAAATTATTTTAGATAATTGGAAGAAATTGTGGAATTCAAAAGGATAACATTTGAAGGTGAACGTTGAAGAAAATATGAAGGTTGATTTATAAACAAGAATAAATTTGTGTGATATAGTGGTATTGGAGTTAAATTAAATACGAGACTTGATTTAAATTAATTCAAGGATTTCATAAACTGGATTTAGAGGTTTCGGATCTAATTTAGAACGAGGTGAAAGAATTTGGAAACTTGATTAAATGGATAAGTGTTGATACCAAATTAAGAGGGGTATGCTTCGTGGAAAATGTTTTGAAGTTTGGAATTTTATCTATGGTGATTGTGGTAAAGGTTTAGATGACTAAAGGTTATAAAATTTCAATGATAGTCATATGAAGGTTGATTTTCATATTGGGACGAAAAAAATATATATGATTTGGCAAATGACAGACTTGATGGTATTAGAGAGAAATGATTAACTTGACTCCTTATGAAATCTTTCCTTGTTTTCCCAAAAGGGGTTTTTTCAATATCATTGAATCCTAGTTTCCTTAATCACGACCAAATCGACTTTGATTATCTTTTCTTATCATAATTATATCTTGGTTGTACTTAATTTTGATTGTGACCTGAATCTCTATCCTTGTATGCTCGATCTCAGACCTTGTTGAACCTGTCCTCCATATTGCCTAAATCTTGATTTCCCCAATTTGATCAACTTAGATCGTATCGAGACTAAATATTTTTAATGTATATTGTGATTGGATTTCCATGCAAGTGACTTTCATTCTTAACTTTGATTTTTATTTTTCTGAACCCTTTATAGATAATTGGTAGTTACCTTTCCTTATTTTTATGATAAATACCAGTTTTCATATAGGATGGTAGACTGCCTTACAGTTTTGATGGTTTGTTATTTTTGTAACTTTTGTTTAGCACCCTAGACTGCCTGTGTGTTTTGATACCCTATGACCGATTCAGTTAGCATGACTAGTATACCTAGATGAGACTTACACTACCACCGTATGCCATGACCCTGTATGTCGTCCTTTTGATGGTATGATTTGTTTTAATTCGGGACTTTGATTGTGGGGGTTTGACCTAGAGGGAGTATGGACATTTTAATTTCGAGGACGAAATTTTTATAAGGTGGGTAGGATGTGAGCACCCTGAATTTCGGGTTGAATTTTTTTTTATTTTATTTTATTTTTCTGATTATTTGGTTTTGATAAATATTTTATTCTATTTATTTATCTGTAAGTGTACTTTTTCATGCCATTGATATTTGGAGTATCAGGGATGTTCAACTCTGGAAATCTTCTTCATGAGTTTTGGAGTGGACAGGATTACCTTCATGACGGTATATAGTGTCCCATCCAAACTTGTTCCCTTGTGCTCTTTTTGCTTCGCTGAACTTCTGGTCGAATTAGACCGTTTGATCATTAATTGATTTTTCCACTCTTTTCCTTGATCATTTTCAGCGCGTTACCGTGACTTTTTAATTGGGAGCGCAAGACCAGTTATTTTCTTGAAACCAACTCCTCATTGATGATCTACTCGAGTCGCTCTTCACCCTTGACCTTCGTGTCCCACTCAGACACGTCATTTTGTGCTCCATTTGATTCGCACAACTTTCCCGACACGTGACCCGATTTTATTTCACTCCACGGCGTCACATTCATCTTCCAACTTGATTTGTGGGTCCCCTGTCGACCAAAACCTGTCCGCCCCAACTGTGGACATGGCCCACATTGAGCCTACTATCCGTCGGCCACTTGTGTCCCATTTATTGGAATCCCCATGTGCTACTTATTTACACATGATCATCAACGTCTAATTTTGAATTCGATTTTGCTCAATGTCCGATTTTGGACCCAATCCGGCTCCACCGAGTCCAGCCCAGCTCCATGTTACTCTCCATCATGACACCCTCATAATTCTTGCCCAAAAATATCAAGTGCTTATTTTTCCCTATTTTTAATATTTTAATGGGAATTTTCCATTGATTAAATCCCTATAGGAATAACCCAACCTTCCTATATTGATCCTAGCCTTTGATTCTCCAAACAAGATCCTCACCATTAATCTCCCATGCATTTCCCACAATTCCCTCACAGTATGTGTGCCGGCCCTAACTCCCAAAATTACTTTTCTCTCTCATTGTTGGCACACAACTTTATCAACATTATCTCTCCTTCTCTCTCTCACTTATTCTCTCCATACAACAACACACCAACTCCATCAGCCTACACCCGAGCTCCCACCAACCCGACCTCTCTCTCCTCCTTCAACACCCCGACCACACCATGGCCGACTACCCCTACTCCGGCCATGGCCGTCGGCCGCCCCAACAACTCCTCCTCCAGCTTCCTCCTCCCTTCACAACAACCACCACCACCACCACCATCAACACCAAAACTCCATCTCCTCCACCTTCCCATGCAAACCGCATCACCACCACCCTCTCCACTCGAACCACCACCATCCTCCCGCCGTCGCCGTGCACAGCGCGCCGCCGTGCGCGCGACAGTAGCGCACAGCGCAGCAGCAGCCAGTCGGCCGCGCGCGCGTGCAGGCGCCACCGCCGGCGCCACCGTCGCCGTGGCCGGCGGGGACGACCCCCCCATGCCGGGCGCACCCTACGCCGCCTTCCCCTGGCGGCCAACGTCCTCCGGGACGCGCCGTCGAGGCGATTCGTGCGTTTTGAACGACGTTCCGTCGTGACGAGCTCGGAAACGACGCTGAAATCGTGCCCCGTCGCAGCGACTTCGCGCACGTTTTCCCGGAGATCCGACCGTTGGATCGGCGATTTCTTCACTCCGTCACAATTTTGGTATATCCACCTTCATCCCTGTCAATTTTTGTCCGTTAAGTTTATCGTTTGATACATGAAAACCGGCCACCAAGTTGACCGTTTAAATTGTATTAAATTTGGACAGTTTCGCGGGGCCAACTTCGTCAGCTTGTATCTCCTCCACCGTAGCTCCGTTTGGCGTGCTACTAGTTCCGGTGCGAAGCTGGTATAACCCTCTCACTACCCCTCCAGTTTCGTTTCATTGTGAGCTTGTTTGATTGGTTGAATTCGACGCCAAAGTTGGTCGTCCGAATTCGTAATTTCCAACTTGTAAAATTCTATTTTTGAACACGGGACTCCAGATTTCATTTCTGACACCACCATTAGACTTGTGGCATCGTTCTGGCATGTTTTCATATAAAATTTGTTAGATTTGGAGAACGTGGGCCCGGGCACGTTTTCGGTGCAAAGCGGACCCCACTTTCTGGGTCAACGGGACTTTTTGACGACGGCTTATCGGAATCCAATTCCGGAGATACCGTTGAGTTCGTATCGTCATTCTGGACTCGTTGACATATAATTTGCTAGGTTTTGGTGGACATTGGGTCCGACACGCATTTCGGTGCAAGTCGGATACCAATATCCGGGTCAACGGGTCATTTTGAGATCGGCTCATCGGAATCCAATTTCGGAGATACCGTTGAGTTCGTATCATCATTCTGGACTCGTTGACAGGTAGTTTGCTAAATTTTGAGGACTTTGGCTCCGGCACGCATTTCCGTGCAAACCGAAATTCCAAGTTCTAGTCAACGGGCCAAATTGAGATCGGGACAACGAAATCCAATTCTGGAGATACCGTTGGGTTCGTATCGACATTCTGGTTTCGTGGACATATAATTTGTTATATTTTATATACTTATTTTCTTGCACGTTTTTCGGTACAAAACGGCTCCGACACGGACACCGTTTTGACCCGAAATTACCTTTTTGCCCTTGTGTCCAAATTGGACCGTTGGGTAGGCTATCCTAGCTAATTTGACCATTCTGGACACGTTGGCGATGTTCATTTTATCGTCCGACAATGTTTGTTGATAATTTCTCTGAGTTTAACCTTTTTATGATTAATTAATGATTAATTCATATAATGTTCGTATTTCGGGATTAGTACAACGAAACTGAGATCAGCCAATTCCAGTGATCTCACATCGCTAAAATTGACAAGTTGGACACGTGGATCACTATAAAAAGATTATCAACCTTACCGATAATCTCCTTATCTCGATTTGCGTGTCGTAAGTTTCGACGTACAAATAACGAAGTACACTTTATATTAGACTAGAATTGACCCTGTTTGACCAGAGTTGACCAGTTGACCCAAAGTCAACTGTAAGTCAACACTTGACCTAGTTTGACTAGATTATTGACCGGAGTCGACCTAGAGTTGTTTTGACTTAGAAGAACCTAGAATAATGTAGATTGATTATCGAGATTCATTTATTTTCAACTTGAATACCTTGTAACCTGTGTTGCTTTAAATAGGACTCTGTGGCTTCAGTGGGACCCCCTATACTTATCAGCTGTTCAGGTTATCGAGGCGAGTACATTCTCTGATTATTTCATACCATGTTTAGGATTATATTTCCTGCTTTAGACTATCTTACTTGATGCTGACACGTTGGTAACACGGATTGGTACTATATGGATCCCTTCATGAGATGTTATCCCCCTCGGGAGCATCAGATACTTTTGTCATGTGTGTTTCACTTATATCACGTATCATATGCTTCTATCATCATGAATCTTCGGGAATCAGCTAGTGACTCATGTACCCTCATGATCACCATGCCTTCACGAATCAATTCATGAATCACCCTTTATGGGCAACGTAGTATAATCATGAATCTTAACGTAACTTGAATGGATCCTTGTGTATTGATTGGGGATGGGGGAGTATGAGTGAACATGTGAATAAATCCAAGTAGTGTAATCATGAATCAATTTTCAGTAGTGTAATCATGAATCAGTCCTTAGCCATTCACATGTTTATGCAGTACTCTGAATCACTAGCACTGTCTCTCTTTATATATATCATAGATATTTACTTACAGTCTCTCTTTTACATTATGCTATTTCTTCAGATCCTGTATTTTATTCTCTAGCATGATTACATTTTCTTTCCTGTTATGACTTGTTGAGATGTATTGTGCTCGCTCCTGTCCTGACTGGACCTGTTGATAAATTTTACAGATAGCCTGGAGGTTGCCTGCTAGCCTAGAGGAGACACATTAGAGGTTGTTTAGTTAGCTATTTTCAGTTGTCTGGAGTTGTATTTATTTTATAGATTACTGTATTTGAGCTTTGAGATGTATTTCTGGATTTGTGTATCTTAGACACTTAGGCTTCTATCTGCTGTATCTCTTTTGGATTTCATGTTTTAACTATCTTTTATCTTGCTCTACCTTAGTTGTGATTGAGACTGTATCTGCTATGTCACCCCCATTCGGGGAGTATAAACTGCTTAGCCTTATAATGTTAGATGCATGAGACCTATGACAGCGTTCTACCGCCGACACTGCGGCGTAGGCTGGACGTTGTTACGTTCTCGTGCCCTAACTCTAAGGTGCGGGTCGTGACACGTTTTTTATATGTTCTACCCTAGTAAACATATTTTGATATATTTAAGTTCGGAGGATGACATTTTTGAATTTGAAAGTTCCATGGTAAATGATAGAAATTTTCCTATTATATAAGACTAGTTATATGCATGCATGCATGGAAGAATTTTACTAAGCAATGTGTAAAGAAAAACAATCATGCAAAACTACTTGAAAAGAGCAAATGACAGCTCCTTTAATTTTTTTTATACATAATTATCTAACTGTTCTCGTAACTTTTATGTTATGTGTAATTACCTCAATCTTAATTAGTATAGGAAGATAAAACTAAATTTGGAAGAAAAAAAAAATCCACTAATAAGCTATTTTCCTTATTAAATTGTAGTAAAGAGTACTTAACTGTCCTTATAACTTTAATGAATAATTTTAATTTTCATAGATAGATATGAATTTCTTTTTGAATTTTTTTTTTAAGGAAAAGTATTGTTTTTTATGACAAATGTTCAAACGCACATCTCCTGGCCCACACATATGGTCTCATGGCAAAGTCAAAAGTTTGTTCCCAAGACTCATTCAAAATTTTGTAGCAGTTAAAACGTATGGCAGAACGAATGTTCCACGTGGCAGCACGCCATTGGATGCATGCTGCAGTCGAGCTCATGGTCACAATGAAAGGGTGCGGACACGTGTCCAGGGAGGACTGTGGTTATTGGCAGGCTCTGCGCGGGTGGCTTCCGAAGAGGAGGAGAGTTGGTATGTTTTGTGGCATCATAATAAATGAGAAAACGCAGCATTTGCCCTCTTAAGCAGGTAGGCCCTCCACAATTGTTTTAATTTCACAATGACACATCTTTCAGAAAAAATAAAACTAATTTTCATGTTTTGGACGCCATTTAGTTTTTGGATTAATTGGATCATGGACTTTAAACGCTTAGGCCTCATTTGTTTCGCGGAATCATCAGGTTGGAAGGATCTATATTTAGGTGACAAAGGAATTGAGGAGAAAAGAAAAATAATTCACAATGGAAGAAAAATTAGTAGAAAAAGTGATTCCATCCATCCAAGCAAGGAATCACTTTCGCACATTAATGTATTCACTTTCTTCCAAATTCTTTGACATTTTCATACATCGGAAAAAAAAAAAAATCAATAGGAATTGTAATTTTCCAAAGGGAAGGAAATGATAAGGAATTGATTTCCTTTCCCTTCCATTCCGCGAACCAAACTAGGCCTTAAGGTTTGAGTCATGGTATCTCCAATTAAAAACTTGGGACCCTGAATTTTTATTCTTGGTTTCTTTTTCATTATACTCTAAGTTGGTTGTTGCTGTTGTACTAATATTTGTGATATAATGAAAAAAAAAAAATTCAACGTCCAATTGTTTTGATTGAACATGTCATGACCTAAACTCTCAGAGTCTAAACGTTAATTAGCTCTTAAATATTTTTTAAAAATCTAGAGAAATACATGTATTGCTAGTATTAGTAGGTTTGTTAAGTAATCATTTAGCTTTAAACCTATAATTGTAGTGGGTGTTTGGAAGTGACCATTTTATTATTGGGTTATTTAGTAATATGATCTCACATAATAGTTAATATTAGGGTTTGGATCTTCAAATTGTTCAACGTTTTTTTTTTTTTTTTTTAGGGTGTCCACTTCTTAATGGTGCTTGGAGGCATGCCTCCAAGGGGGCTCGAACCCGCGCCACTGCGCCGGGGTGCTCCACCGTTCCCAACGGACTACAGCCACTGGGACGAAATTGTTCAACGTTAGTATTTGGATTTTCAAATCACTGCTCAGTAGGCTAGTGAACAGTGATTTGGAAATCCAAACTCTAATGTCGGACAATTTGGAGACCCAAACTCTAATATCACATGTTATATGAGACCTTATTACCAAATAACATGCACTTTATTATTTCTGGGTCAAAAGTACTAAAATATTATTTTAACGTTGTCCAAGTAATTCTGAAATTTGCTTCTCATATTTGGAAATGAAGTCATTCTACATAAAGCTATGCACTCAAGGCCATCTCCAATAGGTCCATTTTTGTTCATCCACCAAAACTATGTGGGATGTTCACCACCCCAATAAAAATAGATATGTCACAAATTAAATGTCAAAACCACTTTAGTTGGTGAACAAAACCACTTAAAAAGTGGTTTGTGTGAGGGAAAATGCTAAGTCTACAACCAAATACTTACAACCTCTCTCTTCCATCCCTTACACATGGGTCCCACCGGGTCCCACCTCATCTCTCACCCCCTACTACATGGGCTCCACCTGACCCCATCACTCCCCCCATCTCTTACACATGGGTCCCACCGGGTCCCACCTCATCTCTCACCCCCTACTACATGGGCTCCACCTGACCCCATCACTCCCCCCTTCCTCCAATCGAAGCCCGACACGTGACGGTTGTAAGGGGATTGTAAGTATTTGGTTGTAGGCATAGCAAAACTTTTTGTGTGGGATAAAAATGCCATGTGTCCATTTTTTATTGGGGTGTGATCATCACACCTAGTTTTAGTGCGTGAACAAAAATGAACTCATCTCCAATGATGATTTCTAAAATTGGGTTTCTATCCTACTAGGCAGTGTATTTTAAGAAAATTTATATTCTAATTGGAAGAGTTTTACATAGAAATTACACCCAAAAAAATCTCCAATGATTCTCCATCTATTCTAGGCATCACAAAATAAAATGATCAATTTATTGGTGCAGGGCGCAATAATAATTGTCATGAGAGATGGAGGAGTTACATGAGAGTTTCTACATGTAATTTTTTATTCTACATCACTGCCACATAGCTAGGATAGAAATTGAAATAGAACTACCACTTAGAGAAGTTTTTTCTAAATTGGATTTCTATAATAGAAATAGGGGAGATAAAAACCTCCCCTTGGAGATGGATTGGAGATTTCTAAAATTGGGTTTCTATCATACTTGTTAATGTACTTTATAAAAAAAATTTATCCTAGTTGTTAGAGTTTCTATATAGAAATTGCACATACACAAATGATCTTCATTGGTTCTCAATTTCTATCCTAGGAGTTAACAAATGAAAAGATCTATTTAATGGTGTAGGATCCAATATTAATTGGTATGAGAGATGGAGAAATTCTATAAAAATTTTTGCATGTAGAAACCCTAGTAGAACTCATAGAAACTCTCCATCCTACATCACCGTCACATAGGATATAAATTGTTATAGAAATCTCCATTGAGAGGTGTTTTAATTTATTTTTTTCTTTCTATAGTGGATTTTTACCATAAAAATAGGAAAGATAGAAACCCCCATTGGAGATGGCCTAAGAGCATCTCCAACCCTATTTTGACTTTGAAAAAAGTTGTTGCCACATATAAAAGACAAAGCCAATGCGGACAAGATTCGCATGATGAGTCCGAAGTGAATTGACGATCGGCTAAAAATTGTCTGCGGAGGGCACACGATTTAGCTGAGGCCGCACATGCTGGAAAAAAATGCAATTGTCAAGTAAATTATGAAACATATATGACAAAAGTGATAAAAGACAATGTTGTCTAGTTCTAGATCATCTAACAATGTCTTCACCTCCATGTCATCAATTATGGATTTAAAAAAAATATTAGGCTTAGTTGCACTTTGATACTTTCAACTATTTCCGTTTTTCAACTTACTACCTCAACTTTTTTTTTTTCAAGTTGACACCCTGAATTTTATTTGGACAAAATGTCCCTGCCTAAAATTCAGAACTACCCCCCAAACCCTTGCCCCCAATCCCCGCTCCCCCTTCGGCCCCAACCCCTCCCCCCCCCCCCCCCCCCCCCCCCCCCCCCCGGCCCCCGGCCCCCCTCTGGCCAGCCTCCTCCGCCCCACCCCTCCTCCGTCCCGTCCGCAACAACTCCCGCTCCCCTTCCGGTGCCCCCCCCCCCCCCCCCCCCCCCATATTCAGCCAGGTGTAGTTTGGGGATATTTTGGGTTTTAGGTAAGTTGAAAAAACTAAAATAGTTGAGGACATTGAGTTGTTGAGTCAAAAAGTTTAGGATATTAAGTTGAAAAATGAAAATAATTGAGGGTATCAAAGTACAATTAAGCCTAGTTTAAAAAGAAGAAGAATAAGTTGTCTTGAAAGTTGAAAAAAGTACCTAACTGTCCTCATAGCTTTAATGAATAATTTTAATTTGCATAGATAGATAAGATTTTTTTTTTTTTTGATTTTTTTATTATGGAAAAGTCTATTTTTAAATATATGATAAATGTTCAAACGCACATCTCATGGCCCACACATATGATCTCATGGCAAAGTCAAAAGTTTGTTCCAAGACTGGTTCAACATTTTGTAGCACTTAAAACGTCTGGCAGAACGAATGATCCACGTGGCATCATGCCATTGGATGCATGCTGCTGTCTAGTCATGCTCACAAGGAAAGGATGCGGACACGTGTCCAGGGAGGACTGTGGTTATTGGCAGGCCCTGTGCAGGTGGCTTACGAAGAGGAGAGGGTTGGTATGTTTTGTGGCATCATAAGCGAGAAAACGTAGCATTTTCCCTCTTTAGCAGCTAGGCCCTCCACAATTGTTTTAATTTTACAATGACACTTAAAAGAAAAAATATTCAATTTTCATATTCCAGACGTCATTTAGACCCGTTTGGTTCACTGTAATGTAATCGCAATCGCAATATAATCAAATAAAAATTTTTATTTTGTATTTGATTACTTTTCGATTGCGATTACATTACAGTGTACCAAACGAAGCCTTAGTTTTTGGATTAATTAGATCATGAATTTTATATCAACTTACAGTTTGAGTCATGATATCTCCAATTAGAAACTTTGGGCCTTGAATTTTTATTCTTGATTTCTTTTTCATTATACTCTATGTTGGTTGTTGCTATTGTACTAATATTTGTGATATAAAAAAAAAAATTTAGAGTTCAAATTTTTTTAATTGAACATGTCATGACTTAAACTCTTAGGGTCTAAACGCTAATTAGCTCTTAAATATTTTTAAAAAATCTAGATAAATACATGTATTGATAGGTTTGTTAAGTAATTATTTAGCTTTAAACTTATAGTTGTAGTGGGTGTTTGGAAGTGAATGCAATGAGACCATTTTATTATGCTGGAAATTGCTGAGAAACCCAATTTCGGGGTTGGATTGTATGAAAAACCCGCAGGATGAGTTTTATGAAATGTCCAGAATTATATAATTTCACGTCAAATATTCAAAGATTCCCTTTATATGCTATGTATTTACATAATTGACATTTTTATAGTACCAAAAATATCCCTTCGTGCAAATTTGGTCATATATATCTAATGCTATTTTGAAGTCTGTTATATCTAATGTTTCACAGTTTTTTGACTGCATAATAGCAATTCTTCGTATAATTTTACACGGAGAATGACATTCTCCGTTTTAAATTACATGAAGAATAGCATTCTCATTCGTTCTAACAATGGGAATGTCATTCTCCGTATAATTCAACACGGAGAATGACATTCTCCGTTTTAAATTACACAAAGAATGAATATTCTCATGCGTTTTAACACTTAGAATGCCATTCTCCGTGTTAGATTAACACGGAGAATGAAATTTTTCGTTTCAAATTACACAAAGAATAGCATTCTCATTCGTTTTAACGAATGAGAATGCCATTCTCCGTGTAATTCAAGACGGAGAATGAGATTCTCCGTTTCAAATTACACGGAGAATAGCATTCTCATTCGTTTTAACACAGGGAATTTCATTCTCCGTGTTAGATTAACACGGAGAATAGAATTCTCCGTTTCAAATTAATAAGAAGAATAAAAAAAAAGAGAATGACATTCTCCGTATTTCTATATTCGGAAAATGGCATTCTCCGTGTAATTTAACACGGAGAATGGTCATTTCATGCGTTTTAACACTGGGAATGGCCATTCTCCATGTAATTTCGTGTAATTTAACACGGAGAATAGTATTCTCCGTTTTAAATTAAACGGAGAATAGTATTCTCATTCGTTTTAACACTGAGAATGAACATTCTCATGCATTTTAACACGTGGAATATCATTCTCCATTAATTCAAGACGGAGAATGACATTCTCTGTTTCAAATTAAACGGAGAATAGCATTCTCATTCGTTTTAACACTAAGAATGCCATTCTCTGTGTAAATTAAGACGGAGAATGTCATTCTCTGTTTTAAATTACACGGAGAATGGCATTCTCATACATTTTAACACTAAGAATGTTATTCTCCGTGTAATTTAAAACGGAGAATGACATTCTCCGTGTTTTTATAAACGGAGAATGGCATTCTCCGTTTTAAATTGCACGGAGAATGGACATTCTCATACGTTTTAACACGAAGAATTCCATTCTTCGTGTTAGATTAACACGGAGAATAGAATTTTTCGTTTCAAATAACAGGAGAATAACATTCTCATTCGTTTTAACACGGCGAATGTCATTCTCCGTTTCAAATTACATGGAGAATGAACATTCTCATTCGTTTTAACACTGGAAATATCATTTTCCGTGTAATTCAACACGGAGAATGACATTCTCCGTATTTTTATAAACAGAGAATGTCATTCTCATTCGTCATTTAACACTGGGACTGACCATTCAAAAATGATATATATAGAATAATGTAAAAGACAGAGAAGATGTAACAAAAGACACACACTCATTCAAAAATGATATATATAGAACAATGTAAAAGATGGAAGATGTAACAAAAGACACATACACAGAAGAATAAAATTCAAATATAAGAATAAAAAGAAGTTATTAGTCCATTTATGATGTAACTTTCATAATGGTTTCGGCTGATACATTTTCACTTTGAAGCAACCTCTTAGCCCATTTCAACCTAACTGTTGTAATTTTCTGGTGAATTTCATATCATTTCCTTTTGTTGGTACTGTGAAGGGAGAATTCATCAAGCACTTCATAAAGTATGCCGTGTACAAGAGGTAGTTGAGTGCTTTCTGTTGTGGACAGTTTGTATGAAAAATCGTATATGTGCTATCGTACTCCACCATAGCCTTGCAACTTCTCCTTATCTTCTCAACTTTTCTCCTGACAATAGGCTCCAAGACCGTCCTCACGAATTCTGCAGCGTGTAGTGTTTTCTGGATTTATTAAACAGTGGAATGAATATCCACTCTATGTTTTTCTGTAAATCCAAGATGAAGTTTTCTACATCTGTTTTGAAATTGGTAAGGGCGCCGGCGGTTGTGTCTTTTTCATGAGCTTGTTCAATGATGGACTGTTTGTCAAAAACAAAATACAATATCATGAGTTACTTTTATCGGTGTACACATTAATAGCGATTTTTTATTTTTTGATTCTTACCAATGTGTGGGGCATCATGAATGCAGCCCACTTATATTGCACCTCCTGTGAACTTGACTGTTCTCCCCTTCTATTCCTGTCTTGAATTTGTTTCATCTTGCTTATTAATACATTGAGTATTCCAGCTTCAATGTCTTGATAATCGAAGATGTCTTGTAAGTCTATTGCTGTCAGGATGATAGTAACTCCATATTGATCTTTGCTAGCCGCATATACAACATTACTGCATGCACATAAATTTACTTTAGATTAAATTAACAGAAATTTTTCAGAAATAATTGTGAAAAAGACTAGAAAAAAGAGAGTTCAGAATACATACTGTGGAGTGTTCTTGTTTGGAAATACGATTTTCTTGTAAAGCTTCTGCAGCTCTTTATCTGCATCATTCCAAAGTCTTAGGTCCTTGCATTCCTTTAGTATATCACCATTCTTTATTAGTTGAGCAATTTTGTCATCTTTTTCGGCTTTCGGATCAGCCTTCTTATTGTTTCTTTTCGTTATGGGCTGAGTTTTTTTCTTTCTGATCAGTATTAATCTTCCGCTTTTTATTAGCCTCCATTAATATTTTCTTACCCAAGGGAGTAAAATCATCATCGGCTAATACTGCTGATCGTTTTACCAACCTATTTTGTCGCGTCCTTCCTCTTATGTTGGTTACTGCTGGATCAGCAGTTTGTTGTTCAACAGTTTGTTGAGGCTCTTTAAGCTGCAATACTGCAATTATGGCTTGAAGATCAATAATTTTTGTATCATTTTCAATGGCTTCTTTATTCAAAAATTCAACTTTTCCTTGAAGCTCGCTTTTCTCCTTAACGGACCTTTTATTTGCTTCTTTGAGGTGCTCTGTTATTTGCATTGATATAAAAAAAATCAATGAAAGGGAAAATGTTAATAAAAAAAGAGAAAAAGAAAAGATCATTCTTCGTGTAATTTAACACGGAGAATGGTCATCCCCAGGCGTTTTAACACTGGGAAAGACCATTCTCCGTGTTAATTTACACGGAGAATGGTCATACTCATGCGTTTTTACACTAGAATGACCATTCTCCGTGAAGTGTTACACGGAGAATGGCATTGTCCGTGTTAATTTATACAGAGAATGGTCAAACTCATACGTTTTAACACTAGAATGACCATTCTCCGTGATAGTTACACGGAGAATGAAAAAGAATGGCATTCTCCGTGCAACTTAACACGGAGAATGACATTATCCGTGTAATAAAATAGAGAATGAACATTCTTCTTTTAGCTGACACGGAGAATGGTCATTCTCATGCGTTTTGACACTGCGAATTTCATTCTCCATGTGATTTAACACGGAGAATGTCATTCTCCGTTTTAATTTAAACGGATAATAACCTTCCCAGTGTCAAAATGATAGAGAATGGCCATTATCCGTTTCAAATAACACGGAGAATGGCTATTCTCCTGAACTATAACACGGAGGATTACAAATCAGAAATTTGAAATAGAAAAGATTTTACCTTGTGCCTGTAGCTCTTTAACATTGTCGATGAGCCGGGCCTTATCAGCAATAATAACAGAATTCTGCTTTCTCAAATCCTCCAATTCATGCACAGAGCCCTCCATCACAACGTTGGCTGCACGTTGTTGCGCTTCTTGTGCCTCGAGCTCTTTCAGCTTTTCTTTGAGTTTTTCGTTCTCAATGTTGGCTGCACGTAACTGCGCTTCTTGTGCCTCCATCTTTTTTAACTTCTCTTTGAGTTCTTTATTCTGCAAGAATATCAGAATGATGTCTTCTAAAATTCTCCAATTCCTGCGCTGAGTCCTCCATCACAGCGTCCATTTCATCATGCTGTGGTATATCTTATTCAGCAAAATTATCCCCACCTGTTTGTTGGTGTTCCTCTCCATCTTTTTCAACTTCTTGTATAGGTGGCTCATCTTCTTTGTGTCCTTCTTCTTCCCCAACAGATATAACCAGATCTTTGAATACCATCTTCGATTTCAAGTTGCTGTGATAATCGACCATGAGGAAGTTTGAGATTTCGTACCCATTCTATGTAAAAAATCTTGGATAATCAGGAATTGGGTCGAACTTCCTTTTCACAAATTTACTATGTTCTGCAAACCAATAGAGAAAGTATATTGTGCAACCTTCCATTTTGGAGTAAGCACTGGAGTAATCTCCCCTTTAGTTTAACTTGTAGCCCTCTTGATGTTATCCATTACATATGCCAAGATTAACCTTGGCCAGCATATACTGTTGATAACGTCCACACTGTCTACCAATGTCACGACCCGCACCCACTGTGAGGGTACGAGAACGTAACAACGCCCAGCCTACGCTGCAGTGTCGGCGGTAGAACGCTGTTCTAGGTCATGAACTATAACTAGCATAATATGAATACTCTCCATAAGGAGGCCAACACAGAGGTACAACTCAATCACAATCTAAGGTAGAGTGTAGCACGATGAAATAGATAAGAAATTCTCAACTGAGGTACAACAGAAAAAAATACAAGTCTTATCATCTCTAAAAATATACAAACTCTGAATCAAGAACAACAACTAAACATGAAAAGGAAAACAGTCTAAACTATCTATACTAAGCAAGGTATCGTCCTCAGTAGCTGCCTGAACCTCCCATGGGGTCCAGGTCGCGAGTGTCAACTAGGCAAGCTCCAAGTAAGGGGGTACAAGGTTCCTCATCATCCTCTGTAAAATTTTCAACAGGTCCAGTCAGGACGGAAGCGAGCACAAAATATCTCACGCAGTTCATATCATGTTAGAAAATATAAAGCATGCAATAGAGTAAGGTACATGAAACGCTGAAAGAAAGAAGTATATAAAAAAAAGTAGAGATTTGATAACAGAAAATATCTAAATATGATAAGTAAGAACTGTAAGCCTACTGTGATTTAGAGTACAATATGGTTATGTAAACGGGTTAGGTTGTACAATAAAATGGGACTCCTTTGTACGTGAGTGTACAATGGACATATATAATTTCTTATACAATAGGATTGATCACATAACCACTTCTACTCTCCCTCCCCAATCAATACACAAGGATCCAATTCAGTTACGTTACCTTATACAATGGCTTGTACAATGGCTTGTACAATGGCTTGTACAATGGCTTGTACAATGACTTGTACAATGGCTCAATGTGATAATGAGAGTACAATATGCACAATGAGTGTACAATGATAAGGGTATTCAATAAATACAATATGTAAGTGAAACGCACATCACAATATGTATTTAGTGAATACAAGGAGATAATGTAATGCCCCGCTCTGCACGAGGCATTTGGTTGGCTTGTTGGATGGGATCAGAATGTTGGACCGTGACTTATATTGGAGATCAGGAAAATTGAGACTGATGTAGTCTTTCTTAGCTGGTTAGACGGAATGGGTATTGGAATGTGGCTCGCTGGTGGAGCTACGCTTAGTGGGATTGGAGCAGGAAGACCGTTATATAAGGCAAGTGGAACTGTCCTCCTTCCTCCTTATTCCTGCATGCTTAATAAATGGAATAATGTGATGCTATGAATATGTCCCTAATATCTCTTACCTTGAATGTTGAATAATTGTGATGCGATGCTTTAGTTGCTAAATTGATAGAGATTCATATGCTGGAAATCATTGAATGAACAATACATGAACTTTGAATTGCTGAACGAATCACACTCGAACTGCTAATGTAACATGATGCCTGAGATTGAATTGATAATATCCCTTATGCTTAAGATCGATGAAATGAATGAATCACTCGAATAATGAGATGCTGCATAAATAATACATGAGAAAAGAATTGAATATGCTATTGTCCCTATGAAATGAATGAAATGTTACAGGTCCCTTTCAAATGAATGAATACTGTTGTTCCTCCTTAGAAGGAACAAATGAGAAATGTTGCAATAAAGCAATGAATGAGAATTGATGAGGCTTGGGATCGTTGAGATCACCAAATGAAATGATGGTAATGTTGGGAATGAATAAGTCATTGAACATGACTTGAATGAGATAAATGATGATGCACTGTTGTCTTTACTTCAATATTTTGCCATGCATTTTATGTTCACGATTGAGATGGACACGCATTCGCATGGTCATAGGACAACTTATGCATAAGTGATGGAGATATGTTTTCTCGGACGGTACCCCGGGACGTTAGGGCGACCGATCCGGCCTAGGAGAAAACATTGGCGTGCCAGTAGGGGCACGGGTTTTGTGAGGCATCCTTTGGGGCTAGCTACCTTCTCTGGAGTCATCTCATTACCAATGAAGACCTATATGGCAATGTCCGTATGGTTAAACACCAGTGACCATGTAGTCAGGATGCATGCTAATGAATGTCTTATGCAGGCAGAGTAAGTATATCTGCTAACCTGTAATTGATGCAGGTATGTGGGAGTCGGCTATCGGTAAGAAATCACTTAAATGTGATAATTTAATATATGTGTTGGTTTAACTTGCATGCTTACGTTCTAAATAAGTTTGATGATGCTGTATGTAGCCTTTCAGAATGAGATCCTGCTTAACATGTTAAATTCAGTATGCTAGAAAGATGCCATGCTTTAATCATTGCTCAAACACGACATACATGCTAAGTGATGCTTGAAGTGAGAACCGTTATAACATGTTTAAGATGTTAATGTTAACGATGCCTCAATGATACCTTTTCTTGATAACACCTAGTATGCCTCAATGATGCCTTTGCATGATAACACCAAGAATGCTAAAAGATATGTCCACATGAATGCTACAAAGAATATGTTTACATGCTTCACTCTGATTATTGCCCATGAACTGTAAACTGATGCTAGGTCCCAAGTAGAAAGACCATTCTAATAAATGTTTGCTTAAATGATCACTTTAATGTTGGTTTATGCGAGTGAGTTGGATTCTACTCGCCAGTGCATAGATGATGTGCTGACCCACGTTTTGTGGGCAGGTGCTCTTGCTTGGAATATTCTACACACGAAGATTGGCTTGATTGGTTCCGCGGCATCGAAGAGTTGTTGGGCATACAGAAGCTCTCCTTGTACAAGATGATATCTTCTGTTTATAAAGGGCATAATGTATGGAACATGTAATCAGTTGTACCAGTGAGATTGTAAGCCAAGTCGGTATATCGAGTTGTAATCCATTGTATCCAAATATCAAATGTAAGCTGTATAGCATTGTTCAGTTGGGTTCCAATGTAAAGAGAGATGTACTGTAATCATTGTACTTCAATACAAGTCTTGTACTCTTCTTTAATTATCCATAAAGAGAATAAAGTTCTATATATCTCTGTGTGGCTTCAAGTTACTCTTTTTCTCCGCTGCTATAAAGAAGTGATGTACTTCTATTCAATGAGAAAGATTGTCCTCACTAACTTCAATTTGTCTGCTTCTGCCGCTGCGATGTGTTTCTATTTGAAGATAATCGATTATGTACCATCTTTGCCTAGTACAAGTGCAATACCAGACTTGTACGGCATCACGCCCAAGCGAGGACGATCGATTCCAAGAGATAAAATATGTGAAGAAATGACTCTACGAATCGGAGCGTGACAAATTGGTATCAGAGCACGGCTTTACGTCCTTGGTCTCTTCTTTGATTCGTTTCAAATCAAAGTTGTATCGATGATTAACCAAAGTTGCTTCCGCGATCACTCAACGTTGCTTCCGAGATTAAATCAAAGATTGCTTCCGCGATTATGCTGTTGTCGTTCTGTAATCATCCTCATATTGTTCATATTTGAAAGTTCGTTGACCCTCTTGGCTGCTCACTGGATGTTCCATACAATAAGTCTATATACATTGTGATGCCCATAAATGAATAATTGTTGTTGGTTTGGACACAAATAACCCAACAATGACTCGATGCCATAGTATGTTATATTGTGAATGCTGTTTGGAATTTTGGGAATAAAGGAAATGGCTATGTATGCTGCAACAAGTTGAGAATTGCATGTGATGTTGGAAAAGAATTGTGAATGAAATAATTGATGGATGAGTTTGACAGAACTGGTGAATTGACTCATGTGTGTTGCTAAGTGCTTTAGAGACGCTAAGAATGTTGGCTTATACTATTGAGACCCCGAGATGTCGGCTAAGTGTTGTGATCATCATAGATCACGAATGTCTGGAATAGAATTGAGTTGGTATTGTTTAAGGATGGCTTCATTTCTGAGTGGTATATTGCCTCTACCACCTCAGAACGAGATGTATGTTGACCCTTTCCATGGGATAGCAGTGAGACTATCTGTGAGCACTGGGTAGTGTCGAGACTTAGCTGGGAGTCATGTATTGTGGCTAGATGACTTGAGTGTCCCTTGACGGTGATGTTATGTTGGATAGCGAGATTGTCGGAAATTGTAATCGGTGGCATGGTTATAAATTGTTTAGTCGAGTGCTGACTCAGACTAGTAAGACCGTTAGTATGCTATGAGTAAATGGATTTGGCTAGAGAATGTTGTGGCTTAGAATATCTGAATGTCGATTTCGATTGGTTGGATGCAAATTATTTGTGGCTAATACAATGTTGATTGCTAAGATAAAAGTTTTGGAAAAAGTTGTCGGTGACCAAAGGAATATTAGAGATTTGTGCCTTGACCCTAAGGTGTAATAGATGTTAACCCATCTAGATCACCAAAGGATAGTTGTTGCCTATGTGCAAGTATGCTGAGAAATTTAATGGGATTAGAAAAGTAACAAGTAGCAACCCTGAATATTATGTGGCATAGAGGATGGTTAATTGATACATGAATTATCAGATTGAATGGAATGAACTACTCGACCTTTGAGGTAGAGAATTTTAAGAATGCCGTAAGAGAGTTTGATGATTGAGAAACGAATGGGAACAAGAAATTTCAAATGTGTTGGATAATGTCGGTATAGGTGATTGTTAGTTGGGATATAGATTGTTGGCTTATGACTTAGTGGTGCAACCTTGTCATACAGAACGAATAGTATGATTCTATAGTTATATTAAAACTATCGGAATCGTTGACCCTTGAATAGTTAACCTTGGTTATGGGTTTATGTGGGTACGAAGGAATCGGACCAGAAATTGAATCATTGGAAATTTACTTGATGGATTATTAGAACGATGAAGATCGTATGTCGGATTTGGAATTGACCGTAATGTTGATAGATCGATTTTAGTCGATTGTTGGGTAAGTCTAGAATGAGCCTCTGTGGGAATTATTTCCTTGAGGAAGACCCTGAATAGATAGACTTGACCCTAGCGACCAGTTGTTGATTTACCAATTGCTGGCTTAGCCCAATTGGCAATTCATTATTCAGACTGAATTGATACCCATAGGTTTGGGTAGAGTTCCTTAGAACTGTCGGTTGCTTGTTGGCCCTAAGAAATAGAAACTAGTATAACCCTAGTAGCCATCCACTCTAGGGGAGTCACCTGAATGATTAGGTATAGCTGTTGGTATAGCTAACCATTGAGACTGGACCGAATAATAGATGGCCGTTGGCGACCCATAGAATGACCTTGTGGCATTGAACGAGAGATGGTGATGAGTATGATCTAAGAATGATAAGTTGTAAGTATATGCTCCAATATGAACCTTAGAGATGTTCGACCCTTGAGAATTATGTGTCGGCCTATAGCGGAAAATGGAATCGTGGGATGAGACTTGATTTGTATATATCGAATAGTGAATTATTATATGAGATGGAATTGACTGCTCATGACAGAAATGTTGGATAAGTATCTATAGTCGGGTAGCTGGGTTAACCTTGACTGTTGCATAGAATTATACCCTGACTCGGATAATCGATAGTTGGTGATGTTGGATTGTATCTTTTAGAAAAGATGAATTGCCTCGGTGAAAAATATTGTTGGATTTGGGAAGGAAAATGATTGTTGTTGTGAAACCTTGATATGATTGGCTCTAAGTTAGACCCTTGATCGAATGTTAGAAATGTTATGCTTGGATGGAGATTGTCCCTGATGTTAAGTGGTGGCCTGGAAAATAATGATTGTGGCAAGGTGAATAAAGTGATAAGTCAATTGAAAGGATACTAAGTCTGATTGGAAAAGAGAGTTATATCGTGGCTGATCGAATTATACTATCATGGAAGTTGGTTGAAGTACATATGTTTTGGGGACGCCTAAAATATGTGTATGGATACAGCCGAAGTGATAGGTTGCGACTGAGATAATATTGTTGGAAGAATTTATCGCACTAGCGCAGACTTTGGCTGAAATGCATATATTTTGGGGACGCCTGAAATATGTGTATGGATCCAAATGAAGTGATGTGTTGCGACCAAGATAGAATGCAAGAAAAATGTTGGTGAATCAATGAGAAGTTGCAAGTATTTGGAAAAAAAAGATAGATGGATTGAATCGTTGATTGATTAAAATGATACTGTTGGACAACTATTTTGAAATGACCGAGTGGGCTGAATTGAATATTGAATTGAAGCTGAATGAGTAACTCATTGTGATTAAGTGAATCTAGTAGATGAGTTGTTTTCTTAAGTTTCGAGGACGAAACTTTTTCTGAGTGGTATATTATGTAATGCCCCGCTCTGCACGAGGCATTTGGTTGGCTTGTTGGATGGGATCAGAATGTTGGACCGTGACTTATATTGGAGATCAGGAAAATTGAGACTGATGTAGTCTTTCTTAGCTGGTTAGACGGAATGGGTATTGGAATGTGGCTCGCTGGTGGAGCTACGCTTAGTGGGATTGGAGCAGGAAGACCGTTATATAAGGCAAGTGGAACTGTCCTCCTTCCTCCTTATTCCTGCATGCTTAATAAATGGAATAATGTGATGCTATGAATATGTCCCTAATATCTCTTACCTTGAATGTTGAATAATTGTGATGCGATGCTTTAGTTGCTAAATTGATAGAGATTCATATGCTGGAAATCATTGAATGAACAATACATGAACTTTGAATTGCTGAACGAATCACACTCGAACTGCTAATGTAACATGATGCCTGAGATTGAATTGATAATATCCCTTATGCTTAAGATCGATGAAATGAATGAATCACTCGAATAATGAGATGCTGCATAAATAATACATGAGAAAAGAATTGAATATGCTATTGTCCCTATGAAATGAATGAAATGTTACAGGTCCCTTTCAAATGAATGAATACTGTTGTTCCTCCTTAGAAGGAACAAATGAGAAATGTTGCAATAAAGCAATGAATGAGAATTGATGAGGCTTGGGATCGTTGAGATCACCAAATGAAATGATGGTAATGTTGGGAATGAATAAGTCATTGAACATGACTTGAATGAGATAAATGATGATGCACTGTTGTCTTTACTTCAATATTTTGCCATGCATTTTATGTTCACGATTGAGATGGACACGCATTCGCATGGTCATAGGACAACTTATGCATAAGTGATGGAGATATGTTTTCTCGGACGGTACCCCGGGACGTTAGGGCGACCGATCCGGCCTAGGAGAAAACATTGGCGTGCCAGTAGGGGCACGGGTTTTGTGAGGCATCCTTTGGGGCTAGCTACCTTCTCTGGAGTCATCTCATTACCAATGAAGACCTATATGGCAATGTCCGTATGGTTAAACACCAGTGACCATGTAGTCAGGATGCATGCTAATGAATGTCTTATGCAGGCAGAGTAAGTATATCTGCTAACCTGTAATTGATGCAGGTATGTGGGAGTCGGCTATCGGTAAGAAATCACTTAAATGTGATAATTTAATATATGTGTTGGTTTAACTTGCATGCTTACGTTCCAAATAAGTTTGATGATGCTGTATGTAGCCTTTCAGAATGAGATCCTGCTTAACATGTTAAATTCAGTATGCTAGAAAGATGCCATGCTTTAATCATTGCTCAAACACGACATACATGCTAAGTGATGCTTGAAGTGAGAACCGTTATAACATGTTTAAGATGTTAATGTTAACGATGCCTCAATGATACCTTTTCTTGATAACACCTAGTATGCCTCAATGATGCCTTTGCATGATAACACCAAGAATGCTAAAAGATATGTCCACATGAATGCTACAAAGAATATGTTTACATGCTTCACTCTGATTATTGCCCATGAACTGTAAACTGATGCTAGGTCCCAAGTAGAAAGACCATTCTAATAAATGTTTGCTTAAATGATCACTTTAATGTTGGTTTATGCGAGTGAGTTGGATTCTACTCGCCAGTGCATAGATGATGTGCTGACCCACGTTTTGTGGGCAGGTGCTCTTGCTTGGAATATTCTACATACGAAGATTGGCTTGATTGGTTCCGCGGCATCGAAGAGTTGTTGGGCATACAGAAGCTCTCCTTGTACAAGATGATGTCTTCTGTTTATAAAGGGCATAATGTATGGAACATGTAATCAGTTGTACCAGTGAGATTGTAAGCCAAGTCGGTATATCGAGTTGTAATCCATTGTATCCAAATATCAAATGTAAGCTGTATAGCATTGTTCAGTTGGGTTCCAATGTAAAGAGAGATGTACTGTAATCATTGTACTTCAATACAAGTCTTGTACTCTTCTTTAATTATCCATAAAGAGAATAAAGTTCTATATATCTCTGTGTGGCTTCAAGTTACTCTTTTTCTCCGCTGCTATAAAGAAGTGATGTACTTCTATTCAATGAGAAAGATTGTCCTCACTAACTTCAATTTGTCTGCTTCTGCCGCTGCGATGTGTTTCTATTTGAAGATAATCGATTATGTACCATCTTTGCCTAGTACAAGTGCAATACCAGACTTGTACGGCATCACGCCCAAGCGAGGACGATCGATTCCAAGAGATAAAATATGTGAAGAAATGACTCTACGAATCGGAGCGTGACAGATAACATCTCAGAAGAAGATCCGTATAGTACCAATCCGTGATAATGATCGTGTCAGCATCAAGTACAGTAATCTAGAGTAAGAATATAAATCCAGACAAGTATGAAACGGTCAGAGAATGTACTCGCCTCGTATCTGAATGTCTGAAGTAAATGTACTGTCCGAGATGAGGTATCTGACTCCTAGTTAGAGCAACACAAGTCAAGATGTATACATGGGATGATAATAGTAATCTACAATGCATCTGCATGCCGTCTAGGTCAAACTAGACTAAAGTCAACCCTTGGTCAACTCTAGTCAACTACACTAGTCAAACTAGGTCAACTAAACCATTCCAAGTCTAAACCTAGTCTAACAAGTCATTCTAGGTCTAACCAAGCCTAGGCTAGCACTCAACCACAACACAATGCCAACTAAGCTATCAAAACACACATTACATATGTTTAACATATACAAGTTATACCTTTATACCATACTACAATATACAAATCTATAGATACCATAAATATGTTATATACATTACATGGCATTTCTAATCAATCATGGCATTTCTATTCATTTTATTGCTATGAGTGTGTGTATATATGTGTGTGTTGTGAGAGATAAGAGGGTGTCATATGAGCATGTGTGTGTGGCAATGTGTGTGAAAACACAAAACAGTGTGGTATGGTGTGTCATATGAGGGTGATGTGTCATGTGTTAACATAGTGGCATGTGGCATGGTGTGTTTGTGTGTGTTGACAGGAAAATGTTCAGATTTCAGATAATGTGTATAGAGAGTGTGCCTACATTGTATTGGCAGGTTTTGTGTGCACAGGCTTGTGGGACTACAAACAGTGAAATCTCAGTTCTATGTTATATCAGGTTTTCACAAAGTGACAGGAAAAGATTATGTGTGGTGATATGTGAGTACAGGTGACAGGAATGGGGAAACATTGTAGTGTTCTCAGGATATTGCAAACTGTGTTTCATGAAACTAATTCTCAAATTCTCAAACAAAACTTTTCATGTTCAAAACTAACATTCAAAACAGATTCTCAAGTTCAAAACAAATCTCAGTTATTGAATCACTCATGTTAACTCCCTAACAATCTCAGGTATTTAATGACTTGATAACTCATTTCAGTTTATACATCCACAAAACTTAGGAAATCATATTACTGATCAAAATCTCAGTGAGAAAAGAAAAGGAAAACAATTCATTGTATTCTCAGGTTTTAAGCATCAAATCATATATATTTATATAACAAAACTAAACCTACATGTGGACATGAAATCTACCTTCATATAACATCAGTCAATTTGGGTTAGTCCTAGCTAACACCACAGAACAATTTAATGGAAAAGAAAGGGCAGTTCATCAATTATCAAATGGGGGTTCTTAGTTATTTGGTTAGGACAGTGTGTGAGTGTGTAATCTCAGGGTTTGAAACTAATCAGTGAAGCTTAGTGTCCATTCATGGCATTTAATCTCAGGAATAACATCTCACACAGTTCAACCCAATCAACAGTTGACACAAAATCAGTTCTCAGATCAGTCCTAACTTAACATTCAGTAAAAAGGGGAAAACAGTGTACAGGTTAAGGGTGTCTCAGGTTTAGGGAAAACCTGGAAATCAGTTCTCAGCTAGGAAGGGAATAGGAAATGAACTCAGTTCTCAGGTTTTGAGAATCAGTTCAATGTGGCTGTCATTCATTCTCAGGAATTCAATGCAACACACAAGGCTAAAACAACCTAACATATGAACTATAGCTTACTGAAATGCATGAACATGTAGAGCATGTATTATGAAATTTGAACTATATGCAACAGTGCCTATGTACTCAGAAATTCAGGTTCTCAAGATTTCAGGTATTCAGTTTACAACAGTGTGTATGTGTGGGCATTTGTGATATGTGTGTGTGGGAAATTCAACATGGTTTCTCAGTCCATGTGTGCATATCACATTCTTAGACTTCAAATAATTTACAAAAGTGTATGTACCATTGTAAGCAGGAATTTTTCAGTAAAGAAGGAAAATCTTAGTTAACAGTCTAGAATCCAATTTCAGTTATTAGACTGTAAAAAGGAAAGGAAAGAAATCAATGTATTAGGAATGACAGTTTTCAGTTCTTCACTGAAAACAGTCCAAAAAAATTAGGCCAAAACTCCACCAAACCCACTGGAATTTGACACCCAGTTAGAACACAAGTAGGAAATCATTATTAGGCTAAGAACCAGTATTTAACAGCATTCCAATAAGAAAAATAGATCGCCAAAGTTCACATTACAAAACTGGAAAAAAATCAGTAGCATGTATCAGGAATGACAGTTTTCACCCAATTCGAACACCACAACAATTCAAAAACCAAAATTAGCAGTGTACAGAGGTGTCCCACATGTGTATGTGTCATGGGGGAGGTGTCTCGTGTCCATACAAGGGGACACGAGGTGTCCAAAACAGGAGAAACATGAATATCAGTAAACAGTGGGTGCACAGGCTCGTGCGCCGGCGTGCACACGTGTCTAGCACGCGACACAGGCCACGTGGAGGCACGTGGCCATGTACGCGTGTTCGCCAGGGGTTAGGGTAGGTGTCCAACCGCCTGAAAGGAGCCCACATTGTGTCGTGTCCAAACTACAAGCCCGTGTCAGTGCGTGTTTTCAATAGTGCAACGTGCAGTGTAAAATCGGTGCGGGTGGGATTTCTCTCAATCCGCTCGATAAGATGAGCTAAAAATTGGTCTGTGTCATGTCAGTCATGTGTCCTAAGTGTCACCAAAATTTCATCTTAAATAGTGTCGTGTCGTGTCCGCTAGGACACCCGAACAGCAGGGGACAGTGCTCGCTGTGTCGTGCACGGGTTCCTGTGTCCAAAACCGATACGAATCGACACCAAAACACAAAACAATCTTCACAAAAATTAATGCACACATGAAGATCTACAGATCTATACAATCACATTTCAAAAATACAAAAATCGAATCCTTAGTGGCATTTCTACAAACACCTAAGTATCCTATTGGATACGTGTCCGATACGGACACGAAACAGACACAAAACTTAGCAAAATCTATACCAACAGAGAGAGGACACCTAGGGCTTCCTAACCATGCAAAGAAATCAAAATTTGGTGGAGAAAATAGGGATTTACCTATAGGTTTGAAATGGCTCAAAAAGCCCCAAAGTGAGTTGTTCCTCAAGCTACCCAAACTCTTCCAAATTGCCCCTTCCCTGGAATTTCTCACCATAGTCATCAAAAACACAGAGATTAGAATCTATTACAAGAAATTAGGAAGAAAAAGGAGTTAAAATGGAGGAGTTATGGATTGGGGAAGAAAGGGTTTTACCTCTATTTTTAACTTGCTATTTTTTCTAAGGAGGCTAGCCCTAAGTTTGAGGAGACATTAAATAGGAGTGTTGATCCCTAGGTGGCTGGTCATAAATGCTAGGGTTAGGGTTTAGTGATGGGCTTGGGCCTCTATGGGCTAATTGCTAACTAATGGTTTTCAAAACCATAAGTCATGGCTTATTAAAAACCTCTCTATTCTAACTTAAGTTTTAAAGACTAAAACATGGGTTAACTTTAGTCTAACTAGGGTTACATATCCTAATCTCATAGTCATGACCTAGGTTAGCCACTAGGTTAGTCTCAAAAGTCAACATAAGTCAAAGTCAACTAAAACACCAAAATCAATTATACTAAAAATCTCTAAAAATCATATTAATTCTAATAAATCTAATTAATACATAATAATTCCAAATAATTCTCCAAATTACAAAAATGACTAAAATACCCCTCAATCTAGAAATGATAAATGAAATACCCTAATCACATGGCTAGGCTCTATGGTTACACTAGCAAGACACCAATCATAAGTCATGATTTAAAAATAGTTTTTAAAATGGTTAAAAATCAATAAAAATTATAGAAAATCTTAAATACCATAATTAAATAAATTAAAATACAAAATTTTAAAATTACCCTCATTTTAGAAAACTGGGTGTTACAACCAAGGCGAAGAATTTGTATGCAAATCTGTACCGCCAGTCTTTGTGAAGAATACAGTTTGACACAAGTTGAAGATTATTATCTTGGCCAAATCATCTGGATTAACAGCTTTATCTCCGCGACGAAGCCGATGCAACAATTCAAGGAACTTCTCTCTCACTTTCTTATTAGTGACTTTTGAGTGTGCGCCCTTGGAATTAGTCTGCAATCTTGTAAAATGATATCTACATAGGCTGAAAGAGTCTGGTGGTGGGGCTGCTGCTATTTTTCTATGATTGTAAATAACATCATTGTCGCTTTCTTCCTTCAGCGGTAGACCGGAGATGACTGCCATATCGTCGACGCTTGTACGATTTTTAACAGTGGTGGTCAATTCAAAGTACTCGACGCCATATTTGTCTTTTATGTAAGTTGCAATTAAATTCTCAAGCCCTTCCGTTACCTTGGCCAATTCGGAGACGTGGACTCTTTTATGGTAGAATACCTCGACAAAATTCCAGAAACCGGTATTCTTTAAGGAATCAATAACTGGCTCAAGTAAACGGCCACCATCTAGTTTGACCTTCTTCATAAGATTTAGCATTGTTTTGAAAGTAGAATGGAAAACTCTTAATTCCTTATTTCTGACAGATTTTTTCTACAAAACAAAATTTTTTTTAGGTTTCTGTCAACTGTTATCCGTCGATATAAAACAGAGAATAGCCATTCTCCGTCAATTTGACACGGAGAATGACCATTCTTATGGGTTTTACCACTGGGAATAAAATTCTTCGTGTAATTTAACACAGAGAATGCCATTCTCCGTTTTAACTTATACGGAGAATGAACATTCTCCGTGTAAAATAATACGGAGAATAACATTCTCATTCGTTTTACACTGGGAATGCCATTCTCCATGTAAATCAAGACGAAAAATAAGATTCTCCGTGTAAATTAACACGGAGAATAACATTCTCATTCGTTTTAACACTGGGAATGTCATTCTTCCGTGTAATTTAACACAGAGAATGACATTCTCCGTTTATAAAAATACGAAGAATAGCATTCTCATTCGTTTTAACACTGAGAATGCCATTCTCCGTATAATTTGACACGGAGAATAGCATTCTCCGTTTTAGATTAACACGGAGAATTGCATTCTCATTCATTTTAGCACTGGAAATGTCATTTTCCGTGTTAAATTAAACGAAGAATGATCATTCTCCGTTTTAAATTAAACGAAAAATAGCATTCTCATTCATTTTAAAACTAGGAATGCCATTCTCCGTGTTAAAATAAACTGAGAATAATTATTCTCAGTTTAAATTAACACGGAGAATAGCATTCTCATTCGTTTTAACACTGGAAATATCATTCTCCGTGTAATTCAACACGGAGAATGGTTATTTGCCGTTTCAAATTACACGGAGAATAACATTCTCATTCGTTTTAACATTGGGAATGCCACTCTCCGTGTAATTTAATACGAAGAATGGTCATTCTCCGTTTATTTTAACACGGAGAATTGCATTCTCATTCGTTTTAACACTGAGAATGACATTCTCCATTTTAAATTAACACGGAGAACCGCATTCTCATTCGTTTTAACACTGAGAATGACATTTCTCCGTTTAAATTAACAAGAAGAATGAACATTCTCATGTGTTTTAACAGTGAGAATGCCATTCTCCGTGTTAAATTAAACGGAGAATAGCATTCTCAATCGTTTTAACATTGGGAATGCTATTCTCCGTGTAATTCAACACGAAGAATGGTCATTCTCCGTTTATAAAAACACGGAGAATAACATTTTCATTCGTTTTAACACTGGAAATGCCATTCTCCGTGTTAGATTAACATGGAGAATGGAATTCTTTGTTTCAAATTACACGGATAATGGCATTCCCATTCGTTTTAGCACTGGGAATGCCATTCTTCGTGTAATTTAAAACGGAGAATAGCATTCTCCGTTTCAATTTACACGGTGAATGTCATTCTCCGTTTAAATTAACACAGAGAATAAATATTCTCATGTGTTTTAACACTGAGAATGCCATTCTCCGTGTTAAATTAAACGAAGAATAGCATTCTCCGTTTTAAATTACACGGAGAATAGCATTCTCATTCGATTTAACACTGGAAATGCTCGTGTAATTTAACACGGATAATGGTCATTCTCCTTTTCAAATTACACGGAGAATAGCATTCTCATTCGTTTTAACACCGAGAATGCTATTCTCCGTGTAATTTAACATGGATAATGGTTATTCTCCGTTTCAAATTACACGAAGAACAGCATTCTCATTCGTTTTAACACTGGGAATGCTATTCTCTGTGTAATTCAATACGGAGAATGACATTCTTCGTTTATAAAAACATGGAGAATAGCATTTCCATTCATTTTAATACTGAGAATGCCATTCTCCGTTAATTTAACACGGAGAATAGCATTCTTCGTTTCAAATTACACAGAGAATGACATTCTCCTTTTAAAGTAACACGAAGAATGAACATTCTCATGTGTTTTAACACTGAGAATGCCATTATCCATTTAATTAAAATGGAGAATGATATTATTGATTTAAATTACACGGAGAATGACAATCCCAGTGTAATTTGACAGGGAGAATGAACATTCAAATACGTTTTAAGATGGAGAATGTCATTCTTCGTGTAATATATATAGAATTAGCGAACATAAACTCAAAGTTATACCTACTGTTTGCACTTCTTCTTGCACTTCTTTTTTGCTTAGCATCGTTTTCCTTTTTCTTATGTGCAACTTTCTTAGAATAGGATTTCCGTTGTTCTCCGTCCCTTTTGGATTTTCTACAACTGGCGCATCTTCTCTAATTGGTGATGCTGCTGGTGATGATTATGCCGCTGATGCTGACATAGTGTGAAGATTGCGAATAGAGAGGAAGGTTTGAAGATTTTGGAGGAGAATGACCTAGGTTTGAGAACAGAGCAGCGTATGGAAGAAGAGGAAGAATCAAAACCATTTTTTTTTTAATATTAGGGTTCGGAGGTGTTTTGAATTAATTAGAAGGGCAAAAAGGTCATTAGAACCGCTTTATATATTTTTTGCTAATTTTGGGCACGCGATGAAACGTTATTTTGCGGTGGATTTTACATAAAATTTTTGCAATTTTTGGGCATTCCATAAATTTTCTCTTTAGTATGAGTTATTTACTAATAGGATCTCACACAATAGTTAATATCAGAATTTGGGTCTTTAAATTGTCCAACGTTAGTATTTGGATTTCCAAATCACTGTTCACGTAGGCTAGTGAACAATAATTTGGAGATCTAAACTCTAATGCCAGACAATTTGGAAATCAAACCTCTAATATCACATGTTATATGAGACCTTATTACTAAATAACACTTTATAATTATTTTTGGGTCAACAGTAATAAATATGTTTTGACGTTGTCCAAGTAATTCTGAAATTTGCTTCTCATATTTGGAAATGAAGTCATTCTACAAAAAACTATGCACTCAAAGCCATCTCCAACAGAGTCCATTTTTTGTTCACCCACCAAAACTAGGTGGGATGTTCACCCCAATAAAAAATATACATGTGACAAATTAAATGTCAAAACCACTTTGATGGGTGAACTAAACCAATTACAAAGTGGTTTGTGTGGGATAAAAAAATGCCACGTGTCCATTTTTTATTGGGGGGTGATCACCCCACCTAGTTTTGGTGGGTGAAAAAAATGAACTCATCTCCAATGATGATTTCTAAAATTGGGTTTCTACCCTACTTGGCATTGCATTTAAAAAAAATTATATTCTAATTGGAAGAGTTTTTTACATAGAAATTACACACACAAAAAATATTTCCAATGGTTCTTCATCTATTCTAGGCATCACAAAATAAAAGAATCAATTAATGGTGCAAGGCCCAATAATAATTGTCATGAGAGATGGAGGATTTATATGAGAGGTGGCTAGCGTTACAAAACAAAAGAATCAATTAATGGTGCAAGGCCCAATAATAATTGCCATGACAGATGTAGGATTTATATGATAGTTTCTATTGTAGAATCATAAAAATTTCTCATCCTACATGAATGCCACCTAGGATAGAAATTAAAATAGATACTACAATTGATAGAAGTTTTTTCTAAATTGGATTTCTACAATAGAAATAGGGGAGATAAAAAAACCCCATTGGAGATGGCTTGGGGATTTTTAAAATTGGGTTTCCATCCTACTTGTTACTGTACTTTATCAAATTATGTATCCTAGTTGTTAGAGTTTCTATACAGAAATTGCACAAAAAAAAAACTCTAATAGTTCTCCATTTCTATCCTAGATGTCAACAAATGAAATGATCAATTTAATTGTGCGGGATCCAATATTAATTGGTATGAGAGATGTAGAATTTTTGTGAAAATTTTGTATGTAGAAACCCTAGTATAACTCATAGAAACTCTCCATCCTACATTACCGGCACATAGGATATGAATTGTTGTATAAATCTCCATTGAGAGTTGTCTTTTTTCTAAAGTGGATTTCTACCATAGAAATATGGAAGATATAAACCCCCATTGGAGATGGCCTAAGAGCATCTCCAACCCTATTTTTATTTTGAAAAAAAGTTGTTGCCACATGAATGATAAAAATTTATTCAAAAATCCTTCTCCAATGCAATTGTCAAGTAAATTTTGAAGCTTATATGACAAAAGTGATAAAAGACAATGTGAATTTGTTGTATAGTTCTAGACAATTCACTTGACAATGTCTTCACCTCCATGTCATCAATTATGGATAAAAAAAATTATAAAAAAAGAAAAGAAAAAATAAGTTGTTTTGAAAGTTGAAAAAAAGCATCTCAATACTTTATCTTAGAAGTTGAAAAAAGTAAGCATCTCAATACTTTTGCTTTGGAGAATATTTTCTTAATTGACTTGTCTTGTGCATAATTCTATATAGGAACCATACACATTACAAGACAATAGGGTTGGAGATGTTGGGCTCTCTTTTGGATGAAGTTTTGTATTCATAGGAATCTATTTTCTATTCATTTTTCATGGGAAAAGAATTCAATATTTTTCATACCCATATTTGGTTATGTTGGAAATATGTAGCCCAAAATTTTTATTTTTTTTCATTTTCATGTTTGGCTCACATAGGGATAGAAATCTTAATTTATTTAGTTTTCCATAAATGCACTTTCAATAATTTCATGATGCTACTATTACCTAAATTTACATATTTGGGATTGAAGTTGAAAATTTGAAAGTATAGAAGTGTAGTTTTTGAAAATATAGGGAGTATTATCGTCCAAACAAAATCCCAAACAATATTCACAGGAAAGCAAAACTATTCCCATGAGGAATTGGGAATAACTTTTCCACATCGATGAAAATATGAAGCCCCTCTTATTCCCTCTAATTCCCAATCATATATATAAACCAAATATGGGTAAGGAATTCAAAACTCATTTACAAGCCTCCAAAACTTGAACCAAAAGCCTCCTAAAGGTTGCTTGGATTGAGGAAAAAAAGCCGAGTTAAGTGGGGTTAAGTAAAGGGAAGTTAAGGGAGGAAAGTCAATACATATAACATTTTTAGGATTGGAGGAAGAGTTAATTGAGATGCGTTTAAATACCTCTTGTTTGGATTGTAGATTTTACGTGGAAGGAGAATTAATAAAAATATAATATTTACTAAAATATTCTTACTATATATGACATAAAATAAGATTTGATTAAAATTTTAATTAAAATTTGTCAAACTATCGTCAAAAAAATATCTTCACAAATCTGATACCATGTAGATGTATCATGGACGATTTTTCTACTCAACGATGATAAATAAAGTATGAGAAAGCGAGAAGACATGACACACTTGAATAAAGTTAGGAAGCTACAAAACAGCATGTTGAAAGCAGAAAAAATATAAATTTTTTTATGATATTTCACAGTACAAATAAGAGATATTTATGACTTTTTAAACAAAATCCCTCACTTCTCGTTGTTAACTCTCCGATTTGGGGGTTAAAAATGGACAAAAAAGCTAAATAAACCGTCACTTAACCCTCTATGACTCCCCCTCCTAAACCCCCATCTACAAACCAAACAATTTTTTTTCCTCCTCACTTAAGTTTCTCTCACTTAACTCTCTTATTCCTCAATCTGAGCAAATCCAAGTATATGA
The DNA here is from genome assembly GCA_029216955.1 of Iris pallida. Lineage (NCBI taxonomy): Eukaryota > Viridiplantae > Streptophyta > Magnoliopsida > Asparagales > Iridaceae > Iris > Iris pallida. The sequence continues at coordinate 14,586,354 of JANAVB010004599.1, read as the reverse complement.
TTTTTCAATTATATCTGGATTTATCTGCAACCTATTTAGATAGCCTTTTTTTTCCTTCTGGAATTCTCATCAAAATGCAAATGACAAGACCTTACAAGTATTTCTAGTGATGTTCTGTCATTTTGGGAAGAGTTTCTAAGGATGAATTGTATTATTGGTGTATTTTTTTTCCTAAAGTCATTACAAATATTTAGCCAGTAAAATCAAGTGGCCACTAGGGTATCCAAAGAAAAATAATGATAAATTAAACTCAAGTTGATATCTTGAATAAAAATGTTGTGTTGCAAATATTCTTATTTACGAAATGAGTAAGTGTTAGTAAGTACAACTAACTTTTATTACCACAAATCATGAGGAAGTATAAAAAAATAAAATAAAATACTCACTACTAAAATAAGGCAGATTAGCGACGTCCAGATATGTCGCTAATTAAGAAAATACGTCGCTAGAATTAATTAGCGACGACTTTAGCGACGGAAAATGAAGGTCGCGAAAAAGCTAGTCGCAGATGACAAATTTGTCGCCCTACGTCGCTGTTTGCGACGTCACTTCCGTGTCGCTGGATCGTCGCAAAGTTAGCGACGGAGAGCGACGACAACATTACGTCGCCAAATTAGCGATGTAGTGCGACTACTTAGCGACGTTCATTGCATGCCATGTGATGACATGGCATGCCTGCCACGTCAGCAAAGTAGCGACGTACAGCGACGTAACGTCGCTAATTAGCGACGTATTAGCGACGTCCCCGTACGTCGCTATACATCGCAGATCTGTCGCTATCCATCGCAGAATACTGAATTTTTTTATAAAAAATATGATGTGTATTTTTATTATGCTGTATGTCTGTGTTTACAGTATGTGTGAAGTGCAGTGTTCGAACCATCGACAATTTCGTTTACTGTTCTATGTTTTATCTTGGATAGAAAGAGCAACAGTTCAGGGTGCACTTCTCAGAGCTTCCTCTTCACGTCCTTCACCTTCCCGGGATCCTGTACGACGTCCCGAGAGAGTAAAGGATGTGAAAATGAAGCTCTCAGAAGTACACTCTGAACAATTGCTCTTTCTGTCCAAGATAAAACATACAACAGTAATCGAAACTATTGATGGTTCCGAACACTGTATTTCACATACACTGTAAACACAGACACACATCATCACAAAAATACACATTATATTTTTTTTAAATTTGGCAACACCTCCTTTGTATATCAGATTATCGCTTATAACCCAGCGTAGGTATATTTGTTATCCCCGTCGCAGATATCATTCATATATAATTAACAGTCTCCCATCATAATAGTCTACAACTAATAGATGAATAACAGTCTCGCATCATAACAGTCTACAACTAAATATCATACATGTACTCAATGAAAATACCAACAAATTAAATATTACAAACATACATGTCCAACATAGTCAAATAATAATAAAAATCAGTGTACAGAACGGTCAATGGGCCTATAGGGCCAATACATACAAAGATGATAAAAAATCTACTGGATCACTGAGGACCCCTGCCGCACATCTGGGATAGCATGTACTCATACTGCTCCTGTGTGAGCTGTACCGTAGGGGCAGTAGGAGGCAGTAGGAGGCAGTACAATATCTGGAGTCGGCGCCGTCGATGGACCGGGAGGACGTATCTGCTCCAGCTCTCGCAGTCGCTCACCATACGCAGCAAGGGTACTCACCATCCTCTAAGTACTCTCCTCAATTGAAGTTTGTACCTGAGTGAGTGAGGCAGACATGGTCCTCTGCGACCCTCCAGTTCGACCTGTCTACGCTATGTGCGTTGCGTAGACTCGGTGAGCGTGTGCAAGCTGGCAGCTGTAGCCTGCTGCAGACTCATCAGCTCCTGTATACTGTGCTCGACCGCATCAAATCGTCCGGTGATCATCGGAGGGTCGGATCGTCGCTCTGTGGTAAGGTGATCAGAAATCTCCTGTTGTAACTCGTGACGCAGCTCGTCGATCTGACGACGAATATCCTGAGCTCGTGATGACGCCTGCGAAGCTGGAGACTGCGCACTGACAGAGGGGGCCCGAGATGACTCTGAAGCCAAATAGGCGCCGTAGGATCACGTACCGCCTGCGAAGCTGGTGATCCAACACTCCTTCAATCTGTTCTCGCATGTTCCAACTCATATTTTCGGCCGTCTCTTTCACCATAAATAATCTTTACAACCGCGGTGTTAAAGGCAAGTAGTGCATTGAATCGGTCGGTCTTCTTGCACCGGTAGACCTTCCTGTACTAGTTGTCTTATAGCGATCAGCACCACAAAATCTGCACACATCTGCGTCCTTGTCGTCTTTGTAGTACAACATGCACCCATTGCGACAAGAATCGATTTTCTTGTATCCCATCCAGAGCGATCTCACCATCCTCTTAGACCGATAGAAGTCTTTAGGTAACTTTGCACCCGCCGGCAAGATCTCTATAATCAACTCCAACACTCGGTTGTAGCATTCTTGCGACATATTAAAATCTGACTTAATGCTCAACAGTCTTGTAACCACCTCCAACGGTGAATGATCCTCACAACCAGGATACAATGGAGTCCTTACATTCTCCAGCAACTCCATGAACTTTGCAGCATCGACATTCGGTACCTCCTCAGCTGCATCATGAACGAAACTAGGTCCCGCAGCGTCGAAAACTATGTTTACGCACCCGTCATCGTATGCATGATTATCTGAAACAAAATTAGGTCCCGCATGCATATACGGCTCAACATAAGGCTCCGGCTCTGATGCTAAAGACACAAGTTCTCCGTGTGCGGTCCACTGATAGTAATTAGGCGTGAAACCCCTCGAGTACAAATAATATGTCACTTCCACTTCTGGATAATATTTTACGTTATGATATTTCACACACAGACACTTAATTTTGGTGCCGTCTATGTACTGAGGGAACGCCTTAGCAAACTGCAGGAACTGATCTACTCCCGCTATGTATTCATCCCGCACACCACACATATTATCAGGACGACGATTGTACATCCATGAACGATTCTGCAAGTAGTAATTCATATCCATTTGGAAATAATTTTGCAAAGATGGACACACATTATCCAATAGGCACAAATTCGTATATTATGTCTTATTATGGGACACACATTAGTAGCGGACAGGTACTAATAACCATGCTATATCGCACATAAGTTCTTGTGCATCAAACGTGTACACATACGCTATCGATTCTTACTGATGCCAATCTCATTCAGACACACTAGATTCGTTTCAATATCGCCAGGATCAAGTTAAAAATTGTCTTAACATCAATTTTTAAGACTTGAATATAATGTCACCTACAACCGATATCTAAGACCCCATGACAAAGTCAAAGACCCCATGAATATAATGTCACCTACAACCGATATCTCATTGTGACAACCGATATCTCATTCAGACACACTAGATTCGTTTTGATATCGCCAGACCATATATATATAATGTTATCTACAACCGATATCTAAGACCCCATGACAAAGTCAAAGACATTATTGACAAGACTTGAATATAATATCAACTAATTACAACCACAACTAGTACTAAATAAGTCTCCTAGTATGATATAGAGGTAAATAAATAGTATACTAGATTGACTGACACTCGACTGAACACCCTCTAGACACATACTCGAGCCTATACTACACACTCACACACCACTCTACTATACTCACATAGACACACATAATTGTTACCTTATTTTATATATATATATATATATATATATATATATATATATATATATATATATATATATATATATATATATATATATATATATATATATATATATATATATACCTTAATATTACACACACTTACACACTCTCAAACACTACACAAACCTATAGCTAATGCATACACACACTAATATCTATATCCCCATATACATTTAGTATCACACACTAATCAATTACTCTCAACTTTACACACACACACACACACACACACACACACACACACATATGTGTAGCTATATTTACCTTATAACTTAGTATCTTGAGATACCCAATCCTTACCTACACTTGGCAATTACAATAATTCTCTCTCTAATACTAGCTAATGATCTAACAATGTACTCCATTCCCGATCGGGTTTAAATTTTTATCCCCATCCCCGTCCCCGTTTAACAATGTACTCATGTATCCGAGCATAATAGTGGGTACAAGCACGTACCCTCTAAGCCTATTTGTTAGTACACAAGCCTTTGATGTCCTGATACCAACTTACCCACTCTGGTTCGAGCCCATACCTAAACACCCATCTACTCTATGAATGTAAACCACTCCTTACTAACTGTCTGCTGCAAGTATCTCAAATCAGATACTATCATGTACTTTAAAACATTATGCATAAGCCTACTCCAGTGCCTAATATCCTGAGGCTTAACCTATCCCTAGGCATTACCAGGTATCAGAGCCCCATATGAGGTTCCTAACTAGAACTGGAAACATCACCATGGCCAACTTTTCTACAAGTGAACACTTATACAAAGGAATGAATTAAATCCTACTTATCCCTCAAATTGCTACAGACCCTTCTACTCACACAGGCACCTATTTACAGGTCTGCTAGTACATAGCCCCAAGTCATGTGCACTCTTGCAGTGACTTGGTATCAGCACTCTCTGGTACCAATTGCTACCTAGATATGCTAGTTAAATCTGATATCTAGGTGAAAACCTTATAACATAACATAGACACTCTTACATTGACTTGGTATCAGTTTGAATATAAAGGGAAGTTCACCTATTATTGTCTAATGGGTATCAAAGAGGAGTTCATGCCTAACATGCCTTCGAAATCTCCACCTGGTTTACACTAGTCTGTGGCCTTCCTATATGCAGGGTAGGTACATGCTCGGATACATGAGCCTTGTTGTTACTGTTAAGGGATTTTGTTTAATTCCCATTTCCGTTCCCATCCCCGTTTCTATATCCCCAAACCCGTCCCATTGGGGAAAAAAATTTGGGTCCCCGTCGGGTTCGGGGGATGTTGCCATCCCTACTCAAACACACACAATAGCTGTGTGTGTGTCCGTGTGTGTATGTGTCTCTCTGTGTGTGTGGGGGGGGGGGGGAGAAGGAGGAGGAGTTAGGTTAGGGTTTACCGGAGAGGAGGAGTAGCTCGGATTGGGGGAGGAGGAGCTCGACGGGAGGGAGGGGGGTAGGGGTCGCCGGGGGGGGGGGGGGGGGGGGGAGTCGCCGAGAGCTGATCGAGAGAAAATTATGAAATTTTCGAGTGAAGGGGAAAAAGGAAACAGACTGTGCCCTAAGTAAAAAAAGTTAGCGACGTCAACAGTCGACGTCGCTAAACGTCGCAACCATTTTAATATATGGCGACATATTTTAATAATATGTCGCTGAACGTCGCTATTCCGCGACGTAATTTATCTATTGTCGCTGAACGTCGCTATTCAGCGACGTTTTGTGATGTCAATAGAAGGGGGTCGCTATATTACATATTTAGCGACGGTATTTTATTCCGTCGCTAAACAACGTCGCTAATATAGCATATTTTAGTAGTGACTCCTTGACCTTCATTTAACATTTTTTAATAATGATTGTCGAAATTAATATATTATAGAGTATCTGGTTGAAAGCTAGTTTCTATATTATTATTAATAATAACATGAAAATAACAAGTATTAAATTGGAACTTATGATTCTATGAACATGAACTACAATGAAAAGAAATTAGATAAAACAAACTTATTCATTGGATTGCACAAAATATGATGACATATTATAGTTTTTTCATATGTTTCCTACGAAAGTTTTTATTAAGATTTGTTAAAAATGTAAAGAAACTAGCTTTGTTTCGAGGACTTAAATTCCACCAAAACACTGTAACTCGTCCTCTGATTGACTTTTAACTCATGAAATATATATATATATATATATATATATATATATATATATATATATATATATATATATATTTTCTTTTATTATTAGAGAGATAATGCTAGACAAAAGATAACTACAAGTTAGTAGACAAGTTATTGAAAGTGGTTACCTATCTGCTCATAAAAATATTCGAATTGTCCAAGTTTCGTTTGACATCATTCTACTTTTCTTTCAAGTTAGCTAAATAAAATTATTTGAGTGTAATATCTCATAAGTTCACAAGAAAAGCCTTCATGGTTAGCAAGGCCGTCGTCTCAGCCCCCTATTATTTCCACAATTTTTTTTTCTTCATATTATGTATGTGGAGTCATTTTGAGAATTCGCCTCAGGTCTCTCAGAACTGTCCATCGTGATTAAATATAGATTACAATTTGAGGAATATATAGTGTATATTCAAATATCAATTTTCTAAAGTGCCGATGAGTGTTTGATTTGGAACGATTTTTTTTTTTTTTTTTACACGATTTTAGCTTCATATAACGTACAAACAAAATGTAAGTGCTATTTGGAATGGTTCAAATGAAACATTTAAAGAACACATTTGGTAAAAAGAGAATAAATAAATAAATAAATAAGAATATTTTAACTTGCAATCTGAGTCATGTAAGTTAACAAATAAAGAAGGGAGGTATGTGCAAATATTTCCCTCTCTAAAATCTTCTTCCGCGGTCTATTGAGCTCTTCAACCATCTCGATCGGATAAAACGAATAAATAAAAAAAAAAACTTCAAAAAAATAAAAAAAATTTAGTCGTCTCTTTCGAGACTCCCACTCCTCCCAGTCCTCCTCAAAATCTTTCCATTTCTAGCTCACAAACCCTTCTCGATCGATCCCTCAATCGGAACATCTAGGGCTCCGCAATGATTCCTTGAGGAATCCCTGACCGGAGCCCTCAGCTTATCGAAGAGCAAGCCGCGGCGAATCCGAGGTATTTTTCCGTTCTCTCTCCCGATCCAATTCTCCGTCCGTCACCAATCGACCGATGACAATTGACGAGGACCTCGAAAAATTGTCGATTTCGATTGGAATTATGCTGCGGTTGCGTAAAGACGGGTTCTTTGATAGGTCGCGATGTTCCACAAGAGCAAGATCAAGCTGGCCGCGCTGCTGGGGATCTCCCTGTCCGTGGCGTCTCTGCTGGCGCACCTCTTCCTCGCCGACTACTCGGCCGGGGGCCTGCAGCGCCACGTCGGGCTCGACGACTTCTACAAGATTGGACAGGTAGTGTATGCTACAAGTGTGTCTGTGTCGTGTCATGTCCTATACGCATCCAATGCGACACTGACATGGATTTTTTTTTTTTTTTCGTTCTTGGAATTTTCTTGATTCCCTAGTTGGTTACGTTTGTTATTGTTTGGATGGTGTTTCAGAAGATAGGGAACAAGAGGCTATGGGGGTCGGTGAGCGCATTGGAGGGGCTGCAGCCGTATGCTAATCCCAGAGGCGACTTTACCGGTAAATTTACGGGTCTTAAATCTTGATTTGTATGCACCTTTTTTTTTTTTCTTTTCTTTTCTACTATTGCATTATTATCTACTTGATTCCTTTTGTTAATGCGGAAATTGAACAACGGCGGTAACACGACGGCGGAATACGAACACGGTGACATGGACACGCCGCCAAATTTGGGTTTGAATACGTATCCGACCCAACACGGTACTAAAACGGCACGAGTTTCGAAGTGAAGTGTATGTGCTTCTTCCTAGTTTACGGCTCGCTTTGCGAACGAGGAAGTCGACTTTTGAAATTTGTTAGAACATGACAGTCTTGGATGGGAGAGCTGACAGAACAAAAACATTGACAGTCAGTTGTAGCCAGTGGCGTAGCTATATGGTTCCTGCAAAGTTGGACATTGTGACTAGAAAAACCTAGCATAGTAGTTGTGTTTCTTTGAAATATATACAAGCTTTTGTTTTGGGTTTCTCTTATTCTCCTCTTCCAACTTTTGTACCTTAGTAGAAATCTGATGCCACATTGGTTAGATTGTCCATTTATCTTATATCAAGTAATTGCAGCTTTTTATTTGGAGTAGCACAGTTAGGTCCATCGTGCTCCTATGCGACTTGTTTCCATAATCTGTCCATCACTTAAATTCGTATTGGACCTAAATGTGAAAAATGATCCCTCCACACCATTCATTTATATTTTTCTTCTCAAGCCACATGAGAATGTCTGCGAAAGAAAGCAATTGAAGTGAATGTCACTGTCTATATCTCATTTGGCCTAATTCAAGTTTGACTCAGCTGGCACTCGAGATGTGTATGCAACACAAACCTACTCATGTGGTTTGTCTTGAATCTTGAAATCTTAAACTGGTATATATGATATTGAGATGTGCAACAAAGTTAGATTCAAACGCAAATAAGTCTATTGGAGCTCTTATTATAATTGATTATAGTGACAACACATTTCTTAATCGGAGCCAACCCAACGAATGAATCAACCTAAACTAGTAGGTGAATCATAATATTCCTATTCGTATTAATCCTTTAAGGCTTGGTATTTTATAATATTTTTATTCGTATTAATCCAGTAATAGTTTATGACATTTGGTATTAATATATGAGGATTATAAATTAGTTTATTGTAATTTATTATTATTTTTAATAGTAAGCATTGCATCCTCTAGGTAAAAATTAAGGCTACGCCACTGGTTGTAGCTAAGATCTTGGATGAGAGATCCAACACAGTATCATTTATGGTTGCTGTTGTGGTTATGTTTCTGCATATCTAAGATTGTTCAATTGTGAGTTGACCTCTCTAGGTTGCCCTTCAGGACTTGTCCTGCATTGAAACCTTTGCGTTCGGAGTCAATTGTAGCTAAACACATTTAATTGCCATTACTTAAGAGGTTGAATCTTCACTGGATGGAGGAATAATATGGCCAGAGTTGGAAAATGCTTGTAAAGAGCGGTATACAAGTACACATAGGGTGTATGCAGTTGATATGGAGGATGTGAATGGTCAATGAGTATAGCGTATTTGAGGTGTGTGTTTGTGGGAAGTCGGAGATGGTTTTGATTGTGGATAATATAAGAGGTAATTGCTGTTGGTTGTTTGGACATGTTCTATGGGGATAATTTTTTTAAGTGTATATTGAAAAGGGTGCTAAATCCAACTTGGGTCGAGGCTGTTTTTTTTTTTTTTTTTTTTCTTTTCCTTCTGGTATGTGCTAATGGACCCCTATCAGTGCAGGACCAAAGAGAAGTTTCAAAACTTTTGCCCAATAATTTGGTATGAACGGATTTTGTGACTTTTCAGGTGGAATGTTGACTGAGATATAGACATTTAAACATACATACTAGTGAAAGTATGAAACTCATCTCGTTTCATTTTACATTGGACATACTAAGATTCAATCGTCCACATCTGTGGCTGGCCCGATAATTGACAAAAGACTCCTTGAACCATGGATGCTCGATGTACCTCTTCAAATGCAATTCTTGTCAGATACACCTTGTATGTCCAAAATGTTAAAAAGTATTTGTTGTATATGAATGTAACGCAGACATATCGGATACTTATAGCTTCTTACCTAATCTATGACTTCATGGCATTAGAACATGAAATGATACCTAAATAATTAGGATAATACTATGATATGTTGATTCATTATCCTCTTTCCCTTCTTTAGTAATAGACAAATCAGGATTTTTGGATGATTACCTAATTAAATAAATTAGGAACACACACTGACATGTATGTTGCCGCATTATTGTCCTGTCTGTCGGGTCCAAATTTTGGGAATTTGCCCTATTAAGTATAAGTGACTATGCTCTAAGTATCTGTGCATGAGCAATATGAGAATGATTTGATATATTCTCTTAACATGATTGTTTTGTTTAAGCTCTCAAGAACAAGGTTCGCAGTATCGGTATCGGACCATTCATATGAGTATCGATATCGGCGATATCGGTAGTATCGGCGGTTTCGGATCGGAGTATCGGATTTTTTGGTATCGGAAAACAAATAAGTATTAATAAATTATTAACATTTAAAAAATATAATTTATACATATAGGCATAATTTCAAGTATTTCTAGTGTTATTTCTTAGTAGTTTTGAAATTAAATGAAATAGTAGTCACCCTTACCGATTGCTTTACAAGCAATAGATCAATTTTCTTCTTTTATATGCTTTTACAACCTTATTATGCTTCAAACCCTTGTTGATTTGTCTTTTTTCCTTCAATTTTCTTTGCCAAATTGATCGGAAAAGAGACCCCCAATGTCGGTATCGGTCAGTATCGGTAGGTATCGAATCGGGGCATGGCAAAACGTATCGGTATCGGCCGTATCGGATCGGTATCGGCCGATACTTTAAACTATGCTCAAGAACATGATTATCTGTAAAATCGAGAAACACCCTGATGAGTTGAAAAACACTATTGACAGAATTATTAGATCATCAGATCCTGGTATTGTTTAATTGAGCCATCAGGTCCAGTTTTCTATTGATTTGATGTACATCCAGCATGGTCACCAACTCTAATGTTGGAAATGGTTGCATTATGATATGTGGTTTCTGGCAATGGCCAGTGGCTGGATCCAGCAAAGATATTCAGGTTTGTATGTGCTTTGATCATTGAATAAATCTTATGAATATGATAGGCAAATGACTTTATATTTGGATGCGATTTTCTGAAGTATTTGATCATTCTAGGATGATTGTTAGAATCTCTAATGAATAATAAGCTTCACAAGCATTTCTTTTGGATGACTTGATAACGTATTAATATATTATCGAGAAATAGCAAAAATAAGATGCATTACAATTTTACTGTATATAAATGTATTGCTTAATAACATGATGTGTGTTCCCCCTAAATTAGTGCGGATTGTGAAATTGGACCTGTGAATATGCCACTAAGTTAGCAAATGAGTGTTTCTAATGGTTTCAGGTCATACGTTGACTCATCTAATCCATCGGTTAAATGTGCCTAGTTTGCGTCATGCATTGCACCCTGTCGGATCTTGTTCAATCCATTTACCAAGGGTATCTGGTTGGACCAACTTGATTATTAGACATACTTTCATAAATTTTGTATCTTAGGTTGAGATGTAACAGTTAAAATCTGATATGGCTAAATGGAATTCCCAAAGGAACCAAGTGATGCAAAATAAAACAAAGTCTCTTTCTTTTAACCATCATTCTTCAACTGGCCTTCAGACTCTCAACTCTGTTCCTTTATTTCTCCGATGTTAAAAATAAGGAGGTATATATAAATCTCAAAGATTTATCACTAAAGACCCATCCCCTCCATTCTCTTCTTGAAAAGTGTATACTGCCTTGTGCAAACCCCAATGGTCGTCCCATCCGTCACGGTGAACATGGATAACCAAACTCCAAATTTTCCAGGTCATGAAACAACCTAATTTCTGTAGAAATGTGAGAAAGGCGTCATTTAACCACCACCAATTAGAGGGCACAGATGCACAACACCATCACCACCTATGGAGGGACACAAAACTAATTTTTTTAATATTTATTTTCTGTAGCGTGAGCCAGGTTCAACCCCAATTCGAAACTTGAATGTCTTAAATAGGTGGCATAGGTTGTGTTGGGTTATTCTTAGTAAAGAAATTGGACTTGTTTTTTGTCAATGAACCTGATATTATTTGACAGATCTGATTGGCTTGTAAAAAGTCTTTAATATTTGTCTCAACCTGACGCACGCCTATTCTCGTCTCGACCTGACCCATTGCCTCTGTACCCCCAAGCAATGTATCTATAATGCAGTCTTGCAGCAATTTTGTGAAATTACAACCTAAATGAACTTTTTGGTTATTTGGTGGCCATCGGTGAGAGGTATGACAAGGTTAACTAAATGTCTGAATTTGGAAGTAATATAGATGAATGCAGTTGATGTTGGCATATATCAGCTGTATATATCTCAGTGCCGAAAGTTTTTTTCCGATATAAGTTAGGATATCATAGAAAAGGGATAATTTCTTTACAAGCTTCAAAACTTTTCTTTGGAAAGTTGGACGATTTGACACCAAGTGCTTTTGTTTTCTGTCTGATCTTGATCTTTTCTTTGATTTGGAAGCCATTGGTTAGATTCTCTTTTGTAATCTAGGTAGTGGTCGCCAATTCTATGTTGTGAAAAGCGCGCTTAAGCGGCGCTTAAGCGCCGCTTAAGCGAGATTTAGAATTAGGGCGCCTCGCTTAATGAATTTTCGCCCCAGAAAAGCGATCAGCGCTTAAGCGCGCTTAGGCGTCGCTTAGTAGCGCCTCGCCTCGCCTTAGGCGCCCCGCTTAACGATTTTTGAAAAAAAAAATTTGAATTTTTTTTTGAATTTTTTAAATCTTTTTTGATAAACTAAACCGAATCTTTTGTTATTTATATTGTTGGATAGTTGGAAAAGTTTAAGTAGGAGCTTTAAAGACAACTTTTATGTTTGATGGTATTTTGATGACTAGTAGTATGTATGTGTGGCTTGTAGTTTGCATTTTGATTCTAGTATTTATATTGTTGCTTTGCTTGATTGATAATTGGTATTGTTATTCATGCATATACTAGTAGGATTGTACGAAAAAATATTGAAATTTATGTATATATACTATATAGAGTATTTTACATGTAGGAGCAAAAAAAAAGGTGAGGCGCTAACTAAGCGCCGCTTAGGCGCCGCTTAAGCGCCATTAAGCGAGGCGACAGCCTCGTCGCCTCGCCTCGCCTCGCCTCACGCTTAATACAACATAGGTCGCCATCTGATCTTCTTTGTTGCAGCCCTTTTGATGTTGACATATTTTCCAGCGGGTTTAATTGAGCTCCTTGATAGTCTCCTGAAGTTGAATGTATTCATCTACATCTGTTTCTTAGGAGAAACACATTTGTCGTCTAGTCTGTTTGATGTCAGGCCCATTTGTTTCGGCTAATTTCTCATTTTTTTCCTAGTAGTATGCTTGAATGCTGATACTTTTGGCATGTTTCCCTTGAACAGTTCCGAGAGAGCAGAATGGCTTTATCTATGCAAAGATACATGGTGGATTTGATAAGATTAGAGCTTCGGTAAGCTTCTTGTATGTTGAGTTACTTCAAAATAAATTCTTATTCGAGGAGTATACCGTTATTTGTTTCCTTTCAAAAGCTTATAATCTGTTCATTTATTTGCTAGATCTGTGATCTTGTGGCAATTTCCAGGCTCTTGAATGCCACACTTGTTCTTCCAGAATTTCAACAAAGTCTTCGCTCTAAAGGCATCAGGTTATGTATTTTTAAATACCTTTTTTAGTTAGTATTTTGTATAGTTTTCAATGACAGCTGAAGGTACATTTTTCCTTTTCCCCCTGTCAGTCCCAAGTTCAAGAGTTTCTCGTACATTTACAACGAGGAGCAGTTTATAGCGGCACTTACGAATGATATACCTGTTGTGAAGAACTTGCCAAAATATCTGAGAGAGGCTAGGAAAAAGACCAAGTTTCCAACATTTTCACCTCCACGCTCAGCTTCTCCAAATTTCTACGTCGATGAAGTCTTACCCAAGCTTAAAATATCCAAGGTGGTTGGATTGTTGATTACTGATGGTGGATGCCTTGAGGTTAGATTTACTTGATATTATATTTTCACATTCCTGTTGCTGATTGTACTTTCCCCCCTTTTTGTATTCAATTAGCATATTAGGTCAACTTGTTGCTGAAAGATCATTCCCAGCAATTTCGTAGTAAGTATAGGGTTTTGTAACTTATGATGTACTAGATCTCTGCTATTTGTAGACAGATAATGTTATTCACATTAGTGGTTGCTTCTTACTCATCCTACGATATTGTAATCTGAATAACAAATGGATCATGTCAACTTCTTAATACTCTTGAATTAACATTAAAGACAGTTTTCATTAAAACACAAAATAGGCATATAGTCAAGTGAACTTAGTTAGATGTGTAATTTTTGTAAAAGGACAATGTTCCCTTTTCAGCGACACACTTAATGATAGTAAGATCCTGCTTGCAATGAACCAATCTTAGTGGTATAGGCATTTCAAACAATTCTTTTACTGTACCAATTTAACCAATCTTATTTCCAGTTCTTGTTTGGATGTTCACAATGTTACAAAGAACTTGAGGGCTATCCTTGAGTCAGACGAATTATCCAAAGAACATCTGTTTAATGGTAAGAAAGTGAAGAACTAAACTTGTGACTAGAAAACGATGACAATAACAATAACAACAAGAAGAAAGCCTTTATCCCAAGGGTAGGCTGTTTGAATCCTTTTTTCTTTTCAGTTTTGTTAAGGGTCATGTCCTAACACTAATAAAAATCATCTCTCTCTTTCTTACCGGATTATCTAATGGTCTATGTTGTACATATCCAAACCACGTAAGGCGATTTTCTCTTATCTCGTCTTCAACTGGTGCCACCTCTAACTTCTCATGAGTACACTCATTTCTTATTATATCTTTTAATATAGTGTCACATGTCCATCTTAGAATTCTCATTTTTGCTACACTAACCATTTGGACATGTTTCTTAATTGTCCAACACTCTCAACACTCTGCTCTAAAGCGTAACATGTCTTATAGCTGTCTTACAAAATGTTCCTTTCAAGTTCAAAGGTATATTCCAATCACAAAATACTCCAGAAGTACTCCAAAAGCACTCCATTTTAACCTGAAAACAATATCCCCTCGATTTCTTCGACGTCATGGATGATTGATCTTAAAACTAAGAAGTAATGACGCTCCAAAATTTATGTTGTGTCATTTCAGACACACATAACACATACATAGACTTCAAAATACACTATGACACCAAAATAGATGCTGAATTCGTATCGCCGTGTTGGAAATGTGTGGTGTCAAATTCTGCAACATAGTCCTGAACACTAAAGACTTTCACTTGTAGGTATCTCTTGTCCATCTATTTGTGTTCTATCATTTCTCTTTGACTTTTGGTTGAAGTACATTTCATATACTCTGTTTTTGTCTTACTAATTTTAAAACATTTATATTTCAAATTTTCCTCCATACTTCTATTTGAGCATATAACCCTTCTCTACTCTCTTCGACCAACATATCACCATCAAACATCATACACCATGGAACTCCTCTTGGATATACGGCATGCCTAGTAATTTTATCCATAACTAGCGCAAAAAGGTAACGACTTACCTTGATGTAAGCCAATGTAAATAAGAAATGGTTTACTATCTCCTTCAATGATTAGCACAGTCGTAATAACTTCATCATACATAATAACTTCATCATACATATCTTTAATAGTCTCTATATAACTATTATGAACTTGTTTCTTCTCGAAATCCCATCACATTATCTCCCTAGGAACTCTAACATAAGCTTTCACAAAGTCAATAAAAATCATATGTAAATCCCTCTTTTTCTCTCTAAATATTTCCATTAATCTTCTTAACAAATAACAAGTAAATATCTTCAATAATA
Organism: Iris pallida; assembly: GCA_029216955.1. Classification (NCBI taxonomy): domain Eukaryota; kingdom Viridiplantae; phylum Streptophyta; class Magnoliopsida; order Asparagales; family Iridaceae; genus Iris; species Iris pallida. Next base: position 14,571,034 of record JANAVB010004599.1, on the reverse strand, counting down.
GATCTCTTGGACATAAAACTAAATTGTTGCTTTGAAAATTTACTTTCTTTTATTAATATTTGCAACTAGAATGAGATAGATATAACAGATGCTATCGTTATATGCGGCCTTATTTAAGTCATCTACATGTTTGTTCAGGACCAACTTACCAAACTTGATTTGTTTAAGTTGCAGTCTGGATTTGTCATATGAAAAACCATTTCTTAGTTTTTATGTAAAGTAGTCTAAGGCATGGGTGAATATATGAAGCAGTGGTGGTTAGGTAGGGTAAAAAGTGGGAGTTTCTTGATCCATGCATCACAAAAAGAGAAAAATAAATGGATCTACTCCATCGGTTTTGTCCAGGCATAGTTGAAACACTGCTAATATAGTTTTTTAAAAGAAAAAGAAACAGCTTTCTTTCTCCCAAGTTTACATATTAAAATTTTTTTTGCAAGAGCAAAATTGAAAAATGGACAGAAGGCATTACTATAACTGGCTGGTAGGTTCTTCCTCATTCGTAAGCTTGTTATCTGGATGACCTTAATATGGTTTTTGCTGAATTAATATAGAACTTGTTCCGTATTTTCACATATATATATATATATATATATATATATATATATATATATATATATATATATATATATCAGGAATGCATTTGAATATCAAATGGTTGAATCCTCCTATAAATATTTTGTAGTCAATCCTTCCGTCGAGCATGGCCGAGTATCAGAGACTCAGATGCAGGGTTGCCTTCCATGCCCTTCAGTTCCGTCGAGAAATTGAAGCCCTTGGGAAACAAATGATAAAAAGGTATCGTTTTAGGTTGTGTTGTTAAAACTGATTATTCAGTAAACCCATTTTTGCTGAAATAAGCGTACTCACAGTGATTTCTTAATTTATTGAATTTTTTATTACTTCCTCTGCCTTTACCGATTGTGTTACAAGTGTAAAAAAATGTTTAAAACTTCTCTCTCTCTCTCTCTCTCTCTATATATATATATATATATATATATATATATATATATATATATATATATATATATATATAATAAAAGTATGTGTGTGTGTGATATTATATTGGAGATGCTTCTATGTGGTCTTCGTCTTTCCTTCTTACTTTTTATCATGTTTGAAGAGAACATAAAAATCTAAACTAGAAATGTTTAAAATGTTTCCTCTAACTCTTTCAGAACTTCTGGTGAATTACATTTTTCTAGCAGCTATTTTAATTCCAATTGTAGAACATTAAAGCTATGGTCTTAACATATCCTTTTTATGGCATCCTCATAGCCGCCCAATCAATTTTTTTTTTCAGCATTTAGCGCGTATGTACTTTCCATGATAGTTACAGCCTATTTGAAGATATAACCTTTCCAAATTTTTGGTGAAATAACTGTACAAAGCTGCATTGTTGCTTCAGTTCTTACTTTAGTCTCTTCTGCTACTTCTTACCCTTTCAGATTTACATGTCATACTAGGTACCTGTCCTCTTGCTTTTTGCATGCGTCGCCTTCTAATAATTAAAGAATATGGTGGTTGGTGCACTCAATTAAAAGGTTTTTTCAGGTTACGAGCATTTGATCGTCCTTATCTTGCATACCATCCTGGTCTTGTGAGAGAGACCCTTGCATTTCATGGTTGTGCCGAGCTGTTTCAGGTAGTGTCTTTAATGACCATCCTCATTATACCATTAGCACCTTATTTGTTGTCGTTGTTTATAAGCAGTGCTAGTTTCTTGATTGGTTTTATACTCAATTCTGTCTTAGGATGTGCATACTCGACTCATACAATATAGACGAGGGCAGATGATTAAACATGGAATTGTTAATGAAAAACTTGACGTTGATTCGGTGGCCCGAAGAAAAAATGGTTCATGTCCTCTCATGCCTGAAGAGGTGACATTCTCAATCAAAACGCATTTTTATATTCTTGAGACCTGTAAATTAATTCGATTTTCCAACAAAGTGACCATTGAATTAAAAAGGTACGGCATCGAGGAAATACATGATATCTATTTGTTGATACATGTTTGAACTTTGTTTGTGTGTTTCCTTAAACTTGAAAGCCCTTGTGATAAAATTATTGTCAAACATTGTGGAGCCCTCTCAAAGAGCTACAACATTGCATCGAATCAATTAGAGTTATCGCCAAATATTTCAACCTCAATATTGATATTGTTGATTAATTTATTATTCTTAAATTAGTTACTAAAATCATACTAATAGTAATGCAGGTAGGACTTCTCCTTCGAGCAATGGGATATCCTGAAAACACAATCATATACTTGGCTGGTTCTGAGATCTTTGGTGGACAGAGGGTTCTTGTTCCCTTACGTGCCATGTACACAAATTTAGTAGATCGAACCACTATATGCAGTAAGTCGGAGTTGTCTAATTTGTTTGGCCCAGAGTATCCTCTTCCTTCTACTCTTCCACAACCTCCTCCGGCCAAAAGTAAAGAGCAACTCCTTGAAGAATGGAATAGAGCTGGACCTCGGCCAAGGCCTCTGCCTCCACCTCCTGCAAGGCCGTTTTACCTTCATGAGCATGAAGGTTGGTATGGCTGGGTTGCTGATGCTGACAAAGAGCCAGACCCTTCGCCTTCATATCTGAGGATGCAGGCACATAGATTACTTTGGGATGCCCTTGATTACTATGTTTCTGTTGAAGCAGATGCTTTCTTCCCTGGCTTTAACAATGATGGGAGTGGTTGGCCAGATTTCTCAAGCTTGGTAATGGGGCATCGCCTGTACCAAGCGACCTCTGCCATAACTTATCGCCCTAATAGGTAATGCCTGGATTGATTGTCCGTGCATTATATTTCAATTTCACCATTTTTTTTTGAAGTTATGCTTTCGGTTTTGCTTACTATAGGGAAAATGGTTCCTTAGGTGGAATACACTTGGCATAATCATAATCCACAAAATTCACGATCCACACCATCTAACACAATCTACATGTATTAATCATCTATAAATTAGTTTGTGCAATATAAGTCATATATCATCTATTACGGAATAGGGATAAAGCCATGGACAGATAAAACACGATGCGGATTTAGAGTTACGGACTTTTTCACATAGGTACAATTAGGCCTGTCAATGGTAGCTTATTGGTCGGATATTGGCATTACCATATCCTAACCATTAACTATCGGATATATCCGATAACTATCCGATATCCGATCGGATATAATTTTTGGCTACCATATCCGTTACCAATAATTTTAACGGATATCGGATAATATCTGAACCAATAAGATTACTATAAAAATATTAAAAAAAGGGAAGAAAAAAATGAGTTAAAACGTTGTGGTTGTCACCTTGCTGGTTTAGATCGGGTAGATACTTCAAACTATGTTTTTCAGCCGCTTGAAAGGTGACAACCAAAACATTTTAACTCTTTAGATATGATATGACAAATATATTGTAGTATATATGTTGCTGGAAATTTAAGTTCAACCCTATGGTACCGATCTAAACCACTAAAAGTGGCTCAAAAACATAGTTTGAACTATCTACACTTTCCAATAAATTTTGGCTGAAAAACATAATTTGTAGTAAATATCATTTTAAATTTATTAAATAATTTAAATATTATTGGTTCGAATATTATTGGTTCGGATATGACACTTACCGTATCCGCATCCGATATCCGATAAATATCCGATATGATATCCGAATCCGTATCCGTATCCGAAATTTCGGATATTTTCGGTTCGAATACGGATCGGATACGGATTTTCGGTCTACCATTGACAGGCCTAGGTACAATATAGTCACCTATGTTGCACAAATACAGACTCGGATACACGTATAGACACGATAATAATACGGTCACCATTTTTCCGTGTTTGTGCAACATAGTTTGACAGGGACTAGAGCAAGTCTTTTACTTGTTAGGTGTCTAACATTTGTTAGATTTTCACTTAAAGGATGCGTGCGGTCTGGTTTGATAAATTTTGATAGCGTGCATTACTCAATGGTTTTGATTATGCCTGTTTCATGAAGTTCGTGGTATCGTTTGCTCATGTCTTTAACACTCTTTAGCTTGATTTAATTAACTTCATTCATAAGAGAGAATAAACCTAACTCCATTTTAGCAACTGGAGTTTCATCATTCCAAATTGTGGTTTAAAATCCCTAAACTTGAAAAGAAACCTCTAATTCCGTTTTAGCAAACTTTGCTCCCAAAGTAGGCCGTAGTAGTGGAAGCTCCTTGGTAAATCACTGTAGTGGTCTCCTTCCATTGGTTATTCATCCTATTCTCATTAGAGTTTTGGACTTGGGATATGGTTATATTTGAATACGTCTTTTTTAATATAGTTTCAGAGTAAGATTATATAACCACACCTTATTGTATTGTTCAACTTTGTTATAAAAGGGTGGGTATAAGAAAATATTATTTGCAAGAAAATATTATTTGCATAATATAAAATACCAAGTTCTACCCACTTTTTTCTTCAACAAACAGTTCAAAATATATAAATTGGGTTGGTCTTTTATCATTGCTCTTATGTTGTCTAGCTACAGGTGTCTTAGGACCACTACTCGAGGCCAAGCTTGATTAAGAGAAATTTTGAGTTGCACTCCACTTTTTTTTAATCCAAATTCAAGGTGCATCCCATCCAATTACCATAATGTAAGGTACCCCCACTTTGACGGAAACCGTATATGAGCGATGGTCAACTTATTTGACCAATATTTTATGACAAAAATATCCTTCTTCTTTTTCTTTCCGCGTGCCCCACCGCTGCTCCCTTCCCACCATGCGGCCCCCGCTGCCCGCTTCCCACCATGCGGCCCTGCCTCCTCCTGACGCACGTTGCCCTGCTGCCCCACGCGTCGGCGAGCCGCTGCTGTCGCCGCTTACTGCCGCTGTCGTCGCCGTTGCTGCAGCCTGTCGCTGCATGCTGTCACTGCTGCCTCCGCCGTCGTTGCTTTGTTGCTGCCGCTGAGGGGGGCGCGGGAGAGCGCGCGGGCGGAGGGGGCAAGCGTCGGGGGGCGTGCGTACGTGCGGCTGGGAGGGGTAGCTGGGGGGACGCATGCGGCAGCAGGGGGCCAGCAGGGTAGCATGCGGGGAATAAGACAATGGAGGGGGACATTTTTGTCAAAAAAGTTCGGTCAAAGGAGTTGACTGTCAGTGGGAGACGATTTCGTCAAAAGTGGGGGGTACCTTACATTATGGTAATTGGGTGGGATACACCTTGAATTTGGGTAAAAAAAAAGTAGGATGCGACTCAAAATTTCTCTTTAAGTAATCCATAGTTTTTCTTTTTTTCATTCCTTTGAGTCAGCATATCTAGTGTTCTTAAATCTAAACAACAACAAAGTTTAACAGGCAAATTACACTCTCAAGTAGTCGAATTTTTTGTGCATCATTATCGTAGCTTTTGTTGGTGTTATTGTGTTGCACATATTATTGCCTTTGGATACAATTAGAAGTTAGAATGATTTGATGCGTATTTGATGTTAGAAAATGTAACTTGTTAATGGAAGGAAGCTCCAAGCATGTCATTTTTTATCTTTAATTTTACCGTGTAAAAGGTTGTTGGTGGGTACTACCAGCCAACTGGTCGTCTAGGTCATATGGTATTGACCCTCTCATACTCATAGTTATCTTGGCTAGGAATTTGACATCGGTTGACAACTGGTCGTAAAAAACATAGTTTGCAGTATCCGATACTGATCGATACGGTGATACCAAACGATTTGGCATGTCCCATATCGATACCAACCGATACCAACATTGAGGGTCTTTCTGTCAATTCGGGAAAGAAAATTGAACGAAAAAGACCAATCAACAAGGAGTAAAAACATAGTAAGTTCGTATAAGCATGTAAAAGAAGAAAACTTATGTATTGCATGTAAATCAATCCACAAGGGTGACTACTATTTCATTCAATTTCAGAAGTACTAAGAAACAACATAATATTTAAAATTATGCCTAAATGTATAAAATATTTCTTCTAAAATGTTAATAATTTAGTAATTATTGTCTTTTCAATACCAAAATTTGATACTCTGATCAGAAACTACCGATACCATCGATCCCGCACGATACTCACTCGATACTCATAGGAATGGTTCGATACCTATTCCGATACCCATACGAACCTTGATGAAAACTGTCATATCTTTAACGGAGCTTTGTGATGCTCCATAGCCGACTCCATTCCATTTTGATGGGAGAAGGCATGGATGATGATGATGATGATGGTATCATCTATTGCCGAAAAAACTATTCATTTTGCATTTACGTAACCCATGGGTAGAAATGTTCAAAGTTTGCGCCCAAAGTCGTTCATGTATAGATGTTTAAAAAATGTATAGATGTTTTAAAACTTGTAGATTACTTTGAAATTTGAACAACTTGGATCATGCAATACACACATACACAACAAAAGACTTATTTGCACTTAAATACCATGAGCTTTGTACTATGTTCACTTTGATACCATGAACTTTTTTGTTTATATTGATACTTTAACTATCTTTTATCACTTAAATACAATCAACTCTATGAGATTGTTAGTGGAAAAGGTAGAGTGAGAGTCAAACCTCCATCATTTTCTTCCTCCACACCCACCCACCTATAGGGGTGGAGAGTGGAGGTGATGGTCACTTCTGCGGGGAGGGGTGCTGGTCACTAGAAGGTGCTAATGATAGTCAAGAAGTGGAGGGAGAAGATCCTGGTGGTGGAATGATCTAGGGGAAGGTCAAAAATTATGTCCACGTCAAAGCAAACTAGATTTCTTAGTACGTCTAACCATGGGTTGGGGATCTCTAAGCAAGTGAAATATCTAGGGGAACAAGTCAAAACGAAAAGATTTAAGGGATTTACATCTAATATTTTCTATAGTTCATCTATCCATGGAATTGCGATTCACGGTAATCAAATAGACCCTTAGAAACAACCGAGACGAGTTGTTAGGGATTTAGAGTTATTCCTAAAAGTCCTTTCTCTTTCTACCCACAACCTCAACATATGGTGCCTAAGATGATGGCCCCAGTGCCTATTGTTCTTTTTAGTTCTTGGTTGCCAGCCTCATAGCATCATTGAACGGTGAATAAGGATGTCTGACAGCCATGTTCCTAGGTTGAAACCTTGTAGGGAAAGCTGTGCTTATTTTTCAATAACTGTTTTCAAATTTTATTACTTGAATATTTATATTTAGAGCGATGTACAATATTTCCACTAAATGTTTTCTTTGTATTGTCTATATAAATTTGAGCCCCTTCTACTCAATGGAGAAGGAAGAATCCATGTATTGGATAGTGAGAATAGATACTTTGACTTTCCGGTATCATTTAACCATTATTCTTTTCCATCAAACTTGTACTTGTTCCCATTAGAAGCAGCACTTGTTATACCCCCATAATTGAACTTATTGATTCACCAAGGCTGTGTATCACTGACACATTACATATTTCCTAACTATTTTTCCTTTTTGTAATTGTCAATATAATTACTTTATTTTGCTACCGAAATTGCCAAGTCTTGTGAATAATGTTTGGGGAGTTGGAAGGCCTTGAAACCAACTTCACTGATAGCAAGTGAGGTGATACTGTCTACTGCCAATAGATTGAAGGTCCTGAAAGATACTGGTCATGCTCCAATTTTGGGGCCAGCTTGTAATTATAGTCCCCAAGTCCACATATTCTTATCTAAAGCCATTTATCAACAGCTGTGTCCAGCTCAACATTTTGTGTTTATTCTTGTACATTATTAACTTGCTCTTGAAATGTTCATTGTCCACTCATCCAAGTTGATCCTTCAAACAATTTCCAGTACAGAGAATCAAAGCTATGGTCGTGAGTCATATCATATTAATATATGTATGTCTGTTTCATGTTTTTGTAAACAGTATAAATTTCAATGGTGATTATGAACATATGGTCAGGTACCTCTTCGTCTAGATTATTTATACTCTAGGGAACTTGGTGGTTGCTCCTTGCTGCATGAGCTTAAACTGCTGCGCTACAGGCCAAAAGTGCTCAACCTACCTCAACTGGCCATCTCTAGGTTTTATGGCATCGTCCTCTCATGTCCATAGCTACCATGGCTATGAATTTGGCACCAAAATTGAGTCTTGATGTCAGGTGGACATCTGGTCATAAAAACTGTCATTTCTATTATGTTCCATAGCCAAACCCCATTTTTGATTGGAGTAAGGCTTGGATGATGAGGACCGATGAAAATATAGCCTTGTTTAAATTTTTGAATCATGTCAATATTTGCTAGAGGATTTCAAGTACAACAAATGAGGAATTTAGTTACGTTTAGCTTACCAGCACTGCAAGTATAGGTGGGGTCATATTGGTAGTTATCACCGAACAATGTTGCAGACATTTCATCTTGTTTTCTTAAAAACACATTGATGTTTATTGTTATTATCATTATTTTTCCTAATAAGAATCTTTCTCATGTTCCTTTGCCAGAAAAGCTCTTGCCAACCTCTTTGATACCACCCGGGATCATCTCTACCATCCACACCGTAATTGGACAATGTTGATACGGCATCATCTTAACAAGAGTTTGGGCATCGATGGCTTGTAGAACAGCTCACCAGTCAAAACCGTCTTTATTCCTCTCTCATCCGCTACCAGAATGTTCCTGCAGAACGTCGAGATCTCCCCTTGTTACAGATCTGCAGAAAGCAGCAGTGAGGAGATCCTATACGGGGACTTGGATGAGTGCCCTGAATGGATGATTCACAACCTAGCAAATGTTCCTCTGAAAGCCAACTATCCGAAGGGAGAGGATGTTGAGGAGACCGAGTTGGTTGAAGATACTGGCGATTCAGAGCAGCAGGAGGAATCTGATGGACCTACATTTGAAGAAGGGTTGGATCCTGATGATTGATTAGTAGTATAGCCTGATCTCTGAAGGACCATGGAAATAATCCTCATAATATAGAGTCTCTTTCGGAGGGATACAGGACAGATATCATGCAATATATATCCTCTAGAGAGTCGGAGGCTAACCCGGAAATTTTATTAATTTGATGGAGCAGAGGATACATCTGTTTCTCGAGATACAAGTATCACAGAAGGAATTAACTTCATCATTCTTTTCACTGACCGCGAATTATATATGCCGACTCTTGGCGATAGTTTGTACATCCAGTTCTTTGGAAAGGAAACATTTAGTTCTTAAAGAATCATCGTTCTTTGTATGGAGAGAGTAGTTATATAGGGATGTCCATATGCTTTAGTTTTGAGCACATTTGTGACAATTTTTTGAGTACATAACTATTGATTGTAATTTGTTTCGTTGGAGAAATTATCATACTAATTGCGAGCTTCACAGGTTTTAGGAGTGCCCTCTTTTAATAATTATTGGACTATGTTTCAATTTTATATTGTCTGTCGTTAATTGAACATGGTTTTTTTATCACTGCTCACCTGGCCTGATAATTTTGGTAGGGAAATCCATGGTCGTTTTGATATACTAAGGCTAGGGCTGTAAAACGATTCAAACGACTCGTTTTCAGCTCGGTTCAAGTTCGGTTCGAAGGGGTGTTTCGAACCGAGTTCGACCATAGGTTGTTCGCCTCGATCTGTTCGCAAACGGGCTCGAGCTCGGCTCGGTTTCTTGTATTAGGGCTTCTCCTAGTATATGTATGTTGCATGTACTTTATCACTCATCTCTATTCTCTCTCATCTTAAAAACTATGCACTAGAGTCTTGATCTTCTCAATTTTTCTTATTGATTTAACAAAAAAATCTTTAGGACCTGGTGTGATGCTTTATATACAACAGGTTTAATAGGAGTTTGGCATGGTCTTGGAGCTCGGGTCGTGTTCGTCTGAGCTCGTGAGTTAAATCGAGTCGAGTTCGATCCTTTTGAGTCTAATCGAATCGAGTTCAAACACTATTTTTTGGCTTGACCTTAAGCTCAGTTCGAATCAAACTTCCAATAGTTTAGTCGAACCGAGTTCAAGCTCGTTCGTTCGTTCGATTTTCAGCCCTACTAAGGACCATGAACAAATACTTAAAAAACGGCCTTTCTTTTCAACCACTATAAAAGGGCATTTTTGACATTCTAAGGGCATGGTACTGCATTTTCTAAAATAAATTGGAAGATCTAAATCTAAAAATAGAGATTTTACATTAATAAATATAAATAGGTTATTTTTTACGACTTTTTGATTTCTGGGATTCTGTACGATTGCGTAGCTTGCACATGTTCAGAAACACCTATGGGGAAATCAATCTCAACATAATAATATAGAAACAGTAACATGGCCAGCATTAGCCATTCCTTTCTGCACACATTGAATGACCTATAATTTTGTGTAATTGTTAGTTTTAACAAGGTTATATAAAGGAATTTCGTATGAAACTAGAGCAAGTGAGAATGGCTATAGATATATTCCTCTACTTTGTGGTCTTACTGATTGCAAGCAAAATCGTGAGAGAAAGAAATATTCCAGGAGAAGATTATTCCTAGGGTGAGCATTATTCGGTTTTGGACCGAAAACCGAACCAAACCGAACCGAATAAGTGGTTCGGTTCGGTTTTAAAAAAATCGGTTCGATTTCGGTTTTGAAAAAAACTAAATTTCTTATTCGGTTTCGGTTTCGGTTTCGGTCCAAAACCGAAAACCGAATAAGAAAATTTAATTAATTAATATAATATATATATATATATATATATTATATATATATATATATATATATATATATGTGTGTGTGTGTGTGTGTGTGTGTGTGTGTACTATATATATAAGTATAGTATATATAGGTACATACTAATATATATAGGTATATACTAAATATGTCTATGTATATTTAGTTACTATATATATTAACAAAAAAAGCTCAAAAAAATCAAAAAATATGAATAAACCGAATAAACCGAAAACCGAACCGATTTAATTCGGTTCGGTTTGATTCGGTTTGGGCCAATTCGGTTCGGTTTCGGTTTTGCTTATTCAGTTTCGGTCCAATTCGGTTTTGGGTTATTCGGTTCGGTTTAAACCGAATAAACCGAATGCTCACCCCTAATTATTCCTACTCAATGTGGGAATAATGAGGTACAAAGAGAGATAAGTACGGACATACTGCTTTCAGAAAATTTTCTTGAGCATACCCAATTTCAAAAAAATTGGACAACACTGTAGAATTTTCGAAAAATTTGAATTCGAGAACCTTTCTGTCAGATGGACTGGCGGTTCAATTTCCGTCATGGACAACACGGTAGAATTTTCGAAAAATTTGAATCGGAGAACCTTTCCGTAAGATGGACTGGCGGTCCAATTTCTGCCAGTCGGTCTGGTGTAAATCGTGCATGTTGGGGTGGTGTGTGGTGGGGGGGGGGGGGGGGGGGGGGGGGGGGTGGGTGTGGGATGCTACTGCTGCGTGCGGGTGCTGGTGAGGAGCTACTGTGTTGGGATATGTGGTGTGTTGAGTGGGAGGGCCAGTGTATTGTCATTCATTTGCTTTGAAGAAATCCAAAGTTAACCGACAGCTATTCACCTTCCCCCTCCCACCTCCCACCTCCCACCTCCCACCCACACATGCACGATTTCTGCCAGGCCTACTGGAAAAATTGGACACAGTCCATTTGGCACAAAGGCGAAAAGGTTCTCTAATTCAAAATTTTCGAAAATTCTGCCCTTGTCAATTTCTTTGAAATTTGATATGCTACAGAAAATTTTCTGTACTACTTTACCAATAATCAAGAAAATATATATGGGAACATAGCACGAAACCCAACGAAACACTATCAATTCAAGTTCAACCTAAAGGAAAGCTACAAGGACTAGTGTAAATTGTGAAATCTGCAAATGTACAATATCATAGCAAATACTATACTCTAGCAAAATACTACAATCGTGAACACAGAATAATTTTAACGTGGAAATCCAAATAAAAGAAATTCACAAAATGATTGGAGTTCAATCCGAAAAAGTTCTACTACTGAAATAAAAAAAGATATACAGACTCCTCTACAACTTCTCCTACCGACTCGTACATGGATCATCATAACTTCACACTAACTAAAAATGAATGCAACTAAGAGTATAACGAAAATTACGTAAGCCGAGATCTCGAAGAGGAACCGATGTAGTTTCCTCGAATGATCTCCTCCGGAACAATCTGCCAACTGTGACTCGTTGCAAATTCTATTGTTGCATCTCTAAATTAGGTACGAGGAATAATGATATCATGGACGGAGGCAAGCATGGGTTGGGTTGGAGCCCACCCAAAAAAAAATATTTTTACACTTTTTTTTCATATAATTTTTTTTTTTGATTTTTTTTATGTGGGTTAGTCTACTTCTACTCCACCTAAATATATATGATAGCTCATCCAAGTTATAGTTTCTGGAGCCGTCCCTAAATGATATAATCAACTCCTCGTACTTCCCAAACTCTGAGACGGTCCAAATGGTCGAAAATTTGATCTGTGCTATAGTGTCGGTATACCGGTAGTATGCTCGTCAAGATCGTCCTGCTCTCGGGACAATCAAAGCCTATAAAAACGGTCGGTATACCTCTGCCGCAGTAAATATTGTACTTTTCCAATTTTAACTCCATTTTGACTATCCGCTTGTCACCTTCGACCCTCCGATTGAAAAACTTTGATACAGTAGGAGTATCTTGATATACCCTATGTATGACAGGTGGGCCCCTTCTGTTTCGTAAAACGTATACATATATATAAATGGAGAAAATTTTGATACCGAAAGGGATATCAAAGTTTTGATACCCTTTATATGACATGTGGGCCTCTCCCTCTTCGTAAAATGTGTAACAATATATATACATAAATATTGAGGGTACCCCACTTCATACATAGGGGTATTTTGATACCCCCTTCGGTATCAAAGTTTTACTCTATATAAATTTTGAGAGGGTCCACATATCATGTCATACATAGGAGTATCAAAACTTTGATACCCTACTGTATCAAAGTTTTTCCACGTAGATGATGGTAATCGCACTCTTTGAGGTTCTCCACGTAGGAAGAAAACCCAAAACAACAATTAATATCACCAAGAATCAGCACGAATTTTCATTAGTAAGGATAAATTGTAAGAAATCACGCAAAGCATGCTCTTCTTGTCTATGGTTATTTGTCGAACGGACGCATGCCACCTGCACCTAACTTATCAGGACTGAGATTTCCTTGGATTGGTTGTTGCATCTCTCCTTGAAGGCCGTACAACAATAAGCTAATTAGTGTTTCGACTTTAGAACCTCGATTTTTTTTTTTCTTCTTCCTATTATATCCTACCTTCATGTTTGATGATACAATTTTAATATATAGATAAGGAAGGGTATAATAATAAAAAAAATTCAAGATCTAAACTCTTTAATTGGACATGTGAGGCTTAAATTCTAAACTTGTATAAAATACAAGGTCTAACACTAATTAGTCCTAATAATAATAAATAATAAAGGGATATCTAAATCTGACCACATATTAATAACAAGAGGTGACAATCTATATGAAATAATATTGATAACATGATCAACATATAAAATGTGATATCATATGGTGAGCAAAATGTAAGTCAGATTTGACGTACCAATGATCTTTGAAGTTGTCACCACTTATAAAGTGATAATGCTAGAAAAGAAATTAGCCTAGCATGAGAAATAGGACTCGCTTAGAAGAAGCCGAGGAGACTGCCTATGGAACCCGCACACAGATCTCAGTGTAGCTCAAAGAACAGATATAAAGGCAAGTCATCCTTGGCTTACCAAAGATAAGCCATATACAATTCTCTGAGTTGTTCCTCATGCCTCTCTACTTATAAGGTTGACATGATGATCCTTATCTTGAAAGTCATTATATATCTCTTATACAAAACACAAAGGTTTTTGAATCCTAGGGCTGACTGTGCCAAGATAAAGAGTGGTTGGGATTTAATCTTGGTGAATCAACGGTTGTGGGGTTTTATGGGGAAGAGCATTATTGGGAGTGGAGTTTTATGGGGAAGAGCATTATTGGGAGTGGGGTTTTATGGGGAATCCAAAGATGGGGATTTAATATTTTGATGGTTGGGATTTAATATTTTGATGGGGGCCTCATAATGGTTGTGGATGAGCATTATTGAGAGTGGGGTTTTTGGGAAATCCAAAGAAAATTCACATCCAGCAGTGGTTGGAATTTAATATTTTGATGGGGGCCTCAAATTATTATTGTTCGTTTAAAATTGGGGGTCCAAGATTTTGAGGGGGAATACCTTAAATGAACCATGCCCTATGGGCACGGGTTATGACTAGTATTATATATATATATATATATATATATATATATATATAAAATATATATATATATATTCGGGAGCGGAGCAGCAGGCGACCTAGAGAATTCTAGGGTTCTCCTCACGCCGCCTCCCGTCCGCGGACCCACTCGCGGAGGGGAGGAGCGACCTGGGAGGAAGGGAGGGGGCGGGCGGCCCCCTCTGGCCGGAGTCGGCGGCCCCTAGGCACGGGGGGGGGGGGGGCTGGCGGAGGGATCGGGGGGTCGGGCGGACCCCCGAAGGGGCTGGCGGCAGGTTCGAAGGGGGGGGGGGGCGTCCGTCCCCCCCCCCCCAGGCGGTGGCGGAGGGCGGGGTGGCCCGGGTGTCGGCGGGTTCTCCGGTCAACGGGTCGGTTGCCCTATGTTCGAATTCGGATCGGGTTCCGGGCTCGCATGGTCGGAGTGATGATGATGGCTGGACGACGGTGGTGAGACGGCGTTCGGGTGGTGGAAGAGGGGCTCAAAATCAAGTTACGAGTCGGCCGGGCCCTGGGAGGAACGGGAATAGGTCTTCTATTGGCCTAGGTGGCACTCGTCGACAGGGAGGAGGTCCGCCCTGCGACTGGATGGCGGCCTAAGGCGACGACGGCGGAGAAAGGAAAGGGTATTGCTGGGGATGTCGGAAGTCAGAGGACTCCGTCTGCCACCGGGCCTTGTCCCAAATCCTGGAAGGATGTTTGTATGTCGGGTGGGAACAAGAGCCCGGTGTCGATGGAGTACGTGCCACCGATGCAGGTCGGAGGAGGCCTCCGAGCTTATTTTCCAGCAGAGGAGATTGCAGAGGTCACGGACTTCTGGAAGAACACGCTTGTGATGTTGTGTTGGGAAGTAAACCGTTCTACGGGCAGATACGGGGATATGCAGAGAGGGTATGGCGTCCCAAGGGGAGCATGGAGTTCTTCTCCCGTGAGAATGGATTTTACTTCGTGAAATTCGGCCTGGAGGAGGATGTGTCCAGGATTATTCAAGGAGGGCCCTGGTCCTTTGACGGGCGGCTCATTATACTGAAGGAGTGGACACCGGAGTTGAGATGTGAGAAGGAGGTGCTGAATGCGATTCCGTCTGGATTCGATTTCCTGAGTTCGTGAGATACTGGAGTATCCCTCTGCTTATGAGATTAGCTAGCTTGGTCGGTAAGCCGATCAAGGCGGATGAGGCTACGACTTTCCGTACCAGGCTGATGTACGCCAGGGTATTTGTGGAGATTAAGGCTGGGACGGAGCTTCCGAGTATGCTCGAGTATCAGGTGGCGTCCGGGAGGTTCTGACGCAGGCCGTGGAGTATGATTGGGTCCCCCCAATGTGTTCCCTTTGTGCGTGCTTTGGGCACTCTTCTAGTGCTTGCCTGACGAGAGGGACAGACAGCTAGGTCCTCGGCTGCGCAGATGGAGGTAGCTGAGCCAGAGGTGGCGCCCAGTCCCATTACCAGAGTGGCGGCGACAGTCAGGCCGACGGAGGAGGACTCCTTGATGGAGGTGGCCAGGAGGTCAGAGACTGACACCCCGCAGACAGGAGGGTTCCCAGGGCGCGATGGTCCGTTCAGGCCCCAGAGGATGATGGTGACCAGGGGTATGAGTTCTCTGGTTAGTAGACAGGATGGGATGGAGACTTCTATGGTGGAAAAGGTCTATAGCAGGAAAAGACATGCCCCGTCCCCACGGGAAGATGAGCTCCCAGGGGGCTAGATGATCAGACCGTGGCCAACCCAGATTGGACCTTGGCTCTTTCCAGGATTCAGGCACATCTTGCTCCCTCCTCGGGGACGGAGATGGGGAGGATATAGATTTGACGGACGACACTTCCCTCGGTGTCAGTCCGGATGGAGTTCAGGGGGACCCCACATTAATTAATTAATCGGTCCTTGCCTGGAACATTCGTGGAGGTGTTCCATTGGGAGATGGAGGGAGATTAGTAGTGTTCTGAAGAGGGAGAAGTGTGACATTTCTATTCTGCTTGAGACGAAGATTAGAGGGGCGACTATGCTATCTCGCAGGACTCCGGGGAACTGGGGGCAAGCTCACAACCTGGATCTCTGCGATATGGCTAGGATCTGGGTTCGGTGGAACAGAGATTGTTGGAGGGGGATCAGGTGCTGATGTCGGAGCAGCTTATTGGCATCTCCTTTATAAACAAAGGAGGATTCCGCTTCATTCTTGGCGCGGTTTGGGCACAACGACAGGCGGCTCGTGATACCTTGTGGGAGGACATTGTTCGCGTAGGACGGATGGCGGAGCTCCTGCATCTCCCCTGCTGCTTATGGGAGACTTCAATGCCATGCTTCATCGGCATGAGAAGGTGGGAGGCCGTCCGTGCCGGATCCGATCCTATACGACTTCCAGAGGTGTCTCCTCTTGTCTGGGCTGAGGGGACTGGAGAGGGATGGACACATCTGGACCTGCACAATAAGGCGGTTCATAACAGGATCGCCTGTCAGCTTGATCGGGCTTTGGGAAATAGCGAATGGTTTCTACTTCCGAATTCCAGGGCGGAAGGGCTAGCGGCGGGGACCAGCGATCACTCTCCTATCCGGGTAGGTCTCTCTGAGAGGCCCACTTGGAAGACTCGGCCATTCCGGTACAACAATGGCTGGTACCTCTCTGCGGGATACGAGGAGGTTGTTATGGGAGGGCTGCAGCATACTAGGGAGGGCACGGCTCAGTTCCGCATGGTTCACAAACTCAAACAGGTCAAGAGCTATCCGGGATTGGGTGAAGAAGATGCCGCGGTCTTCCCTGGAGGAAAAAGGCCGAGCTTCGAGAGGTCCAGGAGGCTCTGCAGTCTGACATGCTGAGCGGAGTTGGCGGCTAGGGAGAGGGACCTGATTGCGGAGGTCAACATCATGAGACTTCAGCAGGAGATTAGTGCGGCCCAGAGGGCCAAGTGTTCTTGGCTCAAGGATGGTGATCGCTGTACCAAGTTTTCTATGATGTGATCCGTGCCAGACAGCACCGGAACAGCATCCCCAGGCTGCTTAATGGCGAGGGCAGGCTTGTTGGAGACCCAGTGAGATCCAGAGAGGCAGTCAGGTTCTACTCGGACTTATACCAACAGTCAGATTATCCCATCACGTTCCCAGGGCTTGTCACGAAGCGGCTGGTAACGCACCATGGGAATAGTTTGCTGCTAGCCCCTGTGAGATTGGAGGAGGAGGCTATTGTGATGAAGGCAGATCCAAATAAGGCTCCGGGCCGGACGGCTTCTCTTGCGGCTTTTTTAGGCGTCACTGGGGTGAGCTTAAGTTCTCAGTCCTGGAGGCGGTGCAGGAGTTCTTCTTGGAAGGAAGTTGTTGAAGGAGCTGAATCACACATTCTTGACCTTGGTTCCGAAGAAGGAGGGTGCGACCTCCCTCGCCGACTTCAGGCCTATTGCGTGTTGTAATTATCTATACAAGATAATTACTCACCTCATGTGTCGGCGTATGGAGGGGATTATGCAGGGCTTGGTGTCTCGGAATCAAGCGGCTTTCATCAAGGGGGCTCGATTGCTGAGCACAGCCTTCTTGCACATGAGATGGTGAGAGATTTCAACAAGCCGGGGGGATGAAGGCTTGTGTGAAGCTGGATTTGCGGAAAGCCTATGACACGGTCAACAGGACTTCCTATGCCATCTTATGCTTGCTATGGGGTTTGATGAGAGATGGGTGGCAAGGGTGAGGGAGTGCATATGCTCCCCCATATTTTCGGTCCTCATTCAGGTACTCCATATGGATGCTTCTCGAGCAACAGGGGACTGCGGCAGGGGATCCTCTCTCTCCGTACCTGTTCACTTTGGTGATGGAGTACTTCACTTGTTTGATGGACCTGGCTGTGCATAGTAGGAAGATTGTTCCTCTTTTCAGGCAGGTCAAGCGGTGGTGTCTCACTTGATATATGCTGACGACCTCTTGGTATTCCTGCATCCATTATGAGGGGGATGAGGGCGCTTTCAGATATTATGGAGGAGTTTGGGAGGCTGTCCGGTCTGCAGCTGAATAGGGAGAAGAGCAGGGTCTATTTCAGCTCTCAGTGCACCCTCAAGGAGGAACGGCCCTTGCTCTGGGAGTGGAGAAAGGAGAGTTACCGGTAAGTATCTGGGGGTTCCGTTGACGGTCAATTATGCCAGGGATCAGGATTGTCTCAGCCTGGTATTTTGCCCAAAGGAAGTGGAAGGCTGGCAGGCAGCTGGACTGTCCTTTGGTGGCCGTATTGAGCTGGTGAGGTCTGTTATCTCTGGCATCGCTATGTTCTGGTTGCAGTCGATTCAGATTCCGGTAGCTACCATAAGGAAGGTGGAGTCCATTTGTGCTAATTTCATCTGGAGAGGAGGTATGCATGCGATTGCTTGGGAACAACTCTGCGGACCCGGGAGGAAGGAGGAGTGGGGTTGCGATCTTCGGCGGTTAGGGAGGCATCTGGGGTGCGGATGGCGTGGCGGTTCATCACGGGAGGTTCCCTTTGGGCAGAGTGGCTCTAGCAGATATGTGCGGCGGATGAATTTCTGGCAATGCAGGATTGATAACAATTTCTCGGTCTCATTTAAGGCTATCCTTAGGTGCAGACCGGTTCTTCAGTCCGCTATTTGCAGGATTATGAAAGATGGGGCGAATACTGATCTCTGGCTGGACCCGTGGATGGAAATGGCTCCCTTCTGGAGATCTTGGGTAGTGGGACAGAGAGGCGAGCCGGGGGTGAAATGCAGTCGGATCATCAGGTGGGAGCTGGAGGCCCGAGGAGTATCCATTCACGCTCAGTTTGGAGAGGCGATTCGTCGGATCTCTATCGATACTAGCCAGCCTGCGGACTCCTGGAGTTGGGTTGCTCCTGGTTCGGTTGGAGGGTCCGGACATTCAGTTTTAAAAGTTGCTATAATCTGGTTCGGCCTCCACATGACAGATTGCGGAGTATGACTTCATCTGGCGAAGGGGATTGCCGCAAAATGCAACTCTGTTCATACAGACTCCTTCTGGGCAGGTTGATGACGCGGACAGACTTATCAGGTTTGGGATGCAGATTCCAGACCCGAAGTGTGTACTCTGTATGGGCGAAGCGGAATCTATGGGCCACCTATTCTTTGAGTGTCCGTTGACTTGGCACATCTGGGCGGAGCAGTGTATGCGATCGATGGGTGGAGTTGGTAGTGCCAGAGATATCCGGGGATCCTCAGCTGGATCAGAGACCGCGAGGCATGGATCCTGGTTGGGCCAAGATGGCTAGAGTTAGACTTGCAGCATCAGTTTGGCATGTCTGGAGGGAGCGCAACAGGCGTATCTTTGAGGGACTGGTTACTCCGCCAGTAGAATTCTACATAAATAGAATTCGATGTAACTGTAATGGCCCCTTAACTGGGGAGGGATTGAAATAGTGTATTGTAATACCTTTACTGCGATTTGCGTGAATAAAATTTACCCTTATTCCAATATATATATATATATATAATATATTATATATATAATAATATATATAATATATCTATTATATATATATATATATAATATATAATATTATATATATTATATATATATATATATATATATATATATATATATATATAATATATATCTAATATATATATATATAATATATATAATATATCTATATATATATATATATATATATATAATATATATATTATATATATTTCATATACATACATATATATATATATATATACATATATATATATATAATATATATATAATATATATATATATGAAGAA
>JANAVB010004599.1:14503596-14548596 GCA_029216955.1 Iris pallida | reverse complement strand
ACTTCTTGTAACAAATTAATTTAGGTGCACCATGGAAGGAAGTCATTTTTGGTTTGAAACGTTATTAAAAACTTATATTCATCTAATGCAAACTGTTGCACTAGCTAAATACGCTCATTGCCACTTCAGTTTCCTGCATATGGAATTCCCCTATGCCACTGCCTGTAGATACTAGAAATTAACTGTTGAATTGACCATTTTCTTATTTAGGTCTCATTCCAGTTATTTGATGGAAACATCAAATAAACAGCTTCGGTGCTACTGGTTTGAGAGTGATCAAATCAAGGATATTAAACATGACTGCTAGATCCTTAGTCTATGAAAGATTTGAAGCACATTAAGATAGTAATAGCTAAGCTTAACAAATATTGTTCTTTACCATCTGTTTTGGATCTATCAACTTAACTAAATGATTGGTCTTTCAAAAAGAACTAGTATAATATATAAACCTCATCCCTCATGAACACTCTATTGTTTTTGTGCCATGCCAAGGACTTTGACAGTTTACATGAAGGAGATCCATATCCCTTTCTACTCTCTTTGACAGTTTACATCAAGGAACCAGCACAAAAATTCAGCATCAGGAAAAACAATCCAAACTAAGAGCAACATTTGGGAAAACAGGCACACCTGATTAATATCTTCATCTGTAAACTGTAATAATGGCCTGAAACCTTTGTTAGTCGGATCGTTGTTTATCTGTCATTTAAATCAAGCAACAACCAATGGAAGAATAAATGACTAGAAGGAGAAAACTACAGAAAAATGTTCATATAGAAGTAAGATTTCTTATTTGAGGGAAGTAGGAAAGACGTAATATTCACCACCAACAGTGTTCCTAATTAATCATACAAGATTCAGAAAATGGACTAGTAATAACCAATAGGATGTTCATATGATTGGAAAAGATGTGACTAGAAAATAATTTCAGACTAACAACCTGGGCATCTTCTTTCTACCAACCTGGGCATCTAATGATGCCCAGGTCCATATAGGCATTTCTTACAAGAAAGTGAGCCAACCTGGACATTTCTTATTGGGAAAATGAGAGGATTCATATAGGCATCATTAGACCTGGGCATTTCTTACACAGAAACCAAGTATTAAACAACTTGGAAAGTTTAAGTACCACATATATGGACAATGTAGCACATATTACTTTATTTTTCTTACTGATGCCTTAGACAACCTCCCAGAACCACTGTACGACAGGAGATGCGTTACTGCAGCCATAATACTCGATATTTGCTCTCAAGTTATCCACTGTATAGAAGCCAATGATGTGTAAGATCAATAAAACTTATGATACTCTGATACGCAAACTTAACCTAACACACCTTTGTAATCTTGTTCACGGATGCAAAATACACATCAGGCTGCACATACAACACCCCCGAAACATCTTCCATGTATTTGAGATAGCATTAGACTCTACGTAAGGAAATGTCACTAAAGGTGGCAAAATACTCACCAGAAAGTTCTCGAGCACATTCCTTATCAATTTGGCAACAAAACCCAAAGTCCCCATGAAAAACCTGTGCATCTTTCTCACTATGGAACGCAAAAAACTCTTAAACAGAGAAAAGTATGGAAACAATTTGGAGGATTTTGTTGTACCACTTACTTCCCCATGATAAACATGTGCATCTTTCTCACTATGGAATGCAAAAAAACTCTTAAACAAAAAGTATGGAAACAATTTGGAGAATTTATGTTGTACCACTGACTTCCCCATGAAAATCCTGTGCCTCTTTCTCACTATGGAGCCCAAAAAATCTTAAGCAGTGCAGAATTCCTACAATAAGGGTGAATCCAGTGTGCATTTACATCAGTGCACTGGGAGTTCTGCCACTGGGTATACGGGGTGGCTTGTGCAACTGCAGTAGGAAATGTACAATATGTATCGGGGAAAATATGGAAGAAAGATGGTTACTCTTCAGATTTTGTTATGCTTAATGCTATTGTTAAGGGCTTGTTAGAGAATGGTGAAGTAAACAGAGCTATGGGGTTTCTTGCAGAAGTGGATAAAAGTAAATTTATCCTTGAGGCATCTACAGCATCATCCATAGTAAATTTATCCTAAACCCTCTTAGAAAATTTGTAACTGTTAAATGCTTCCATACAGTTTCTATAAAACTAGAAATTTACATAAAAAACAGATCAAAATTTCATACTTTAAGATCAGTACAGATTACTAATCATGTAATTTATTGCCAACTGAACTAAATTTAGCAAAACACAAAAAGAGGAATTCTTGGAATATTTTCCCCACTGACAACTTTTGTGTGTAATAGTGAAGCACTGGAATCAAACTTTCATCACCAAATAGAATTTTTTTTAATGAATGGATAATTTATTGCTAATCGAACTAAATTTTGAAAAGAACACCTTCTTTAAATATTTTTCCTATTATATCAATTTGCACGTCAAAGTAAAAGCACTTATATAAAAAAAAATTACAAAGAAAAAGAAATCAGAGAAGAAAACGATAAATTGACCAACAAAACTCTCAAACAAAGCAAGTCCACAATACCAAAAGAAGAACCCTAACGTTGTCACACACATAAAGAAAGCCCTAAATTGATGCATTTAATTTTTTTATAAAAAAACTAAAAAATAAAAAAAACTTACAGTCCGAAGTCAGTGGGAAGCGGTGGAGGGATTCGGAGGAGTCAAAGATGGCGCCGGCGTCGACGTCCAGAGGAGGAGGAGTGGCGTCTGCTTTGGGAGGCCGAGAGGATTAATTTTGTGGGGCGTCGAGCGGAGGAGTGGCATCTGCTTTTGGAGGCAGAGAGGAGGGAAGTCGAGAGGAGTAATTTTGGGGGGAAGGGTTAGGGTTTCTCTATTAGTGAGGAGAAGAGAAGAGGAGTGTGGGGATCTTTAGAGGAGAGGAGCGGGGGCTCTGTGGGAGACTCTTTAGAGGAGATGAGTGGGGGCTCTCTCTCTTAGGGAGGAGAAGGTTAAGAGAGAGGAGAAAAGGAAGGGACGATCGGGAAAATAATGTTGAGTTCATCCATTAAAAAGATTCATAACCGTCAACATATATAAAATTTGAAAAAATTACTAAAATGACAGCTGAAATATCCCGCCAAGTTTTTCGCAAATACATTACTTGAAGGTTATCACGAATCCGTCAATAAATAAATTGCTATTTCTTGACGGGTCATCTAAAACCGTCAACATACATGCTATAAAATTGCTAATTTAACAAAAAAGATCATCTCTTGACGTAAGCCTAAAAACGTCAAGAAAACCCCTATTGTTGACGGCTTTTGACGACCGTCAACTTATAAACCGTCAAGAATGTCCATTTTTCTTGTAGTGTCAAAAGACATACGATAACCAAAAGACATATCACTACCAAAATAAGTCATATTACGACGAAATTAGCGACGTTTAAGTAAAACGTCGCTAAAGCAAAGGAATTTAGCGACGAAAGGGACAAATGTCGCAGAACGTCACTGTTAGCGACGATCCGCGACGTCCAGCGATGCAGTTTTAATTAAAAAATTGACGTTGCTGATAAGTCGGTAAACGTCGCTAATTAGCGACGATTATCGACGTTTTTGTAGACATCGCTTATTTTTTAATTAGCGACTCGTAGCGACGCTTCTTTACGTCGCTAATTATAATTTGTCGACGTTTACCGACGTCGATAAGTAACGTCGCTAAAATGAGCATATAGGTTTGATTTTCCCTTCCCCCCCATTTTTGGATTCCCCCCATTTAACCCGACCCCTCTCTCCTCCCCTCCGGCTCCCGACCCCCTCTCTCCCCTCCGGCACCCGACCCCCTCTCTCCCCTCCGGCTCCCGACCCCCTCTCTCCCGACCGCCTCCAGCTCCCCCTCCTCCAGCCCCCCCCTCCAGCTCCCCCTCTAGTACCCTCCTCCAGCTAGCCCCCTCCTCCAGCCCCCCCGCCTCCAGCCCCCCGCCTCCAGCCCCCTAACCCGATAACCCAGGTAAACCCTAATCCTTTGTCATGTACATATTATTTATATGCATATTATTGGTCGAGCTTGTGATTTTGATTAATAGGTCTTTCTATACAAAAAACAAATTCTAATGGGAAGTTTTTTGTAATTTATCCCACAGTCACGATATTTGGTAGATCGTCTTATAGTTGGCACAAAATATAATGCTAGTAATAGGCGACAAATGTTTGACGTTGTCACGATGAATCAAGTACTATATTATCAAGTGCACCATCTCTTTAATTAGTTGTTCTACCCATAAATGTCACAACCATGATTACCATAGACTGTCCAATTAATGGCGCGAGAAGTTAATTAGTAGAAATAGAGGATGCGGCACGTGACAATGGCTTTCAAAGGATCATTAGTTTTTTTGTTGTTGCGAATGGTGCCATCAAGATTTGGTAAACAAATCGCTATGGCTTGTTAATGAATATAGAACTAGCCGTTGCATTAATGTTCGACAGTTGTATAGAAACGACGACGTCTCTACAAAAATAACAAGTAGGGATCAAAAGTTACATGTCTCCAAATTGTCGGTCGAGCTTGTGATTTTGACCTTGCGACAATCTTGTTTGTGACTTGCCTAGTCTAGTCTTGATTTTAACTATCCCCGTGTCCCTGCAACATAGAACGTGATTTTTATTGACTTAGAAAAGGTTTATGATAAGTACCTAGGGAGATAACGTGGGTGGTTTTGAAGATCTCTAGTAGCTATATATGAAGGATATGTCATGATTACTTGGGATTCTGGACTTTTTGAGGCTTTTAGACTTCTACCGATTTCAGGAAAATATGATAAAAGACAAAGAACGAAAGGAGTAAGAAATAGTAAAAAATAAAGAACGAAAAATCCTAGAAAAGAAAATTATAATACTTTGCCTTTTTTATTATTTCCTGAAATCCGGTAGAATTCTGAAAGCCTTAAAGGCTTGCAGAAGTAAACTTTCTTCGAAGAGAAGGGCTGACATTGAACACGTTACGACATTCATTTAATACTCATGTGTCTATGCATCCATTTGGATAATATAATCGAATAAGTGTATCTATCTTTGTAGAATTATCTTCAAATGGATATGAATTACTACTTACGGAATCGTTCATGGATGTACAACCGTCATCCTGATAACATGTGCGTGTGCGGGATGAATTCATAGAGGGTGTACAACAGTTCCTGCAGTTTGCCAAGGCGTTCCCTCAGTACATGGATGGTACAAAAATTAAGTGTCCGTGTGATGTCGCAACTTGAAATATTATCCAGAAGTGGAAGTCACATATCATTTACACTCAAAGGATTTCACGCCGAATTACTGTCAGTGGAGCATGCACGGAGAACTTGTGTCTTTAGCATCGGAGTATGAGCCTTACGTAGATGTCCACAACCATGCTGCTTATGCGATGGGTTGGTGAACATGGTTTTTGACACGGCGGGGCCTAGTTTCTATCCGACAATCATGATGCACATGAAGAGGCACCGAACGCCGATGCTGCAAAGTTCAAGGAGTTGCTAGAGAATGCAAGGACTCCATTATATCCTGTTGTGATGATCATTCACCGTTGGAGGTGGTTACAAGATTGTTGAGCATCAAGTCCGATTTTAACATGTCGTAAGATTGCTACAACCGACTTATAGAGTTGATTATAGAAATATCGCCTGAGGGTGCTAAGTTGCCTAAAGACTTTTACCGGTCTAAGGATGGTGAGATCGCTCTGGATGGGATACGAGAAAAACGATGCATGTCGCAACAGGTGCATATTGTAATACAAAGACGACAAGGATGAAGACGCCTGCATATTTTGTGGTGCTGATCGCTACAAGGGTAGTGGTAGAGGAAAGTCTGTCGGTGCAAGAAGCCTACCGATTCGATGCACTACTTGCCATTGACGTCGCGGTTGCAGCGGTTGTTTATGGTGAAGGAAACTGCAGAAAACATAAGTTGGCATAAGCGGGAACAGACCGAAGGAGTGTTGGATCACCCATCTGATGGAGAAGCATGGAAGGACTTTGATCGAGAGTATCCAGATTTTGCTTCTGATTCGCGTAATGTCAGATTGGGTCTCTGCTCTACGGTTTTACCCCATTTGGACTTTCGGGATCCCAGTATTCGTGTTGGCTTGTGATCGTCACTCATACAATCTACCGTCTTGGATGTGCATGAAGACTCCGTATATGTTCCTCATCGTTATTATACCAGGTCCGAACAATCCGAAAAGGAACATCGATGTATATTTACAGCCATTGATTGATGAGTTGAATCAGCTATGGGAAGTAGGTTCCAACACGTACGATGTTTCTAGAAAACAAAATTTTCAGATGCGGGCAGCACTTATGTTCCACCGAAGGGGTCGGCGAACCCAGGAAAAAGTGCTTCTGTGTATTTATTGTTATTTATTAAACTGCAGGAAGAAAATGTGATTCTGACATTCTGTAATTTTTTTATTTTTTGCAATTTAGCGACGTTTACCGATGTTTAGCGACGCAGGAAAACGTCGGTAAACGTTGGTAAGTCAGCAGGTTTACCGACGCTTACCGACGTATTTGTGCGTCGGTAAGCGTCGGTAAACGTCGCTAAACGACGCTGAATGTTCCAAGATTTTCCCTCGTTAACGGAATCGGTAAACGTCGGTAAGTATTCTAAATACGTCGCTAAAAGTTCCAGGATTTACCGACGTGTACCAAAGTAATAAACGCCGCTATATTACCGACGGTGCGCCGTGAACATCAGTAAATGTTCCAGGATTACCGACGTATTTGTGCGTCGGTAAGCGTCGGTAAGAGCGACGATTAGCGACGTTTTACCTGTTAGCGACCAGACTTTCCGCGCAACAATAAAACGTCACTAAATATGTCAAAAAATGAACTTAGCGACGTTTTCATCCATTTTAGTGACGTTTTTGGGCGTCGCTAATATGACTTATTCTGGTAGTTTATGTTATATAAATCAAATAATGGTGGACAATCCATATTTATAACGCTCCCACTTGGATGTTCATCATTAAATAGTCGGTGGTATATGAGCATTTGTTGCATCATTAAAATCTTACTAACAAAATTCTAGTGGGAAAAATCTTAGATAAGGAAAAATAGTACAACAGAAAACTAAAAAATATTCTTTACAAGCCATACTCCCCCTCGATACAATGGTATGTAACAGCTAGTTGGTCTAATGATTAAATCATCACATGCCTATTCCATGTACCAACTTCTGAAATGTGGAGTTTGGAAATGCATTGGTGAACAAATCTGCTATGTTTTCATTTCCTTGACTTTTATCACTTTCGTCTTTTGGAGCTCATGTGCATAAAATAACTTTGGTGGAAGGTGCTTGGTTCGATCTCCTTTGATATTGAATCCCTCTCGGACTTGCATAATGCAAGACGTATTTTCTTCGAATATTGTTATTAGCTCATCTGCAACTGTAGGTAGTTGACAATTTACTTATGTATGATGAATGATTGAGCTCAACCACACACTTTCTCTTGTTGCTTCAAGGAGTGCAATTAATTCTGCATGGTTAGAGAAAGTTGATACTGAACCTTGCTTTATTGATCACCAAGATATAACTACATGATTACTAACAAACATATAACTTGTTTGGGAGCAACCCTTATGAGGGTCAGAATATAATCCGAGTCTGCATAACCAACTAGACAAGAATTGTTAGTAGAATCACAGGAATAAAAATCCTATTTCAGTTGTTCCATAAAGATTCTCAATATTTGTTTAACTCCATTCCAATGTCTAAGTGTAGGTACAAAACTATATCTAGACAATAAATTAACAGAGAATGCAATGTCTGGTCTTGTGCATTGTGCTAGATATAATACTGCTCCAATATCACTTAAATACGGTACTTCAGGACCAAGAACTTTTTCATCTTCTCCCTTTGGTCTAAATGGATCTTTATCCAAATTCAAACTCTATACAACCATAGGTGTACTAAGTGTATGTACTTTGTCCATTATGAATCGTTTCAAAACCCTTTCAATATATCGGGATTGATGCACTAATATTCTACTGTAACTCTGTTTTATTTACAAACTGAGACAAATATTTATTTTTTCCAAGTCTTTCATTTCAAATTTATTTTTCAAATAGTTTACAATTTTCTCAATTCTGTAGGAGATCCGATCAGATTTATATCATCTATATATACTACTATATAGAATCCATTCTCGGATTTCTTGATGAAGACACATGGGCAAATTTGACTATTTTTGTATAATTTCTTAGTCAAATATATACTAAGACGATTATACCACATTCTTTCGGATTGTTTCAACTCATATAATGCTCTTCTAAGTTTAATTGAACATATGCCCTTTGACTTAGTCTATTGCATTGAATACATCCTTCTGGAATTTTTATATAGATGTCAGTATCTAAGTCTCCATACAAATATGTAGTTACAACATCCACAAGTCTCATATCAAGATTTTCATAAACTACGAAACCAATTAGATATCTAAAGGTAATGATGACCATA
The DNA here is from genome assembly GCA_029216955.1 of Iris pallida. NCBI lineage: Eukaryota > Viridiplantae > Streptophyta > Magnoliopsida > Asparagales > Iridaceae > Iris > Iris pallida. Next base: position 14,540,137 of record JANAVB010004599.1, on the reverse strand, counting down.
ACTGGAGAGTATGTCTCCACATAGTCAATTCCAGATTTTTTTGGCAGAAACCTTAAGCTATAAGTCGGGCTTTGTATCTTTCAACTTTGTTCCTCTAATTTCGTTTTCTCACGAGCACCCATTTAAAACCAACATGGTTTATGCCGTTTGGTGTTTTCACTATAGGAAACACACCACGTGTTTTTAAAGATTTTAATTTTGTTTCTCATGAGCACTCATTTAAAACCAACATGGTTTATGCCGTTTGGTGTTTTCACTATACGTCCAAACACACCACGTGTTTCTAAAGATTTTAATCTTCTTAAATAACATATTTCCAAATTGTCCAATCTTTTCTTTATCGATATTCATTTATACTACATGGTCCATTTTAATTAACAACCATCAGTATCTTTTGATATTTTAGTAGCTACTACTTAGCTAAATATGCCATGGACGACAAATGCTTTCCTATTCCATAATTTACCTGGACATATATGGATAATCGAGATCTCTTCATTTTCATCTACTTGTGCAACTCTAAAGGATCCGTAGGCATTTCAGTAAATTTGAAAGCGTGTACATCTTCATTATTTGTTTAAGGAGCTCCAGCCACTACTGGGCTTTTATCATGACAAGATGTTTTATTAGCTCTCCTCTTTCTAGGAGCACTATCCTTGGAACCAGGCCTGCCACATTTTTGACGTGTAGTAGTAGATTCATTTGCCGCCTAGTTTGAATTTTGTCCAATTGAACAATAATTCTGGTTGGCACATTTATAGCTGGCAACATGTGATCTACTTACCTTTGCGACATCATAAATGCATCAGGTAATTGATTTACATTTTTTTTACAAATGTATCATTCTCCTTGTCTCATAATCCATTGTGAGTTCTTGGATCTTGATGAGATAAAGTATTCCATGTCAATTCACATCATTAGCAATTGGTTGTTCGTATGAACTCCTTCTAACAACGACAAGACGTTCTCATCAATGACAATCTTCAAATCTTGCATTAAAAACATCACCAGTCATACCTCTAAATACCTTATTATGGAAGAAGACTTAAAATTAATGTATATTTCCAAATGTCGTTCGGGACCATCTTAGCTCTTTTGGGAGGTAAAATTGGAACATATACTGCACATCCAACATTCTCAATGTGAAATATTATATTGTCTACACTCAAGTTGTATGGGTAAAAAAATAGTAGATAGTCGGTCTAAATTGAACTAGAGAAGCAGCATGTAATAAAGTTCCCAAGTCTCAATTGGCAACTAGATTACTAGTAGAGGTCTAGCTATATTGGAGATGTTTAATAAATGACTCAGTTAACCATTTTGTGGTGCACAGGGAGAACATGATGCTCTACCTCAATCCCTAATGATGTACAATAATCATCAAAAACTTATAAGGTGAATTCTGCTGCATTATCAAGTCTACTTGACTTATTCGAGTTATCAGAAACTGAATCTAAGTTTAATAATTTGGGCCTAAAGACGAGAAAATGCAAGATTTCTAGTAGACAATAACAAACATATGACCCCTACTAGATGCGTCTATGAATACCATAAAATATCTAAAAGGACCACTAGCACATGTGACTATGACCACAATATTCTTCTTATAAGAAGGTACGAGGACTCATTCTAACATTTAGAAAAAAAAATGGTCTAGTTATAAACTTCTCGGTAAAAAGGAACACATATGTGATTCTTCGGTAAGCCATCGTAAATTCCAATAAGTGTCCACATGAATCGTCAATGATACGCTTGAACATACTTGCCCCGATGATCCAAACAGTCATGCTAAATGGTACAAAAGACAAGATTATTGGCTTTATATTTTGCCACATTCATATGAGATTCAATAGGTGTAATACAAACCCACCGAAAAGACATGAAATTTTTTTAACGTGAGCTTTTTGCTCCCAACATTAGATGTGATACATAATATCTTTGTTGTTTTCAGTGAGTTTCATATGGTACCATTTTTGCGTATATTTGACACTTAGATTTTGTTTGGACTGCTTGAATATAAAACACATTCTGCAAACAAATTTGAGTACCATTAGGTAACATGATGTTTGCTCTTCCAAAGCCCTCAATTATATGGGCTGGTCCAGCTATTGTGACACTTTATGCAAGTCAAATACTAAATTAAAAAAAATTGATTCTTCAAAATCGTATATATGTGTGTAGCACTATCTACAACACATATCCAAGTCATTTCCTCTTCCAAAATTGGCATTTATTTCAGGAGTGCCATTGATTCAGTTGGTTTCTCATGAGAACGTTGTTATTTGCCTCTGCTACAAGGAGACAAGTCACCAGTTTAGAGTATTTTATAAAATTTCTTTCACGGTATTCTTGCAAAAGCATTACTTGCATAAAAGAGGAAATGGGTTTCTCATCATTTGAGCTTCTATTACTTTTTCTCCGCACAATTTAAGACAAAAAATAATATTAAACACAGCCGAATTATATCTTTAACAATTTATAGTATTGATATCTTAGGTTCAACCATTTACTTTGAGCAGTAGGAATGATACCAACCTTTGGTAGTCAAATCTATCCTTTATAGATGTCCATAAATTAAATATTGATCATCCTCACATAGATTCTACCTTTAGATCTTCATGAATATGATGCCATAGAAAAATCAAAGCATTGGCCTTGGCCTCAGAAGGTTCTTCATTTTCCTTCTTAATAGTACCATCAAGCTTGTTGGACTGCAAGTGCAACTTCGCATCCAATTGCCATGATAAATAATTGTCTCTGCTCTCTTCAAAAGTTTTGAATTCAAGCATTGCAAGACTCGACATCTATATGACAGAAAATAATTATATTAGAGGTAAATTAAATTAAATAAAAATTGATAAGTACTTTCAAGCTTACAAAACTTCACATATGCCATAATGTGATAAAACGCATCAAAGAATATTATGTCTTTGTGTATCACATATACAACAATTTAATCATTATATAATGATATATTTTGGTTACTTATCATAATTCAATTCACATATACAACAATGTGAATGTAGAATATAATAAATAAAATAAAATAATAAAAATAGCAAAATCACATAAACTTATTTAATGTAATTAACTAATTCCTAATAGGCGATGAAAATTCACGATATTCTAGATTAATTTCATACTGGATAAAGTTCATAGAAAAGATTAGAATGAAGTTTATACATAATATTAAATAATTATCATGAATTTTCTATTTTAAATGAAATTGTGAACATGTTCAATACAAATTTAGATTTAAAAGTAAAAAAAATAAAATATCTATTATATTATAATCAATCTATAAACACATAAATCAAACATATATTTAATTTTATATACAAGATTAGACTTACCTCTTCAATATAAATGATTTATTCCTTTTTTTCTTAAGAGAACTCTTTCTCCATTATGTAAAATATTTTCCCCTTCTTCTATTCTAAAGCAATTCATGCTGATAACGTTTTGTACAGTAAGAGAGAGGGATAGAGAAAATGGAGAAAATTATTTCTTCATTCACTTGTCTCAATCAACTTAAGAAGAGCCCCTTATATAGCTTACAATGGAGGTTAACATCCTAATGACAATTAAGAGGAGAAATGCCAAAATGTGTAGGTTATGAATACCAAAAGGCATAGTTATAGAAACCAAACAATGGTGAACACACACACACACACACACCACACACACACACACACACATATATATATATTATAATTATATATATAATATATATATATATATATATAATATATATATATATATATAATATATATATATCATGGAAACTTATACAATTTCTATGGATTTTTAAAGTGAGTTATCATAATTATTCTTAATTTATAAGGGAAGCTATAAATTTAATTTTTAAAAACTGTATAATTGAGGTATTTTTGTAAATTCAAAAATATTTTAGAAGCTTTCTTGGCTTTCTGGCGTGGCAGTCTCGATTGCAGAAAAGTGTTGCATTTTCTACGACAGATAAAGAGTTAATTGCAACGATGAAGGCTTGCAAGAAGTTACTATGAATGAAAAAGTTTCTACAGTAAATGAGGCTTAAGCAAGAGCAGTATGTTTTCCATTACGATAGCCAAAATACTATTTACCTTGGAAAAAATCCGACATCTTATAGTCGGTCCAAACATATTGCAACTCGGTATCATTGGATGCGGGATGCATTTGAGGCAAATGACGCGACGTTTGATATGGTTCATACGGAGGACAATAGAGCGAATATGCTTACGAAGGTTCTGCCTAGGAAAAAATTTGAGTACTATAGGAGAATTTTCAGAATGGCAAGCTCCTCCACCTAATTGGGATCGAGAGAGATTTTTGTGTGGGGTTGGATTTTCTACCTATGTGGAAAATATCCCGGAAAGTGACGAGTGCCATCCATGTACGAAGAAGATAGGAAAGTTGAGGCGACAAATTAATGTGGCATATTTCAGTGCATATCAGAGCTTTATTATAGAATCAGTATCAGAGATACCAGTATACCAAAGGTACACCAGTTCTGAAAAAGTTAGTTCTAGGGTAGTTTTGATTCAAAGTGACAAATTTTTGGTATACCGAAGCTATACTGCTACCGGTATAGCAAAGGTATACTGGCGTTGGGGTTGGAGGCCGAAATTGGGATTTACACCATTGGATGGTGATTAATGATCTAGAATTTTTCAAAATTAGGGTGCTTTAAATATGTTAACCCTAATCCATGATAACAAGATCAGAAGAAGAGGTTTCTCAAAGAGTTGCAACTTTCTAAGATAGGAAGAGAGATTCGGAGTTTCGAGTTTGAGTCGAAGATAGATCATTTCGAGGAGTTCTTTATTTGTTCTTCCTCGTTATCTAGTCTTTGGTAAACTTTTTTGTACTCACTGTAATCTATTTTCATCTATTGAAGTGTTGCGGTGATCCGTGTGGATAGGTGGAGGAGGTTGTAAATGAGTCGGTATTTCTTTTATTTCATTAGTGGAGGTTTTTTCGGGTTAGCCCCCATGTGTTTTTTCCCTAGATTTTTTTACGTAAATATCTTGGTGATTCTATTGTGCTTTCTTTGTGATTTTGGATATTGGTTGTGCATTTTGCTTCGGTCTTCACAAGGCCTTATCGGTTTGGGGTATGGTTTTCGCGTTTCTTTCCCAACAATATATTTGAATTAAGAGGACAAGTTAGAAATAATTCAAACCTTGTGGTTTACTGTTTCATGTTTTATGTTGTGTGTTAAAGTTAGTCTGTAGGTAGTTGTTGAATGTTAGAAATTTGAGCTGTTCTTTAGCTATTGTTGAAGTAGTAGTGTAGTTTGTTGTAGAGCCTATAAAAGGCTACTTAATTCACTGATCAATCCATCCAGTTTTCAGAGTAAATAAAGGCTACTTAATTCACTGATCAATCCATCCAGTTTCAGAGTAATAAAGTATCTTTCTTTTTCTTTGTTGAAGATCTGTGCGTGCCATTTCCTCCACTACCTAGCACCACCTATAGTAGTGGTTCTCCTACCTTTTCCAACAAAATATGCTTGACATTGCATGGAATCGCGACACACTTAAAAACCACTTCACTTGCTATATTCTGGAACATAATCAGGATTGTTTCTTTGATCCTTGATCACAAGTTCAAACCGTACTTGTGGCGGAAACTGAAACTTGCAAGTTACTAGAGAATTTAGATTATGCTCTTTGACAACGAGAATCTAGATGAAGTTGGCATTGGAAAAATATTGCACGTGTTTCGGTCTTCTGCACCCTTCATCTGTAGGAACTAAAGATGTCTTTGTGATATGCAGAACATCTTTTCGCCATGCTATACAGCCATGGGCATTTAAGTTCGTTTCACAAGTCAAATGGTTATGGTATTATTATCCCCTCTTTCAATTATGGGAATATAAATATTCCCTATGAATTAAAGCACAAATTATACTGATTAGTCTGACTTTTAAGATATGGATGATCATGTCAGCCCTATAAGTAGAGGCATCCATGTTGAATTCTAAGTGCCATACACAACAAAGCATTGGAGTCGAAGAGAAGCCTTACATGAAGATAGGAGCTTATCTTTGGTAAGCCAAGGATGACTTGCCTATATATCCTCAATATCATTTCTCTGAGCTATGTTGAGATATGTTTGAGATATGTATGTGGGGTTCATAGGCAGTCTCCTTGGCTTTTCTAAGCGGCTCCTATTTCTCATGCTAGGCTAACATCTCTTCTACCATTATCGTCGTCTATCAGTGGTGAGCCAATTACCTTGTTTTATGAGGTAAGTTTCGGAAAATAACTAATGTTATATTAACTCTCTTGCAAGATAACCATTTAACATTTTCAAAAGACGCGTCTCCAACCATCAACCACTTAGTATCGGTTTTGGAGAGGTGTAATATCTTGACATAATCTTACATGATAGTCATATGTTATTAGTATATGCATATCATAGTTTATTGATTCCTATTCTTCATGATTATTCTTATTTATATGGTTAGATGTTCGTTATTTCCTTATTGTTCATATCCATGATAGTATGTATTGTAATGTGTAGCTATATATACTATATTACTGTACTTTGCTCCAATCTTGACTGAATTTTTTCTAGATTTAGATGATGAGTACCCTATCTATTATGGTTCCCATGAGGATGTGGCTTCTTTTAGAGATCAATCCTAGAACCTTGGCTATTAGATACTAGTTTAGTTGTTCCTTTAGATTTTACGTTAATTTCCATTTAGTGGGTTTGTTTCCAATACTTTATGCTTTGGATTTGAACTATAGCGAATTTGGTATTCTTTTTGGGACGATGGTTCCATTTGAACCATATGGACATTAATAAAATAAATTTAGATTTTTAGTTAAATATCATCTTGTTACCTTATATTTTCTCGTATTAATGTGAGTAAGTTAAAGAAATATCATTATTGAGAATTATGTGGATGTATCTTGTGAGAAGTTATTATATCATCGAGATTGTTTGTGAATATGTCATTGTAGAGGTATAGACAACGTACTACCTTCGATGTTGTACGTAGGCTGGCTTGGACATGTACTTGTATCCAAAAAAGTGGGAGTGGACCGTAACAGTCATTAAGATGTCATTTATACTTAGGGTTATTTACACCAACCACTCCTATATTTTTGATTTATAACAAGGAGTACCCCTGATTTCAAAAAAATTAGACTGATCACCCCTCCCTTTAGAAAAATAAAATAAAATTGGGGTAGTTAGTGTTATAAATTTTTATTTTTATCTTAAAGTAGGGGTACCCCGTATAATAAACCAAAAAAGTAGGGGTGGCTAGTGTAAATAGTTTAAAAGTAGGGGTACCCAGTGTTATAAATCAAAAACATAGGGATAGTTAGTGTAAATAACCCTTTATACTTATGGTGTTGGGTTTGGTAGCAAGGTTGACATGGTGGTTTAAAAAATGGAGGTGAAGACTTTGTTCTTCCATGGTGATTTGGAGCTACCTAAGGATTTCGTTGAAAAGGGTAAGGAACACATGATTTTCTAGTTAAATAAGAGCTTGTATTGTTTGAAGCAGGCTTCGAGATAGTGGTACATGAAGTAGGAGTCATTTATAGGGAGTATTGTTATGCCAAGACGACATCATACCACTATGTATTCATGAAGTATTTTCCAAGGATGAATTTGTCATTCTTTTCCTCAATATAAACGACATGCTACTGGTGGATCATAATTATACTTTGAGGATTGGTGATTTGAAGTGCCAATTTATAAGCAGTGCTTACTTGATATAGGAATTGGGTGCAACGAGATGATTATGATCGGGATGGAAACGAGCCGAGAGAGAGAGGAGGTCTAAGATGTTGTTGTTCTCCCATGAGAAGTATATAAAGAAAGTATTTCAGAGGTTCGATATGGATGCATTCAAGAATGTGAGTACATTGCTAGCTTGTAGCTCATTTCAGGCTTAGCACCAAGCAATCCCCATCGATCCAAGGAGAAGAAAAAGAGTATGGAAAAGTATCTTACTTCAATATTAGGCAGCTTAATATATGCCATAGTTTTTACGAGACCAGACAGTAATCATGCAGTAAAAAAGGTGAGCCAATATCTCTCCAATCTGGGGAAAGAACATTGGGGTCCGATTAAATAGGTCTTGCGATATCTTTAGGGCACTTCTAGGGAGGCTTTCATTTGGGAGTACGAGTCAAAGTTCATATGAGATACTGATGCAGATATGGCTGGGGATGTCGATATATTAGGCTACTAAATGATGTTTGTAGGAGGAGCAATGTCATGTCAGTCGCGGTTGTAGAAGTGCGTTGCCTTGTCTATAGTGGAGGAAAATTTAGGGTTATTTAGTTTTAGGTCTCGTAAAATATTAGAAATTTGCGGTTTGTTATATCACTTAAGTTATTTATTTTGCTTGGTGGGGGGTTTTGTGACTTGATTTATTTACTTTGTCAAGATCAATCGAGAATAAGACTTGTGATCATATTGTTGTTTGCTTCTATCATGATATCAATAGCCACACGACCCTTCTGGATAGTTTTAATAGGGAGGCTTCATGGGTATCATGTATCGTCAGATGTCTTTGTATCGGTCACATTATTGAATTGGGGAAGATCAAAGAAGACTCATATCAGACTGTCTTCTTGTTCTCGTTCTCCAATAACTTGGTTCGTCTTCCATTTGTATTCATTCTCATATTTGAGTAGTTGTATTTGATTCGTTCTTGAACCAATTGTAGAAGTTGGGTGTTTTTATTTTATTCCTTTAGTAAATGCTTTTTCTAGTTGGACTCCAATCGTCTCGTGGTTTCTTCCGCATTTGGTTTTCACGTCAAATTCTCTATTGTTCGCATTGGTCCGAGCGTGGTATTCTTTGTTGGTTGTGCGTTTGTAATATACTTGGATTTAGGTTGCGTTTGGTTCATTGTAATGTAATCGTAATCGTAATGGAATTGGGTTTGTAATGTAATTGAGTTTGTAATGTAATGGAATTACAATTACATTACTATGTTTGGTTGAAACATGTAATCAAGCCATGTAATGTAATGTTAATTGCATTCATGTGTTTGGTTTACCATGTAATGTAATTGAATTTTTAATTTAATATTTTTTTAAAATACAACATAAAATTTAAAAAGTTGATCAATACAAAATTTCAAAAATTTAAAAAGAAAAAAATTAAAAATAAATAATAAAAAGGGGGAAAATGGTTTATTTTCTGCTAAAAAAAGACCAAAAACGAAAAAAAAAGACAAAAAATAAAAAATACCAAAAATGACAAACGAACAAAACAGAAGAAAAAAAAACAAAAAATGAAAAAGCAATAAAAAAGAAAAACGACAAAAAAAAAAGATCAAAAATGTGAAAACCAAACGGCCCCTTAGTTTAGTCCTAACCAAATACTTTCAGTCAGGAACGATCGTTTTTTCATTGCGCTCCGCACTCCGTTCAAAACAGATACCAGGACAATTATTAGTTGCCATTGCCAATCAATAAAAGAATCACAAGAATGTTGAATCTAATTTCCTTTAAATATGCTTGACACTGCATGGAATTGAGAGACAGAAAAACCACTTCACTTGCTATATTTTGGATCGTAATCAGGATTGTTTCATCCTTGAATAAAAGTTACTATAGATCTTACATTATGCTCTTTGACAATGAGAATCTAGATGATTAAAAGCACAAATTATAATGCACGTGTTTTGGTCTCCTACAACCTTTAACTGTAGGAAATAAAGATGTTTTTGTGATATGCAGAACATCTTTTCGCCATGCATTTAAGTTCGTTTCACAAGTCAAATGGTTATGGTATCATTATCCTCTCTTTCATTATGGGAATATAAATATTCCTTATGAATAAAAGCACAAATTATACTGATTAGTCTGACTTTTGAGATATGGATGATCATGTCAGCCCTATAAATAGGGGTATGATGAATTCTAAGTACCATAACATCGAAGCAATGTAGTGGAAGAGAAGCCTTACATGAAGATAGGAGCTTATCTTTAGTAAGCCAAGGATGATTTGCCTATATATATCATCTATATATATAATCAGTTCTCTGAGCTATGTTGAGATCTGTATGTGGGTTCATAGGTAGTCTCATCGGCTTTTCTAAGCGGCTCCTGTTTCTCATGCTATGCTAGCATCTCTTCTAGCATTATCATCGTTTATCAGTGGTGTGCCAATTACCTTGTTTTATGGGGTAAGTTTCGGAAAATATCTAATGTTATATTAACTTTCTTGCAAGATAGCCATTTAATATTTTCAATAGATGCGTCTCCAACCATCAACCACTTAGTATCTGTGTTGGAGAGGTATAGTGGTGGCTTTGGAGTAGCATGCTAGAGGATTTTGTGGGTGTCTGAGAATGCATGTAATGCCTTTTGTTGTGCATGCCAACCTCAATCAAGAAACAACAAAAAAAAAAAAAAAAAAAAAAAAAAAAATCTTTTTCTACAAATAAGATCAAATTACCTTGTGGATGAAGATAAAAGCGAGGCAACAAGACTAGTAATTGAGAGTCCATAGGCAGAAGTAAGACCAGTGGCCAACGATCAATTGTGTAGAGAAACACATGAATCTACGTACCTTCAAAAGCAATAGGAGTAAAAACACTGGGAACCAATATATCATGTTAACAATGTACAAGTTACCTTGCCTACATGATAAAGATGGCAAATCTAAAGGTTCCTATATTCCTTCTTAAGAGCAATAATATCATACATGTACGAAATTATTGCTGCAATGATATGACTGAGGACCCAAGTGGTGTACGAGTGTAGTATTTTGCTTCTGTAAGAACCAATACCGGCTCTAGTATCTCAAATAGTACTTGATTTGTGAATTTGATATGCTTTACCTATATAAATGGATATAATCTTATACTTGTTCCTTTATTGCTGCAATGATATGGGGTAAGTTTCGGAAAATAACTATTGTTATATTTACTCTCTTGCAATATAACCATTTAATATTTTCAATAGACGCATCTCCAACCATCAACCACTTAGTGTCGGTGTTGGAGAGGTATAGTGGTGGCTTTGGAGTAGCATGCTAGAAGATTTTGTGGGTGTCTGAGAATGCATGTAACGCCATTAATTTGTTGTGCATGCCAACCTCACAATCAAAAAAAAAAAAAAAAAAAAAACTTTTTCTACAAATAAGATCAAATTACCTTGTTGATGAAGATAAAGCGAGGCAACCAGCACTAGTAATCGAGAGTCCATAGAGCAGAAGTAAGATCAGTGGCCAACGATCAATTGTGAAGAGAGACACATTTATCTACCTTCAAAAGCAACAGGAGTAAAAACACTGGGAACCAATATATCATGTTAACAATGTACAAGTCATCTTGCCTACATGATAAAGATGGCAAATCTAAAGGATCCTATATTCCTGCTTAAGAGCAATAATATTATACCTCTACCAAATAATTGCTGCAGTGATATGGCTGAGGATCCAAGTGGTGTATTAGTGTAACGTTTTGCCTCTATAAGAACCAATACCGGCTCTAGTATCTCAAATAGTACTTGATTTGTGAATTTGTTATGCTTTACCTATATAATGGATATAATCTTATACTTGTTCCGTTATAACTGACTGGATTTGTCAAAGTCCAAAGGCACCACTGCGCCAAAAAAATTAATCTAGAGTTGTAGCTAGAGTTAAAGGTTTATATAATTATCGGGTATTGTTGTGCAAGTTCCTTTCCATTTAAAACTCAACCTATAATTTGACATTAAAAAAAATGCAATCTTAGCCGCACATCAATAGAAATTAATGATTTAGATTTGTCTTGAAACCTTGTTATTTAATTTATGTACCACCTATTAATTAGCTCAATCAATGCATACAAAATTACAAATTTGACTAATTTCAGATTTTATGTGCCATCTGTGCCACCTATTAATAGACCCATAATTTATTACAACCAACTAACTTTTGAAGATGGGTGTCAATTTTGTATGACATAGAAAAAGTAACATATAGCAGTAAATTATGGACAATATTAGTCAAACTTTATAATTTTGTATGAATTGAAAAATCGATTGAGATAATTAATAGGTGACACAAAACTTAAATAGCAAAGTTTTAATTATAATTAGTGGCCACATCAGATAAATCTGAATAATTAATTTCAATTGATGTGCTGAGATTGCGTATTTTTTTTTTGGATGTTAAGTTATATGTATCACCTGATCCCTTCCCCCCATATACATATATGTTGAGAACAAATCTCAGAACTTAAAGAAAATAATTATTGATTAAAGTTGTTCTCCAATTGCCAAGGTTGTCAAACTCGAGATACTACCAAGGATCGTTCGAAGGGTGAACGATCGTAACTCGTGGGATCGTAACACGGATCGTAAGATCCCACCAGAAAGACAAAATTATATTTAATATATATTATATATTATTTATATAACATAAATAAGAAAAAGTAACCATAAAAACCAAAATAACCTTAATATAAAAATGTCATACATGAATCATAAGTCACAAACTCGTGGGATCGTAACACGGATCGTAAGATCCTACGTGTTTTCTTGTCGTGTCGGCCGCGCCGGCCACCAATCTGCCTCTGTTGAGAATCATAAGGGACTTTTAGTCCCACATCGGAATTTGTAGTATGTAGAGGAGCTAGACTCCCTATAAGTAGTGAAGTAGTCCATCAATAAAATAATCCCCAACTATTATTTTCTACATGGTATCACAGCCATAACTCTCTCTCTCTCTCTCCACACAAAAAAAAAAAATTTTAGCCCCCCTCCCGGAGCAGCCCCCCCCTCCCCGACCCCCACCCCCGGCCCCCTTTCCCCCCCGGAGCAGCCCCCCCCCCCGACCCCCCCTTCCCCCCCCGGAGCAGCCCCCCCCCCGACCCCCTTCCCCCGCCGCCCCCCCTCCAGCGCCGCCCCCTACTGCTGCTACAGTAACCTTTTTTAGGGTTTTTCGCTGTTCTGCAAAAAAAAAAAAAAAAAACAGATTTCCTTCTCTTTAGAAGATCTCTGTTGTTGCCTTCGAGAATCAGTACCTTCTTTTTAGAAGCTCTACTTCGAATACGAAATCTCTTTAGATTTTCGTATCTCAGAAACGTTGTCTTTACAAACGTTTCTGCCCGGCTGGTATACCTCTGGTTTGTCTCATGCAAGGAGGCACAACTACGTTGGTTATCCTTGAGCCGTCCGAACGCGTTATCATGACGCGGTTCTAATTGGTCGTATATACTACGACATATCAGTGAGGGATCTCGTTTTGTTGTTTCCCCCGATAGCTGCCTAAGACGAAGACGACTCAAAAGAAGACGACTCAGGAAACAACAACACCTCACTAATTACAGTTGAAGAAGTCATGGATTCCATCTATGGGAAGTTGACAGCAGAAGAAATGAAGGTCCTGGTCGAGGATCTCCTGACCAAGAGATTACCGGAGGCAACCCCACGCGTGACCCATACTGATGTGGATCCGTCACCGTACAAAATGGGGAAGTTGGACAAGCTGGAGACGAAGTTGGAAGGCACGACCAACTACTTGAAATGGTTGCGGCAGGCGATGCGGACGCTGAAGGGACGTGGCTTGGTTGGTTATATAGATGGCCACACCAAAGCCCCTGTCGATCACTCCTCGAAGGAGTTTGCTGTGTGGGACATTGTCAACAATGTCGTGGCTGGTTGGTTAACAGCCTCTTTGACCGACCAAGTGTTGGGTAACGTTGAAGCAATGGAGGGAGCTGCTGATATCTGGAGAACGTTGAAAGACATGTACTCCGGTTCAGGTAACCCTATGCGAGTCTTCCAACTGCAGGATGAGCTCGATCGGGTAATCCAAGACGATCGTACCATCTCTGAGTACGCTGCCTTGTTGAAGAAGTACTGGTCTGATCTTGACCATTATGATCCTCTTGGCATGGAGGATGCTCAGGTTGAACCGGCTTTTGCGAAATATTTTCTGAAATTTCTGGATTATTTTTCACGGCAACGGATGATGAAGTTTTTGAAGGGGCTCAACCCTGCATTTGAGCAACGAAGGAATGTCCTTCTAGCCCAACCGACGCTGCCGACATTAGAAGACGCCATAGCTGCCATGGCACAAGAAGAAGCACGGTTGAAGCTGATGCCTACCAAGGGTATCTCCCAGGGGAAGCAGGCTGGAGTTGACACATCTGCTCTTGCCACTTTCCAACAGCCTCCTTCTATGGGAGGCGTTTGCCACAACTATGGTGACACAGGGCATTACATCCACTTTTGCCCAAAACTGACACGGACTCCCTCGAATGGTCGGGGCCGTGGTCGCGGTGGACGACGAGGTGGTCGAGGCAGCTACAATGGTGGTAGGGGCACTTACTCTGGAGGCAACAAGGCACATCTGGCGGATGAATGTGGGGACAATCAGCTGGCGGACATCACTCCATTTGAGAGAGAAGTTCTCGAGAAGATGCGCGGCTCAAAGCTTGGTTCTGGTGAAAGACAAGTCATTCCTGGGGCGCCGTCCACTACAGGAGATTACTGCACTTACTTCTCCCAAACCAGTGCCGGTATACCTCCGCGTGCTCTTGCATCTGTCTCTCAGCCAGCTTGGATTATGGACTCTGGGGCAGCCTGCCATGTTACGGGGTCCCGAGGTGAGTTCCGGGAATACTCTACTCTAACGCCGCCGGAAAGCATTCAGACAGCTGATGGTACCTCCAGGCCTGTTACGGGTAAAGGCACTGTCGATTGCACTCCTTCCATCACTCTATCTAATGTCTTACATGCTCCTTCCTTTCCTGTAAATCTTATATCCATTAGCGCCATTATCCTAGATCTAAACTGTATTGTTTCCTTTGATATTCCTAAGGTAACTTTTCAGGAGAAGGGAACGGGAAGACGACTAGGCACTGGCACATGGCATAAGGGTCTTTGGTACTTGGACAGGAACGGTCTGGATAGAGCACTGGCATCTTTGGTTGCAGACGCACAACCGGAAGTACAAAGTTGAAGTGTCGAAGCCGAGCTGCTCCTCCACCATCAGCGTGTAGGACATTCTTCTTTTCCCATTATTAGTCGACTGTATCCGTCCTTATATCATAAAGCAAATAAAGAGTTGTTAGTTTGTGATGCTTGTGAGTTGGGGAAACATACCAGAAGCTCCTATGTGAATTCTGGGCTTCGATGTTCTGCTGCTTTTGATATGATTCATTCTGAAGTGTGGGCCCTTGTCCTACAAACGGTGTTAACGGTTATAGATGGTTTGTTACTTTTATTGACTGCTCTATCCGCGTAACGTGGGTCTACCTGCTGAAGAATAAAGGTGATGTTTTTGAGGCATTTCACAGCTTCCATCAACGGGTGCAGACACAGTATAATGCTCGTGTTAAGTGTTTCCGGTCGGATAATAGGACGGAATATATCCATAAGAGGTTTGCTGCGTATTTATCCTCTCATGGTATACTGTATCAAACCTCTTGTGCATATACACCGGCTCAAAATGGTGTTGCCGAACGAAAGAATAGGCACCTGTTGGAGGTAGCTCGGACAATGATGCTGGCTATGAATGTCCCTAAATTTTTGTGGGGGCAGGCTGTCTTGACAGCCTCTTATCTCATCAACAGGATGCCCTCTCAATTACTGGACTGGAAGACGCCTTTGGAAATGCTAACGGGGACAACTGCGTACACCGTTCCTCCGAAAGTATTTGGTTGCGTATGCTTCGTCCACGATAACAGGCCTGGCGTTGGTAAGCTGGATCCTCGAGCAGCTAAGTGTGTCTTTGTTGGGTACACCGGGACACAGAAGGGTTACGTATGCTGGAGCCCGGTTGAACGAAAGCTGTTTGTAAGCATGGACGTTACATTCAGAGACCTGGAACCTTATTATGGTTCGGACGAAGGTTCTGCGTTTGGGAACACGCCTCACACAGCGGGTGTTAGACATGAGGGGGAGGTAGTACGCCCAAACGTAGTTGTCGGATCGGTACCTTGTCCTGTCGTGACAAACTGAAAGAGAGGGGGAGAAAGCATCGATGATACTGATACGGAGGATGAAGAAGACAATACGTACATTACGCAGGGGGAGAAGCAGACAAGGGAAAAGGAGCTCCAAGTTTACAGAAGAAGACAGCAGACGTCCAGTACTGTGCCGTGCCCTGTGCCAAATGTGCCAAGTCTCTCGTCTACTCCTGCCCCAACTCCTGAAGATGTTATTCCCGTACCGGATCACTCAGATTCGGAAGCGGGTCTCTCCGACTCAGATGGTATGCTTTCCCCACCACCCATTGCTCCCTTAAGGAGGTCTTCTCGCATTAATGCGAGAAAGGCTCCTATTCGTTATCAAGATTATGAACATGATATCGCCAACTACTTGTCTTATTCTAATATCTCTCCGACTTATCAAGCCTTCCTCACTTCGTTAGACTCTACTTCTTTACCTAAGAATTGGCAGGAAGCAAAGAAGGACCCAAGATGAAAAGCTACAATGATGGAAGAACTTGGAGCACTAGAGAAAAATAAGACATGGGACTGGTGCCATTACCTGAAGGAAAGAAAGCTGTAGGATGCAAATGGGTGTACACAGTGAAGGAGACACCAGAAGGAAAAGTTGAGCGGTACAAGGCGAGACTGGTTGCAAAAGGCTATACCCAGACATATGGCATCGACTATGATGAGACTTTTGCCCCAGTAGCGAAGATGAGTACCGTAAGAACGCTGGTCTCTATTGCAGCAAACTATGGGTGGAAGCTACACCAGTTAGACGTAAAGAACGCATTTCTTCATGGAGACCTACAAGAAGAAGTATACATGGAGACTCCTCCGGGGTGCTACTCTGTGTCAGATTCAGGTGAAGGAACGTCACATGGAAAAGTGTGCAAACTGAAGAAGTCGCTGTACGGGCTGAAGCAATCTCCTCGAGCCTGGTTTGACAGATTCAGAAAGGCTGTCACTGGCATGGGGTACCATCAGACAAATGCAGATCACACGGTCTTCCTCCAGCATGCAAGAGGCCACATAACTATACTTGCTGTATATGTGGATGATATAGTGACCACAGGTGATGATGCTGATGAGATCACTAAGCTGAAGATGAAACTCGCCAAAGAGTTTGAGGTGAAGGACCTGGGAGAGATGAGATACTTTTTGGGTATCTCATCTCTCCCAGCTTGGTTACTGCATTTACAGCTTATGTATATATACGAGGGTCCATGTAATTCGTATGTATACAGCTGGCATGATTGCGTTCTAGTCCTACGTATTTTAGGACTGGGGCGTTACATATTTTTGTGGTGGCCCATGCAGGTCCACTAAATCTCATCCAAAAAGATAAATATGATATAAAAGTAACTTTGAATTTGTCATGTACACCATAGTTGGGCGAAGACAAAGTCCACTACCAACCAAATTTAAATATGGAAAAAATATACAAGGAAAGAATTTAGCAAGCGAGAGCAATGGCGAGTCCAAGAGCAATCACCACGAAGAAAGGAATGGCCTTAGCTAGAGGTGAACAAGGAATTGTTCTCTCACAAAGGAAATATGCACTAGATCTGCTGAAGGAGACAGGAATGCTGGGATGCCGAGCAGCAGTCACTCCAATTGACCAGAAGTGCAAGATGGGAGCAGAAGCAGGAGAGCCTGTTGATCGCGAAAGGTATCAAAGGCTAGTAGGCAGACTGATTTATCTAGGGCATACTCGCCCTGATATCTCATTTGCAGTAAGTGTTGTAAGCCGCTATATGCATGATCCAAGAACGGGTCATATGGATGCAGTATTTCAGATCCTAAGATATCTGAAAGGGACGCCGGGAAAAGGACTGTGGTTCAAGAAGAATGGATGCACAGATGTTGAGGGATACTGCGATGCAGACTGGGCAAGCTACATAGACGACAGAAGGTCTACCACAGGGTACTGTATTTTTGTAGGAGGAAACCTGGTTTCATGGAGAAGCAAGAAACAGTCAGTGGTAGCACGGTCGACAGCTGAAGCAGAATACAGAGCAATGGCTCTAGGAGTATCAGAATTGCTATGGGTAAAGGCGCTGCTGACAGAGTTGAAGCTAGACAAGGGGACACCATTGCACCTTCTGAGCGATAGTCAAGCTGCGATAAGTATAGCGAACAATCCGGTTCAGCACGACAGAACGAAGCACATCGAGATCGATCGATTCTTCATCAAGGAAAAACTGGAACAAGGGATACTGAAGATTGACTATGTTCGCTCAGAAGAACAAGTGGCAGACTGTCTGACTAAGGGTCTTAGTTCATTGAGTCTGTCAAAGCTATGTAACAAGATGGGGATGATTAATATCTATCGCCCATCTTGAGGGGGAGTGTTGAGAATCAATAAGGGACTTTTAGTCCCACATCGGAATTTGTAGTATGTAGAGGAGCTAGACTCCCTATAAGTAGTGAAGTAGTCCATCAATAAAATAATCCCCAACTATTATTTTCTAAAGCCTCGAAACTCCGTATAAAACGCGCAGGATCGTAAGATCCCACAATCTATCGCGCGAGTTTAACAACATTGCCAATTGCATACATAAGGTGCCTATTTATAGGACTTTTATGATAACCTAATCATAATAAAAAAATAAATTATAATCCTAATCAAATAAAGGTAAAACCTATCCTAATAAAAGATAGTATCAAAATAAAAGTCCTAAAAAAAATATGATTTTTAACAACTCTATAAAAAAAATGAAGCTAAAAAAGGAAAGGAAAAAAAAATCTTAGAAGGATTCGCAATTGGAATCCATAACTTGTCCCTAAGTTCCTCTTTGAATAAAGCGGTTCACCAGGTGGAAAATACTTATAAAGATCGACGACATTAAAGGTTGGAGAGAACTGCATATCTTCATGCATCATGTTACTGACATTACGATAACGCTGAAGTTGCGGATGCATCGTCGGTAGAAGTTGGCAAGACCATAGAAGTTTTGAACTTCAGTCGTTATCTTTGGAGTAGGCCAGTTGTGAATTGCTCGAATCTTCTCTTCATCAACACTGAGGCCATCGACGCTAATCATAAATCCTAAAAAGATGAGTTGGTTTGTAAGGAAGCTACACTTTTTAATTCGAATAAGTTTGAGAACTTCCTTGAGGTGCTTCAGGTAATCAACTTGACTCTTGCTGTAAATCAGGATATCGTCAAAGTAGATGAAAATGAATTTTCTTGTCAATGGCTTCAAAACAAGATTCTTGATGCGCGTGAAGGTTCTTGACGCATTCGAAAGTCCGAAGGGCATAAAGCACCATTTGTAGACTACTTCTCATACCTTAAAAATAGTCTTCCATTCATCACCAAGTCGGATTCGGATCTGATGGTAGCTGATGGTGATGCGGTTGATAGTCCTATTATCGATGCACATATGCCACGAGCCATCTTTCTTTGGCACAAGCTCATGTCCATGAGATTTCATCTCTAAGAAGGTATTTATATAGATAACATGCGCAAAAAGCGGGGGCCTTGAAGTTGTCTGAAGAAAATGCATATATATAGGACTCTTCGCAGCATCTCAAAAATTTAGGGACCGATGATCGAACTTAGATGATGTATCTGGTGGATCAGTGTGAGGCTTGTGACGAGAAGGTCTATAACCGACATTGGAAACTTTCGATATTGGTGAATTTTTCAATGCTCCGTCGAATGAGAGAGTCTCTTCTTGAGGGGTTGAAGATTTTAGCTCAGCATCTGCAATGTGTGCTTCTGACTTTGATACGTTCTTCTCAATCTCGCCGCCTTCATGGTCACAATGACATCTACCTGGTGCTCTGAGGGGACAACAGTTGTGGACACATTTGAGTCCCTTTTGTAGGCGGCTGCTAGTAGGACGATTGTTTTTTCCTTTTGTCATTGTGAGCGGTATTCCCGTGAAATCAACCACAATGTTAAATTTGGTTTCAAGAAAATCTAGTACTCTATCAAATTTGTCAGACAAGATATATTTGTTTGACAAGGCTTCAACGTTGCAAGACAGGAGATTAAACTCCTCGCGCGTGATGATTTTCACCATTGTTGTTTGCGAAATAAGGATTCCAAATGTTTCCAAAAAATTGGAATCCAAGATCTGTAGGGCTCTGATACTACTTGACGTCGTGTGATAGCAGAACGGGCTTACCTTCGTACTTGACAATGACCAAGTCGACCGGTTGTGACGATAACTGGATCACCGTTGCTTGATGAGAGCGAAACAGTGCCGCAAAACTCCAACGGATGGCCTGGTAAGGGATCCGTACGAAGGTTGCTTGAAAAACCCCAAACGAGGGGCTTTTGAATCCAAGGAACAGTCGGGTCCACGACCAAGAAAAGGAAAGAGCAAATATCAAAACTTGAGGAAGAATTTCATTGATTAAAAGTTGGTTCTTCAATTGCATATAAAAGGTGCCTATTTGTAGGACTTTTATGATAACCTAATCATAATAAAAAACAAATTCCAATCCTAATCAAATAAAGGTAAAAACCTGTCTTAATAAAACATGGAGTCAAAATAAGAGTCCTAAAATAAATATGATTTTTAACAACTCTATATAAAAAAATATAAAGCTAAAAAAAGGAAAGAAAAGAAAATGAAAAAAAATCCTAGAAGGATTCTGAATGGGAATCCATGTTAAATAATTTTTAAAGATTTTGGTATCACTTTATACAATTGGACTAGTATGACGGTTACATTTTGCTTTTATAGGAACCAATACCGGCTGTGGTATCTCAAATAGCTAGTACTCGATTTGTGTGTGTGTGTCTATATATATATATATATATATATATATATATATATATATATATATATATATATATATATATATATATATATATATATATAATAAAAAAAATATTATACTTGTTCCTTTAGAACTGACTTGATTTGTTAGTCCAGAGGCGCTGCACCGAAAACTAGAGCTGTAGCGAGGTTAAGGGGTTATATATTTATCGTGTATTGTTGTGCAGGTTCCTTACCATTTAGAACTCAACCTATATCACTCTAGAAGGAGAACAAATTGTGATCTGGGGCCATACTAGTTTCAAGCTAATGTAGGTCAACTTGATTTCTTGGAAGAATTTGGAATAACCAAATTTGGACGGGATTGTTGCTTCGAATCATTTTTTTTGCAGGCTGAAGTTGCGATTATTACGTGACATGTTATTTAGAATCGGAAAAGTTCAACCTTAGGGAGTAGTGGCAAATAAAGCCAAAACTAGACAAATAGCATTAACGATATCACGGATGATATTATATAAATATGATGATGCATGACTTACTGAAGATATAGCTAACTAAGGCTAATATTTTTCATCCCTTCAAACTCAAGATGGATTGACCAATGAGAGTTTGTTAATGAACTATGGGACTTCTAGAAATTGAACTAAATAAACTATAGGTGAAATTTGGTGAAATATTACGAGTTTTATATATGAAAAAAAAGAATCATGCACGCGACTGCGGCTGGAGGTTTCGGGTTAGGATTTCATGGTGGATGGGACCCTGGCTCGACGTGCACTGGTGCCCAGAGGGAGGATGGGAATGGTAGTCGACATGGTGAAATTTGGTGAAATATAGGTGAAATTTGGTGAAATATTACAAGTTTTTCTTAAATCTAACACACAGAGATATAACATACTAAAATTTGGTGAAATATTAATATGATTTGATAGGTGTTCAAGGCTCATGAACCCATAACACCACTGTGGGATTCGTAACTAGAATTTAGGAATATTAAAATTGTTATATCTCTCTGCCAAAAACTTATTTTAATCTATAATTGTTTGTAATATAAGTCCAAAATTTCAAGAGTTTTGGAGTTTTATTCGATTTACTATGATTTTTACGGTAACTAGTCCAGAATTGACCCTGTTTAGAATAGGGGCTCATAAACCCTACAAAACTAATATGAAATACCACTTTCAGATTTTTCTAGGAAGTAGTAATTCATATATACTTACTTTGTCACCAATCTTGAGAATTTCTAGAGTTGGTTGGTAATTAAAGAAGCTTCTAGAACTAAATAAAATCAAATCATGTCGACACGGTCATTTTCGACGAAAACGGTCCAAACTTGAGGAAACGAATTCAATATGAAAACCACTTGAGGTAATGAATTCAATATGAAAATCTAAGGATACCAGAGTGTCCGTTTACTCAAAATGCACAATAATAGTACTTTTAAACTAAATTTTAGAGACAATAAATTTTGACCTACTTTTAGGGTACCAAATTGCGTGCCATAAATGACAAACCTTAACAACTAATAACTAGGCTTATATTTAAGTAATCAATTGTATTCTTATGTATGTGAGTGCCATGTTACTTTGGATAGAGTTGTGATCGTCTTACGAGTACCCTCCAATTATCAATTCATAATACTTGAAAGATTCAAGCAAGTACAATTTATATATTGTTGCAGTTACTTTATATTACTATTCATGCTAGTTGGTTTCAATCGTGATATCATTACTTATTTCTACATATAAGAGACTTTTGATTTTCTAGTTTATACTCATGCATTGTTCTTGAAATATTACTCGTTATCGTGATTTTGTGTTCTTGTTATTTAGTGAGAGTAGTAAGGGAATACAATTGTGGACATGTGGATTACCGTGCACTCGTTATGACCTTCTATGAGGTTGTTTTTTCATATTCGTAGGCTCGCTACGTATTGATGACGCACTCACGTGTCATCAATGAATTTAGGTTACCCTCCAGCCTTCCACATGTCCATAGTGGTATGCCAATGACACATTACACGTTTGATCATATCTTGACATAATCTTACATGACAGTCATATGTTATTAGTATATGCATATCCTAGTTTATTGATTCCTATTCTTCATGATTATTTTTATTTATTTGGTTAGATGTTCGTTATTTCCTTATTGTTCATATCCATGATAGTATGTATCGTAATGTGTAGCTATATAAATACTGTATTACTGTACTTTGCTCCAATCTTGACTGATTTTTTTGTCTAGATTTAGATGATGGGTACTCTATCTATTAAGGTTCCCATGAGGATGTGGCTTCTTTTAGAGATCAATCCTAGAACCTTGGCTATTAGATACTAGTTTAGTTGTTTCTTTAAATTTTACTTTATCTTTCCATTTAGCAGGTTTGTTCCCAATACTTTATACTCTGGATTTGAACTATAATGAATTTGGTATTCTATTTGGGCCGATGGTTCCATTTGAACCATATTGACATTAATAAAATAAATTTAGACTTTTAGTTAAATATCGTCTTGTTACCTTATATTTTCTCATAGTAATGTGAATGAGTTAAATAAATATTATTATTGAGAATTATTGTTGAGAATCAATAAGGGACTTTTAGTCCCACATCGGAATATGTAGTATGTAGAGGAGCTAGACTCCCTATATATAGTGAAGTAGTCCATCAATAAAATTAACCCAACTATTATTTTCTACATGGTATCAGAGCCATAACTCTCTCTCTCTCTCTCTCTCTCTCTCCACAAAACAAATTTTTTTTTCTCTTCCCCGCCCCTAGCCGCCGACCCTAAGCTGCCCCCCCCCCCTTCCCGCCCCCTGCCAGCCCCGACCCCGGCCAGCCCCTCCCGCCCCCCCTGAAGCACATCCCGCCCCCCCCTGAAGCCCCCCGACCCCTGCCAGCCCCTCCCGCCCCCCCTAGAAGCACATCCCCCCCCCCCCCCCCCCCCCGCCAGCCCCTCCCGCCCCCCCCCCTGAAGCACATCCCGCCTGCAACCTACCGCCCCCCCCCTCCAGCACAGTTCCGACCCCACCCCCCCTCTAGCACAGTTCCGCCCCCCCCCTCCAGCACAGTTCCGCCCCCCCCCTCCAGCCCTAGCAACCCCTTGGAAACACTAACCCTAGCCATCGCAGCCCCTTCGAAACCCTAACCCTAGCCCTAGTAGCCCCTTCCAAACCCTAACCCTAGCCGTCAAAAAAAAAAGAAGAAGAAGAAATAAAAGGAAAATAAATAACGGACGTATTTCGAAGACAGTCGAGATGTCAAATACTTTATTTGCACCGACTATGTTCCTAGATTGCGCCGTTTGGAACTAACACATGTTTATGTTGTTATTCCTCCTTCACAACGGGATCTATACAGAGACTGATCATGTCTTCTCTGGTGTACTGACGTGTTCACTTTACATGCGCGCGCCGGTGCTGGCCAAGTTAGTAGCGCATTCGTGAAGTCTGTGACGTCGAAGAAGACGACGAAGACGAAGAAGATGACGGAGTTGGAGAAGTTGCCGACTCCAACGTCCAAGAAGCCGACGACGACGACGACTCGGGTTCACAGTTGACGAAGCCATGGATTCGATCAGTGGCAAACTGACGGCCGACGAGATGAAGGCCTTGGTTGATGATATCTTATCAAAAAGATTAACCAAGGTAACCCCACGTGTGATCCATACTGATGTGGATCCGTCCCCTTACAAAATGGGAAAATTGGAGAAGCTGGAGACGAAGTTGGAAGGAACGTCCAACTACTTGAAGTGGTCGCGGCAGGCGATGCGGACACTGAAGGGACGTGGCTTGGTTGGCTATGTTACTGGCCAAGCCAAGGCGCCAGCCGATCACTCCGCCAAGGAGTTTGCTGTGTGGGAGATTGTCAACAACGTCGTGGCTGGGTGGTTGACTGCCTCTTTAACCGACCAGGTGTCGGGCAATATCGAGGCAATGGAGGCTGCTGCTGATATCTGGCAAACTCTAAAAGATATGTACTCCGGTTTCGGCAATCCTATGCGAGTCTTTCAACTGCAAGATGAACTCGATAGGGTGGCCCAAGAAGAACGTACCATCTCTGAGTACGCTGCCCTGTTGAAGAAGTATTGGTCTGATCTGGATCATTATGATCCTCTTGGGATGGAGGATGCACAAGTCGAACCGGCATTCGCGAAGTACTTTCAGACGTTCCTGGCTTATATTTCCCGGCAACGTATGATGAAATTCCTGAAGGGACTCCACCCTGTATTTGAGCAGAGACGGAATATCCTTCTATCCCAACCCACGCTTCCGACCTTGGAAGAAGCTATCGCTGTTATGACACAGGAAGAAGCTCGACTGAAGTTGATGCCCAACAAGGGATCCTACCAGGGGGAGCAAGCCTCCGTTGACAAGCCTGCCCTTGCTGCCTTCAATCAACCTCCATCTATTGGTGGTGTTTGCCACAATTGTGGTGACTCCGGACATTACATCCGCTTTTGTCCAAAACCCTTGCACAATCAGTCTAATGATCGAGGACGGGGTCGTGGAGGCCGACGTGGTGGAAGAGGAGGATATGCTGGTAGAAGGGGCGGACACAAAGCAAATCTGGCGGAAGAAGGGGGAGAGCATCAACTGGCTGAAATAACCCCGCTTGAGCGGGAGTTTCTTGAGAAGTTGCGAGGCACAAAGCTGGGTTCGGCCGACAGTCCTGGGGCGTCTTCAACCTCGGGAGATCACTTCACTTGCTTTGCCCAAACCAGCACCAATGATTCTGCACGTGCTCTTGCATCTATCCATCAGCCAGGATGGATTATGGACTCTGGGGCATCTCGCCATGTCACAGGGTCCCGTGGTGCGTTTCGAGAATATACTCCCCTACCATTGCCGGAGAGTATTCAGACCGCTGATGGTACATCCAACCCTGTAATGGGTAAAGGCACTGTCGCATGCACCCCTTCCATCACTCTAACCAATGTCCTTCATGCTCCGTCTTTTTCTGTCAATCTTCTATCCATTAGTGCCATTATACTTGATCTTAACTGTACTGTTTCCTTTGACATTCCTCAGGTGACTTTTCAGGAGAAAGGGACAGGACGACGACTTGGGACTGGCACATGGCATAAGGGGCTGTGGTATTTAGACAGGATTGGACTGGACAAAGCATTGGCATCCTTGGTAGCAGACGCACCACCAGAAGCTTCATGTCGCAGTGTTGAAGCCGACTTGCTACTCCACCACCAGCGTGTCGGTCATTCCTCTTTTCCGGTTATTGGTCGAATGTATCCGTCCTTATATCAAAGGGCTAATAAAGAGAAGTTATTTTGTAATGCATGTGCTTTGGGAAAATATACCAGAAACTCGTATGTGAGCACAGGGAATAGGAGTTCAGCTGCTTTTGACATGATACATTCAGACGTATGGGGCCCTTGTCCTACAACCGGGATTAACGGCTTTCGATGGTTCGTCACCTTTATTGATTGTTATACCCGTGTGACTTGGGTCTACCTTCTGAAGAATAAAAGTGACGTCCTTGAGGCCTTTCAGGACTTTCATCGACGAGTGAAAACATAATATGGCGTTAAAATTAAGTGTTTTTTGATCCGACAATGGGACGGAGTATACGAATAAGCGGGTTGCTGAGTATTTTTCCACTCATGGAATACTTCATCAAACTTCATGTGCTTATACTCCGGCTCAAAATGGTGTGGCGGAACGAAAGAACAGACACTTGCTGGAAGTTGCACGGACGATGATGCTGGCTATGAATGTCCCGAAACACTTATGGGGGCAGGCTATATTAACGGCCTCTTATCTCATCAACAGAATGCCATCTCAGGTATTGGACTGGAAGACACCATTGGAGATGCTTACTGGAGCAACTACATACACTGTTCCACCAAAAGTTTTTGGATGTGTCTGCTTTGTCCAGGATAATCGGCCAGGCGTTGGCAAACTGGATCCTCGGGCAGTTAAATGTGTCTTTGTCGGTTACACGATGACTCAGAAGGGTTATGCCTGTTGGAGTCCAGTCGAGCGGAAGATGTTTGTCAGCATGGACGTTACTTTCAGAGAACTTGAACCATACTATGGTTCGGATGAAGGTTCCGCATTTGGTGACACACCTAACACAGATGGTGTTCGATGTGAGGAAGAGATAATAAGCCCAAATGTGGTCGTCGGATCGGTTCCGTGTCCGGTTGTAGAAAACTGGACGAAAGGGGGAGAGCACAGTGACTCAGATACAGAAAATGAAGAAGAAGATCCATATGTTACGCAGGGGGAGCAGCAGACAAGGGAAAATGAGCTCCAAGTCTACAGAAGAAGATAACAGAAGTCCAGTACTGTGCCTATGCCATGCCCTGTGCCTACTGTACCAAGTCCCTCGTCTACTCCTGCTCCAACTCCTGAAGATGTTGCCCTCGCACTGAATCACTCGGATTCTGATGCGGATCTCTCCTACTCGGATGGTATGATCTCTCCACCACCTATTGCTCCCTTAAGGAGATCTTCTCGCATCAATACGGGTAAGGCTCCTGCTCGTTTTGATGATTACGAACATGACATTGCCAACTTCTTGTCTTATTCTAACATTTCTTCGAATTATCGAGCCTTCATTGCATCGTTAGACTCTACTTCGTTGCCCAAGTGTTGGCAGGAAGCAAAGAAAGATCCAAGGTGGAAAGCTGCAATGATGGAAGAACTTGGAGCACTGAAAAAAAATAAGACATGGGAGCTGGTTCCATTACCCAAAGGGAAGAAAGCTGTGGGATGCAAATGGGTGTACACAGTGAAAGAGACGCCAGAAGGAAAAGTAGAGCGGTACAAGGCGAGGTTGGTTGCAAAAGGATTCACACAGTCATATGGAATAGACTATGATGAGACTTTTGCCCCAGTAGCAAAAATGAGCACCGTGAGAACTCTGGTCTCCATTGCAGCGAACTATGGGTGAAAGCTGTACCAGTTGGATGTGAAGAATGCCTTTCTTCATGGGGACCTGCAAGAAGAAGTATACATGGAGCTCCCGCCTGGGTGCTATGCGACGGAATCAAACGGAGGGACGTCGCAAGGAAAGGTGTGTAAACTGAAGAAGTCACTATACGGGCTCAAGCAATCTCCTCGAGCCTGGTTTGACAGATTCAGAAAGGCTGTTACAGGCATGGGATACCGTCAAACAAATGCAGATCATACGGTCTTCCTTCAGCATGCAAGAGGCCACGTCACTATACTTGCTGTATATGTGGATGATATAGTGATCACAGGTGATGATGAAGTCGAGATTACTAAACTGAAGTCAAAACTCGCGAAGGAGTTTGAAGTGAAAGATTTAGGAGCGATGAGGTACTTTCTAGGTATCGAGGTGTGTGAAGGCGAACACGGAATTGTTCTCTCACAGAGAAAATACACACTAGATCTGCTGAAGGAGACAGGGATGCTGGGATGCAAAGCAGCGGTCACTCCAATTGACCAGAAGTACAAGTTGGGAGCAGAAGCAGGAGAGCCCGTTGATCGTGAAAGATATCAACGACTTGTAGGGAGATTGATTTATCTGGGACACACTTGCCCTGATATCTCATTTGCGGTGAGTGTAGTGAGTCGCTACATGCATGATCCAAGAAAGGGTCATATGGAAGCAGTATTTTAGATCTTGAGGTATCTGAAAGGAACGCCGGGAAAGGGGCTATGGTTCAAGAAGAATGGACGCATAGAAGTTGAGGGATACTGTGATGCAGACTGGGCGAGCTGCATAAACGACAGAAGGTCTACCACGGGATACTGTGTTTTTGTAGGAGGAAATCTGGTCTCATGGAGAAGCAAGAAACAGTCTGTGGTAGCACGGTCGACAGCTGAAGCAGAATACAGAGCAATGGCTCTGGGAGTGTCAGAATTGCTGTGGGTGAAAGCGTTGCTGTCAGAGTTAAAGCTAGACAAAGGAGCACCATTACGTCTTCTGAGCGATAGTCAAGCTGCAATAAGTATAGCTAACAATCCCGTTCAGCACGACAGAACGAAGCACATCGAGATTGATCGATTCTTCATCAAGGAGAAGCTGGAACAAGGGATACTGAAGATTGACCATGTCCGCTCAGAAGAACAAGTTGCAGACTGTCTGACTAAGGGTCTTAGTTCATTAAGTCTGTCGAAGCTATGTAACAAGATGGGGATGATCAATATCTATCGCCCATCTTGAGGGGGAGTGTTGAGAATCAATAAGGGACTTTTAGTCCCACATCGGAATATGTAGTATGTAGAGGAGCTAGACTCCCTATATATAGTGAAGTAGTCCATCAATAAAATTAACCCAACTATTATTTTCTACAATTATATGTATGTATCTTGTGAGAAGTTATTTTATCATCGAGACTGGTTATGAATATGTCATTATAGAGGTATAGACAACGTACTACCTCCGATGTTGTACATGTAGCGTAGGCTGGCTTGGATAGGTACTTGTATCCAAAAAAGTGGGAGTGGGCCATAACAGTCATTAAGATGTCATTCATACTTATGGTGTTGTGTTTGGTAGCAAGGCTGACTTAGTGGTTTAGAAAATGGAGATGAAGATGTCGTTCTTCCATGGTGATTTGGAGCTACCTAAGGATTTTGGTGAAAAGGATAAGGAACACATGATTTTCTACTTAAAGAAGAGCTTGTATTGTTTGAAGGAGGCTTCGTGATAGTGGTACATGAAGTAGGAGTCCTTTATAGGGAGTATGGTTATGCCAAGACGACGTCAGACCACTATGTATTCATGAAATATCTTTCCAAGGATGAATTTGTCATTCTTTTCCTCAATATAAACGACATGCTATTGGTGGATCATAATACTTTGAGGATTGGTGATTTAAAGTGCCAATTTATAAGTAGTGCTTACTTGATATAGAAATTGGGTGCAACGAGATGATTCTGGTCGGGATGGAAACGAGCCGAGAGAGGAGGTCTAAGATATGTTGTTGTTCTCCCATGAGAAATATATTTCAGAGATTCGATATGGATGCATTCAAGAATGTGAGAACATTGCTGAATGCAAGAACATTGCTAGCTTGTAGCTCATTTCAGACTTAGCCCCAAGCAATCCCCATCGATCCAAGGAGGAGAAAAAGAGTATGGAAAAGTATCTTACTTCGATATTAGGCAGCTTAATATATGCCATAGTTGGTACGAGACCAAACACTAATCATGTAGTAAAAAAGGTAAGCCAATATCTCTCCAATCTAGGGAAAGAACATTGGGGTATGATTAAATAGGACTTGCAATATATTTAGGGCACTTCCAAGGAGGCTTTCAGTTGGGATTACGAGCCAAAGTTGATATGCTATACCAATGCAGATATGGCTGGGGATATCGATATGTTGGGCTACTAAATGATGTTTGTAGGAGGAGCAATGTCATGTCAGTCGTGGTTGTAGAAGTGCGTTACCTTGTCTACAATGGAGGAAAATTTTAGGGTTACTTAGTTTTAGGTCTCGTATTTGCGGTTAGATCTCCATATTATCTAGAATATGGTCTGGATCTCGTCCTAATGGTTGATTTGGCTGACCATCCAAAATGGAGACCTAAACGCAAATTTTCTATATTATTCGAGATCCCAAAACTAAATAAAATGTGAGGGTTATATCACTTTGGTTATTTATTTTTGCATGTTGGTGGTTTTGTGACTTGATTTATTTACTTTGTTAAGATCAATCGAGAATGAGACTTGTGACATTGTTGTCTGTTTCTATCATCTCAATAGCCACACGACCCTTCTAAGCAGTTTTAATAGGGAGGCTTCATGGGTATTATGTATCGTCAGATGTCTTTCGTATCGGCACATTATTGATTTGGGCAAGATCAAAGAAGACTTTGGAGGAGAGAGTTCGAGGAGACTCATATCAGACTGTCTTCTTGTTCTCGTTCTCCAATAACTTTGTTCGTCTTCCATTTGTATTCATTCTCATATTTGAGTAAGCTGTATTTGATTCATTCTTGAGCCAACAGTAGAAGTTTGTAGAAGTCTGTGTATTTTATTTATTCCATTAGTAAATGCCTTTTTCGTTGGACTCCACTCATCTCGTGGTTTTCTCCCGCATTTGGTTTTCACGTCAAATTCTCTATTGTTCGAATTGCTCTGAGCGTGGTATTGTTTGTTGGTTGTGCGTTGTAATATACTTCCATTTAGTTTAGTCCTCACGAGGTCAGGAACGATTGTTTTTTTTTTTTTCATTGCGCTCCGCAATCCTTTCCAAATAGATACCAGGACAATTATTTGTTGCCATTGCCAATCAATAAAAGAAACACAAGAATGTCAAATCTACTTTCTGTTAAATATGCTCGACACTGCATGGAATTGAGACACACTGAAAAACCTCTTCACTTGCTATTTTTTGGAACGTAATCAGGATTGTTTCTTTGATCCTTGATCACAGGTTCAAACCTTGTAGCGGAACTGAAACTTCGAAAGTTACCTTAGATTATGCTCTTTGACAACGAGAATCTAGCTAGATGAAGTTGGCATTGGAATAATATTGCACGTGTTTTGGTCTCCTACAGCCTTCATCTGTAGGAAATAAAGATGTCTTTGTGATGTGCAGAACGTCTTTTCGCCATGCTATACGGCCATGGGCATTTTAAGTTCGTTTCACAAGTCAAATGGTTATGGTATCATTATCCTCTCTTTCAATTATGGGAATATAAATATTCCTTATGAATAAAAGAACAAATTGTACTGATTAGTCTGATTTTCAAGATATGGATGATCATGTCCGCCCTATAAATAGAGGCATGATGAATTCTAAGTGCCATACACAACAAAGAATTGGAGTGGAAGAGAAGCCTTACATGAAGATAGGAGCTTATCTTTGGTAAGCCAAGGATGACTTGCCTGTATATCCTCTCTATATATATCTGTTCTCTGAGCTATGTTGAGATCTGTATGTGGGTTCATAGGCAGTCTCCTAGACTTTTCTAAGCGGCTCCTATTTCTCATGCTAGGCTAAATTCTCTTCTAGCATCATCATCGTTTATCAGCGGTGTGCCAATTACCTTGTTTTATGGGGTAAGTTTCGGAAAATAACTAATTAATGTTATATTAACTCTCTTGTTTTATGGGCCAAGGTTCATAGGCAGTCTCCTCGGCTTCTTCTAAGCGGCTCCTATTTCTCATGCTAGGCTAACATCTCTTCTACTATTATCGTCGTTTATCAGTGGTGTGCCAATTACTTTGTTTTATGGGGTAAGTTTCGGAAAATAACTAATGTTATATTAACTCGCTTGCAGATAACCGTTTAATATTTTCATGGACGCATTTCCAACTATCGACAACATAGTATCGGTGTTGGAGAGGTATAGTGGTGGCTTTGAAGGAGCATGCTGGAGCATTTTGTGGAGGTGTCTGAGAATGGGAAGAATGTAAGGCCATTTATCGTGCACATGTCGACCTCACAATCACGAAACACCGAGAAAAAAAACTTTCTTCTACAACGAAGATCAAACCTTGGGGATGAAGGCAACCGGCAGTAGTAATTGAACGTGGTAGAAATTGGTTGTCGCAGCTGCAGAACGTTGTTGAAATTATATTTACAATACTTGTAATACGTTTTCAAAAGTACTTTTATAATACTTGAAAAATGTTGTAGAAAGATTTTTGTCAGATTTTATAAATTTCAA
Source organism: Iris pallida (assembly GCA_029216955.1). Taxonomy (NCBI): domain Eukaryota; kingdom Viridiplantae; phylum Streptophyta; class Magnoliopsida; order Asparagales; family Iridaceae; genus Iris; species Iris pallida. The sequence goes on along the minus strand of JANAVB010004599.1, from coordinate 14,507,872 downwards.
TAATGTTTGTAAATTATTGTGGGAAGAATTTCTACAATATTTTCACAACGTTCAAACGAACGTTGTGGAAGATACCCTCCCCTTTTACAACCCTGGATATAAAAACCTTCTATTAAACGTTGTAAAAGCCTTTTTACAACATTTTTTCAACATTGTAAAAGAGATTTTTTTTTTCTTGTAGTGACCCGTGGCCAACGGTCAATTGTGAAGAGAAACACATGCATGAATCTATCTTCAAAACAACCGGAGTAAAAACACATGAAACACAATATATCATGTTATCAATGTACAAGTCATCTTCCCTACGTGGTGAAGATGGAAAATCAGAAGGTTTATACATTCCTGGTTAAGAGTAATAATATCATGCACTCTACCAATTGTTTGTTATTTCCGAAACAGATCTAGATGGTTGAATAGTCAGAGACAGAGACTTCCAAGTGCAAATTAATTTGCTCTCTGTTCTGAATAGAACGATAAAAAACAAAGACTTCCAAGTGCAAATAAATGTGCTCTATGTTCTAATTTCATAGGATTTCGGAGACTTGCAAGTGCAAATAAATGTGCTCTCTTATAGACCTACTTATAAGATATTCCATGATATGATTACGTTGAGTGCTAAGTTCCCCAGACATGGCTTATGCCATTAAGAGAGAGAGACGACATCATAACATGAATGGCTCCCAATTATGAATAACAGTAGAGATTTCTAAAGAGTAGAACTCACAGTGGTAAATAAATTTATTCCCTTTGGAGGATGACCGTCCCAAGTGGAACAACACATTGTTAAAGGATCCTTGGAAATATGAGGAGTGGTTGAAACAAGACGAGTAGACTTGAGATTTAATCCACAACGTGACAACATGAGCGGTTGAAACAAGACGAGTAGACATACTTGAGATTTAATCCACAATGTGACAACATGAGATGTGGGATTAGTTGTGACATTATATATATCGAGTGATCACGATGTGCTGTGAGACCTCAATATAAGCGACAAAGATGAAGTGTATAGTCGAGAGGTACGTAGTAGTCTCAAGAAGAGAAGATCCGTCGGTGTAAGGACATTTGCAATGGTGAAGGAGGATAAGGTAGAGAATAGTAAGACGAAAGATTACCAAAGAACAATACTTTACATGGATTCTATATTCAGGAAAAATTATATAATAACCAAACATGGTAAAAATAAATTTTCCATGAATTTGATCCCGTGAAAGTTTTTTCTAGGAATATAGAAGTCCCAACAATATTATGATTCACATATCAAACACAACCTAAAGTGATTCATGAATTTCAATTTGACAAAGAATATACAAATATGTGTATTAAAACAGAAAGGATGGCCATACATATAAATGCATTAGAAAGAGAGGAGACCCAAATCTTTCTACAAATCTTACGACTTCTACCAAGATATTAGACATTTATTAGTACTTCCCAACCAATGAAAAATTGCAAGGATATATGGCCATGACATTCCATGCATGGAATTGTGACACATAAACCACTTCACTTTCTATAATTTGGAACATAATCTGGATTGAAACAAGACGTTGATTTTAGAGGTTTCTCAAAGATTACCCGTAATAAAAATGTATTTTCTTGTAATGAGAGGTTTCTCAAAGAGTTACAACTTTCTAAGAGAGGAAGAGAGATTCGAAGTTTCGAGGTTGATTTGATGTTCTTTATTTGTTCTTCCTCGTCATCTAGTCTTCGGTAATCTTTTTTGTACTCACTGTAATCTATTTTCATCTATTGAAGTGTTGCAGTGATCCGTATGGATAGGTGGAGGAGGTTGTAAATGAGTCGGTATATTTCTTTTATTTCATTAGTGGAGGTTTTTTCGGGTTGGCCTCCGTGTTTTTTTTTTCTAGATTTTTTTACGTAAATATCTTGGTCATTCTATTGTGCTTTCTTTGTGATTTTGCCATATTGGTTGTGCATTTTGCTTCGGTCTTCACAAGGTCCTATCGGTTTGGGGAATGGTTTCCGCATTTCTTTCCCAACAATATATTTGAATTAAGAGGATAAGTTAGAAATAATTCAAACTTTGTGGTTTACTGTTTCATGTTTTATGTTGTGTGTTAAAGTTAGTCTGTAGGTAGTTGTTGAATGTTAGAAATTTGAGCTATTCTTCTACAGCCTTCATCTGTAGTAATATTGCACGTGTCTTGGTCTTCTACAGCCTTCATCTGTAGTAACTAAAGATGTCTTTGTGATGTGCAGAACATCTTTTCGCCATCCTACTACGTACAGCCATGGGCATTTAAATTCGTTTCACAAGTCAAATTGTTAGGGTATCATTATCCTTTCTTTCAATTATGGGAATATCGATATTCCTTATGAATTAAACACACAAATTATACTGATTAGTCAGATTTTTAAGATATGGATGATCATGTCAGCCCTATAAAGAGGCATCCATGATGAATTCTAAGTGCCATACACAACAAAGCATTGGAGTGGAAGAGAAGCCTTACATGAAGATAAGAGCTTATCTTTGGTAAGCCAAGGATGACTTGCCTATATATCCTCAATATCAGTTCTCTGAGCTATGTTGAGATATGTTTGAGATATGTGGGGGTTCATAGGCAGTCTCCTCTGCTTTTCTAAGCGGCTCCTATTTCTCATGCTAAGCTAACATCTCTTCTAGCATTATCATCGGTTATCAGTGGTGGGCCAATTACCTTATTTTATGGGGAAGTTTCGGAAAATATCTAATGTTATATTAACTTTCTTGCAAGATAACCATTTAATATTTTCAATAGATGCGTCTCCAACCATCAACCACTTAGTATCTGTGTTGGAGAGGTATAGTGGTGGCTTTGGAGTAGCATGCATGTAAGGCCTTTTGTTGTGCATGCCAACCTCAATCAAGAAACAACAACAACAAAATCTTTTTCTACAAATAAGATCAAATTGCCTTGTGGAAGATAAAAGCGAGGCAACCAGACTAGTAATTGAGAGTCCATAGAGCAGAAGTAAGACCAATGGCCAACAATCAATTGTGAAGAGAAACACATGAATCTACCTTCAAAAGCAATAGGAGTAAAAACACTGGGAACCAATATATCATGTTAACAATGTACAAGTTATCTTGCCTACATGATAAAGATGGCAAATCTACAGGTTCCTATATTCCTTCTTAAGAGCAATAATATCATACATGTACGAAATTATTGCTGCAATGATATGACTGAGGACCCAAGTGGCGTACGAGTGTAGCATTTTGCTTCTGTAAGAACCAATACCGGCTCTAGTATCTCAAATAGTACTTGATTTGTGAATTTGGTATGCTTTACCTATATAAATGGATATAATCTTATACTTGTTTCTTTATAACTGACTTGATTTGTCAAAGTCGAAAGGCGCCACTGTGCCAAAAAATTAATCTAGAAAGGCGCCACTGTGCCAAAAAATTAATCTAGAATTGTAGCGAGGGTTAAAGGTTTATATAATTATCATGTATTCTTGTGCAAGTTCCTTCGATTTAAAACTCAGCCTATAATTTGACATTAAAATATAAGCAATCTTAGCCGCACATCAATAGAAATTATGATTCAGATTTGTCTAATGTGACCACTGACTATAATTGAAACTTTGTTATTTAATTTATGTACTACTATTAACTACCTCAATCAATGCATACAATATTACAAATTTGACTAATAATGGTTCAGATTTTATGTGCCACCTATTAATAAACCCATAATTTATTACAACCAACTAATTTTTGAAGATGGGTGTCAATTTCGTATGCCACAGAAAAAAGTAACATATAGCACATAAATTATGGACATTATTAGTCAAACTTTATAATTTTGTATGCATCGAAAAATTGATTTAGATAATTAATAGGTGGCACAAAACTTAAATAACAAAGTTTTAATATTATAGTTACTGGTCACATCAGATAAACCTGAACCATTAATTTCAATTGATGTGCAACTGAGATTGCGTATTTTTTTGGATGTTAAGTTATATATGTCACCTGGTCCCTTCCCCTGTATATACATATATATATATGTCACCTGGTCCCTTCCCCTATATATATATATATTTTTCCCCTATATATATATATATATATATATATATATATATATATATATATATATATATATATATATATATGAAGCTGATCTTCTTAATTAACATTTTGTTTCAACACAGCTCTCACACTCTCTGTCGGTGTGACATTTCCATTCTTTGTGGATCTTTTGGGTTTCCTGGGAGGCTTCGGATTCACTCCAACTTCCTACTATATATATATATATATATA